>JAKLNT010000019.1:0-224490 GCA_022814375.1 Aspergillus quadricinctus | reverse complement strand
GTCAAACAGACTGCAATGGAATCTGCACTGATACAACCACCGATCCCTTGAACTGTGGTGCCTGTAGCAATGCGGTCTGTCCCGGTCCCTATATTTGATTTCTGGGCATCCTGACATTGTAAATAGTGCCCTATTGGTCAGATCTGCACTGGCAGTACATGTGGCTGTCCATTCGGTCTAACAGACTGCAATGGAATCTGCGTCGATACCAACATCAATCCCTTCAACTGCGGCGCATGTGGCAATGCGGTTAGTCCTGGTCCCTGCATTTAATTTTGGGCATACTGACAATACAAATATAGTGCCCTCTTGGCGGGCTCTGCACAGCTGGTACATGTGCATGCCCACCCGGTCTAACAGACTGCAATGGCATTTGCACCAATACCAACGCCGACCCCATGAACTGCGGCGGATGTGGCGTTGGGGTAAGAACCCGAGGTACCCAGCGTAACTACATTCCATGGCTAACGGGATTAATATAGTGTGCCATCGGCGCCATCTGCATTGGAGGAGTGTGCACGACTATTATCCCTCCACCTTGAACTTGGCATCTCCTCGCTGTATGCTCCTGAGGCTGGGGGACGAGGGCTCTCGACGCTTGGTCCCCTCTGGATTATCTAGTTCAACTACACCCTGCTGTCACTCGTTATGCGCTTGCTTCGCATGGATGTACTTCCTTTGGTTCTGGTTCTGGCTAGCCTTTGCGTGCCACTCGTTGCTAGTCAGCTTCTCGTTACGTTAATCAAGGCAATTAACTATGTACCTTGCTGCATTGCGTGTCTGAGGTCTTTACGATCTAGTACGACTGCCAGAGTAGCGGTATTCTGCTTAGCAGAGTAGAAAGGTATCTATAAGAGGAACGATATCTCTGAAGATATTCATCATGGTATCATATCCAGCAAATATATGCAACGCGTAATATACACCAATCCTAACCAACCCAAGCAATAGAATCAAACCAAGACCTAAGCCTAAGCAATCTCCGCATGGAAAGCCTGCTCCTCCTTCCGGGTTTGCGCGCCCGGTCCCTCCTCCCACTCAGTCGCCGGGATCTCAAACTTGCTGCTCTTCCACGGCGCCACATGGTTCACATACATCCAGTCGATCTCCTCGAGCGTGCGGCCCTTGCCCTCGATGACGCAGAAGTAGACGACGCAGGCGGCGACGAGCAGACAGCCCGCGAAGACATAACCATAAGCGAAATCGATGGCGCCGGTGATGAAGGGGGTGAAGAAGCTGAGCAGGAAGTTCCAGAGCCAGTTGGAGGCGGTGGCGAGGGCCATGCCCTTTGCGCGGTACTTGGAGGGGAAGAGCTCGGCGACGATGGTCCAGACCATGGGGCCCCAGGTCATTGCGAATGCACTTTTTCAGTTAGTTAATGATACTAAAGAGGGGTAAGGGAGGGGGAAAAGACATACGCAATGAAGAAGCAGGCGAGGACGATCATGCCCTTGCCGACCTCGGGGGTTTTGGTGGGGTCGTTGACGTCGAGCATGAAGTGGCCGATGGAGGCGAAGATCATGAACATGCAGAACATGAAGCCCGCGCCAAAGATGAGGGACTTGCGGCGGCCAAAGTTCTCAATGATGTACAGACCGCCAAAGGTGGTGACGAAGTTGACGGCGCCGAGGATGACAGAGGTGACGAAGCTGTTGGAGAGACCGGCTCCTTGGAAGATGGTCGTTCCGTAGTAGAAGAAGTAGTTGGCGCCGGTGAGCTGCTGCAGGCACTGCAGGAGCATTCCCAGGGCGACACGGTAGAGCATGCGCGGGCCGGTCAAAAACTCGTGCCAGACCTGCGACCCGGACTCGGCGTCCAGCTGCTTCTGGATCTCGTAGAGTTCCTGGACAATGGCGCGGTGGTTCTCGGGCACACCGTACAGCTTGGACATGGTGCGACGGGCGCTGTCGATCTTGCCGTGACGGTACTCGAAGCGGGGGGATTCGGGGAAGAAGGCCATGCCGCCGCCCAAGGTCAGGGAGAAAACGAAGGTCAGGCCCAGGGTAATGCGCCACTGGGCGGTGCTGTGCATGTGCTCTGTTCCCAGGTTGATCAGGTAGGCCACGAAGATACCCAGCGTCACGAACAGCTGGTAGCAGCTGATCATGGCACCACGGATGTGACGTGGGGCGCTCTCACCCTGGTACATGGGGACGAGCAGCGAGCAGCCACCGACCCCCAGACCGGTGACCCAACGGCCGATGACCATCTGCCACCAGTGACCGGCGGGAGAGGTGATTTGGACGATGATACCGACCATCAGGATGATGTTCCACAGGGTGATGGACCACTTGCGGCCAAGCTTATCGGCGATGGGAGCACCGGCGAGCGCACCGATCAGAGTACCGATGGACAGCAGACCGACAATGAGACCGGAGCGAACATGGCTGAAGCTGTACTTGCCGTCGCTGTATTCGCCATAGCGCTGCAGGTAGTTGCTCATCTCCAGGAAACCGGAGATCTGACCAGTGTCGTATCCGAACAGCAGACCGCCCATGGAGACGAACAGGCCCAAGAAGGCGGACCGAAGCGTCAGGCGGGGGATGGGGGTGTTGACTCCGAGATCGAGGGGCTTCTCAGCAGCCATGGAGTCGGAGCTGGAATATTGAGACTGGGGCAGGGGGGCGGGGGTGATGGATTCCCCATGGTGGGTTTCTGTCTCGATACCCATGTCTATTCCTTGTAGCCAGAGTATTATAATGTTATGAACATAAGGCAAGGTAACTGTGGTGGATATAAAAACCGGACGAGGTTGATCAGAAAGAAGAAAGAGGAAACGATCAGAGGCGAGACAAGGACTTTATACTGTGTGGGAGAGGAAAAATCAGACAGGAGATCCACAGGTAGGCAGTATGATTGAACCAGAAACGAGGAGGAAGTGTGGGGAGACAGGCATCCCGCAGGACTAGGAGATGACGATAGTCGGCACGGGGACAGACAGAAGCCGGCAGCATCGGGTCAGGGTGATCCGTGAATATGACTGGCCGAGATGACAGTCGACGGGCAGGGAGAATTCGGATCCACGCGGTCATTGGACATTGGACATTGGGACATTGGCGAATGTTCATAGAAGATTCTGCCAGTCGCCACTGGCTCAGGGTCTTAGTAAGAAATGATGGACCAAGAATGGTTGTCAAATGAGAGGTCTATGATGATGTATGCAGAAGACCTGCAGGAATATTGTCTGATTGATTTGTCAGGGAATATCATCCATCATCTGTCATTCAGATTCCGTGTAATCCGCGCATGAGACTCCGTAGACACCCACATCTCCAGAATCTCGGCAATTGTCCTAGGCACTAGTCAACTGCACCCGGAAGAGACGGAGTCCCCAGCTGGAGACACAACAGTAGGCAGTCAGTCAACCTGGAGAATGAGGGGTCGATTCCTTTTCAGTTCACCGGTGAAGCAGATACAGACAATCATGCGGAGTATCTGGAGTACATATCATCTATCTAATGATGTATTCCAACTCTACTCACTCTACTGAGTACTGACATGACGCGGACCGAGACTGATCGGCTTCGGCACAGTCAGGGACAGAAAATTCAAAAAAGAAACCGGCCGAGCCGAGAGTCGTCAGTGGCGTTGGGAGACTTCGCTGGTTCGCTCTGACTACGGCCAACAAGCTTTGAGGCCCTGCAGGGAAAAATGACTTTGTGGCTGTTGATCCTTTAGCTCTATGCCTTTAGCTCTATGACGGGGTTCAATCTACTAGATACAGAGAACAGAACAGTAGACAATGGTATAATTCTTGAATAATCCTGTGAATGCTGGTTGATTATGTTTCATCCAGAAGATTCTGCCTCGTCTAACTGTCCTGTTTGGGAAGGTCCACTCGACATCCGGATTAGGAATAGTTCAGGGTTAGGGCTCTTTACCGGAAGTGCCAAGTATTACGTCATCGACTGAACCATGGAATTTTCTCGCTTCCCGAGTCTAGACCCTGCTTGGTCATGTGATTGCCCTGACCAGCCACATCACATGACTACTGTGCCACCGCCACACTTCGGCTCTGACCTCATCCTCACTGCCAGTATCTACTCTTATCATAAAGACATAAGGGTGGGTCGCGGCTTAATAATCGGCTTAAGAATCAGCTTAATAATTGGCTTAATAATCAGCTTAATAATCAGCAGAAAAATTGCCTCTTTAAGTTTAGCCTTTATACCTTATTCTTTAGGCCTCTATTCCCTGCCACCTTTCTAAGGCTCTAAAGCTTCTATCCTGGCCCCCTTATTTAGGGCTGCTCTTATATAGATACTATACCTCCTGACCCTTATAATATACTATTACCCCTATTACAGGGCTACTAAGGATGTATATAATTTGCACTAAGAGGGTTACGCCTTAAAGAATTAATATTACTTAAGGTGAGGGCCGAAGGTCTGAACCTCAAAGATGTGAGCGGAGTGAGCGCTCGCCGGCTCGTAGATATTAAGATGATATGATACTCTATTCTTACTTATCACTTTACACTTGAGGAGAATCTAACAGGGCCAGATAGGTAGCAAGGCTACCTATCGACCCAAGTTGTCGCTAGGCTTATATATATATCCCTTGGTGATAACTATAGCTGAACCCAGAACAATCATGCTCCCTACAAAGCATATCTAAATATATTGAACTCATTTACTGTAGTATGCAATCAATAATTCTTGCATTTATGTCCACCTATCTATGATGATTGACCTACTGTGTATTGCAGACTGATTGCTGGGTCTCAGATTTGCCCTAACTACAATGATACAATCCATAGGAAATCAGCCGCTACTTCGTGAGCATCGAGACTGGATCACCACCATTCCTGCTACAGACCATTTAAAACCCTGTCAGTTCACTACTTCATTAAGTCGCTCAGCTATATTCTAAGAATATTATTCTGACTGGTTTCAGCTGAACCATCCGATATCAAGCTCCCTCAAGACCACTCTCCATGCCAAAGAACTCACCTGTGCACCTATCAGATATGTCCACTATCATTAAGCATCTGGCAGGCTTGGGAAAAGTTCCACGAGATCACAACATGTGAACAAACTTAGGCTTGTTATAGCCGCTGATGCAGGAAACGATTGGCCGCCGCTCAACGCCATACCTCGTATTCAACCTTCCCAGCCTTATCAACGAAAAACAGGTCAACAGAGCCGACGAGGCTGAATCATGTCAAATTATATATTCTCGCCTTACACCGCCACAGTCACCTATATAGATCCGCAGCGATCACCCTAACAATCCCCACGATTCACTTACTCCCTCATGAGAAAGCGTACCAGAAACGGCCATGTCAAACCACGTAGTCCAAGGCTTCAGCCTCACCAACCGCTGGCTCCTCTACACCAGCGTCATGCTCTCCCCAGCCCAATTCCTCTCGGGAATCGGCAGCAACTGCCCCAGCAACCTCGGCTTCCTCGCCTACAACTACTACACCCAGATCGCGTGGTACCGCGCCGTGCGCAACAAGGAGCTGCACGCGCTGTCCATGCTCCCCGTGCACTTCAACATCGTCTACTTCTTCACCTACTGGGGCGGGGTGACTTCAGGCAATATCTACATGGGCGTCCTGCAAGGCCTCGGCACGGCAGGCGTGCTCATCCTCAACACCGTCTCCGCGTGGGAAAGCTGGGCAACCAATCTCGAAGAGGGGTACGGGGTCTACCAGTTCTTCTTCTTCGGGTGGCGGACGCTCACGCCTGGCTGGCGCAAGTTCTTCCTGGTTTGGCAGATTAGCGATAGCATGTTTGCGTTCGCTGGTGTGGTTGCTGATATCATGTTGCCGATTGCTGCGATCGAGAAGCAGTGGGACAGGGACGTGAAGTGGTGGTTTAAGTATCCTGCTGTTCCGGCGGGGGCGGTCGTCATGCTCCTCTTCTTCTGGCCGCTGATTCTGTGGACGGAGTTGATTGTGCAGCGCAATCGGATTGAGAGTGAGACGGATATGATTGCTGTTTGGTTGTTTGTGGCGCAGTGTGTTGCTATGCTTGTGCCTAGCTGTATGCCGCGGACGAGGAAGGGGGATCGGGATGGCGAGGAGGGCAAGTCGAGGTTGTCTTCGTTCTACGGTGGGATCAGAGGGCCGAAGACACGGAGCACGCAGGAGGGAAATGAGTTGCAACCTTGATAGCATTCGCATTCTGCCTCTGATAATGATAATGGCTATGACCATAACACGAGGCTAAAACGAGACACACTCCATCTGAACCATAGGCATATCAAGATGATACAGATCCATCGGGAACATCGCCGTCATCCTCGCCGTGACATTAAACCAAAAGTCGCTCGTGAACCAGTACCCGTTCTGACAGCCCGAGGTCCCATTCGCCGGAGGAACCATCGTGACATTCCCGTCAGGATCAACCACCATGTCCGCATCGACGTTCATCACATTCACAACCGACCCCCTGGTGCCCAGCCAAGACGATAAATCAAGCAGCCCGTCGAACAGGTCCAGCGTCACCCCCACCTCCGCCCCAACGAACGGATTCATCTGCATATTCGCCGCGGTATCCATGCTCGATGTCGAGGTAGTCGTCGGCGCGACAGTCCTGGCGGTGCTGTCTGTCATATTGAGCAGGTTAAGATGGAACAGCCCGCTCGTCGCCATGGTCATGTTACTGGTGGCCTCAGCCGTCCCGTTCATCCCCATATCAACGCCAATATTGAGATCCAGGAGGGGTCCCACGTTCAGGATGCCTGGGATAGAAAAGCCAGCGGACTCGATGGGGCTGAATCTGTAGGTGTACACGTTGCGCAGGAACGAGCCCGCCGCCGAGGTGGAGATGTTGAGGGCCGAGTCGAGGGCGAGCGCGATGTCGATCCCGGCACTTGTGGCGGTCCTTGTCTCGGCGTTGTACGCGACGACGCCGTCGATGGTCATTGCGGCGTCCAGGGTGGCGGAGTTGGCGTGGATGGTTAGTCCGGTGGTTTGGACGAGGTCTCCTGACCAGGCGAGGTCGATGCTGGAGGTGAGCTCGCGCTTGTGCTGGGATGGGACGGAATGCCCGAAGGCGATGGTGACGGTTTTGGCTTGTTCCTGGAGGTTGGTCTTGCTTGTTGAGGCGGTGATGGTTAGAGTGGAGTGGTCGAAGGAGAGAGAGGCTGCGTGGTAGATTCCGCGCTCTGCTTCCGCGTCGCAGTTGCCTAGATGGTTGGTGACAAGCAGGAGGTGTGAGCTTGGCCAGGAGGTGTTTGCTTGGTGGAAGGTAGTGGTGGAATTGAACGTCACTGTCACCCTTTCAGCGGAACAGGTCACGCTCGAGATGTCATGGACGTCTTCGAGAACGATGGAGGGGAGCTGCAAGTCGGCCTGGACGACGGCGCCAATGGAGGTTGAGTTCACAGCCTCATAGTAGAGAGAAATGGCCGACACAGGCTCAATGCTGGCGGCCGCGGTATCTCTGCGTAGGACGGTAGGATACAGCCTGGCCGACAGTGGATGGGCCGAAGCAATCACAGACAGACATGCTGCTATAATAAGAATCGAGCGAGCCATTTGATCAGCAGGAAGCAATACAGGATATTCTGCGGTGAGGTCAACTTTGACTATTGCATTGAAAGGACCGACGAAGGTCCTTTATATCCTTCTGACTTCCAGCAAAATCACCGAGATGAGAGACACCGAGGAACGACGTTTCAGGGCAACATACACCATGTGCCTGTTACACCTGCCCTGGTATTGGTACAACCCCTACGCCACCGGCCCAGTGCTGCTGCCCAGGGCATTGCTCTTGGATGTCGAGTCTGTGATGGTATCCATCCCTGATATAACCACCAAGTCTCGGCTGTACGAGGCCAAGACACAGCAAGGACGTGCTGGTGAAGGTGATATCAATAGTTCGGCTTATGGACATGTGACATGTGATATCAACGCCACTACATTCGTATAACGGCCACTGGCAGTCAAATCCACCAATGAGCCTCACTTCTTGAAGCTATTCCCTTATCCCTGTGGTCTGAAGACGTCTCCAGGTTCCACGGTCATCGGGCATGTGCTTCCACAACCTGGTCTATCGAGTCCCAAACAGAATTCTGCAAGGCAATATAACCGTGCATAGTGCGTACTGGCATCCGTTCCTTGATTCCTGTGCTGCTCACGAGACTGTACTACGATATATCAGGTATTAGACTGAGACACGTGCTGGGAGGTGGGTTCATAACTCTCACTACAGTATCTCAATCGAAGTATACGCTGAATCAGAAGGTTTAAGGAAGCTAACCATGTACGATGCATGTTACAAGTCTATTATATTACTGTCCTTTAGACATACCAAGGTACTCTGTACATACAATTAGACAAATATCCATGATCCAACTGGGTAGAACCTCAGACAAACGCAGCAAAAGACGAGGACGCAGCCTCAGACTCCTGCCACCCAATACACTTCCAGCAACTCAACAATCCCCACGGATCATACTTGTTCTTAATGCTGACCAACCTGTCATAGTTATCACCCCACCACGCCTCTTGCCAGTTGATCGTAAACGGATTCGCCTCGTTGCTATACGCCCCGCTCCCCGGCGTGATACTCTCAATAACAGCAGTCATATTCTGGAGCCCCTCGATCTTCTGCTCCCTGGTAGGCAAAGTGGCGTTCCACGCCCACGACGTCCCAGACCCCAATTCCCAGATGGCCTGCCGCCACGCGGGACACGCACTCGTCGACCCGTTGGTGTAGCTGTACAGCACCGGCCCAACAACAGGGATGTACGGCGTCTGGCCCATTGACTGGAGCAGCGCGAAGAAGGACGTGAGGTTGGCGCGGCCCTCGGCGGTTTCGAAGGCAGAGCGCGGGATCAGCCGGCTGCCGGGGAAACGGGTGACGCCGACGGCGACGGAGCTGGTGGTCACGTACTTTTTGTAGAAGGGGTACCACGAGGAGTACTCTTGGATAGTGGCGGAGCCGTTGTTGGCCTCGGCGTAGGCGATTACCTGGGCTAGAGAGGCGTTGGCTTGCTCGATGGTTAGCAACGGGGAGACGTTGACGAGGGTGTTGCCGGTGATGTGGCCGCCCCAGCCTTCCCGGGCCCATTTCAGGGTATTGTTGACAACGATATCCATGAAGGGGAGCATGTTGGTGGAGTTGCTGGGGAAGCTGATGTCGGCCGCGACGAAGCGGATGTTAGGCTCGACGCGGTGGGTGCTTTCGAGCACGACGCCAAAGGTTCCGCCGCCGCCGCCGCGAAGGGCCCAGAAGAGATCGGTGTTCTGACATTCGTTTGCGGTGCGGTACACGCCGTCTGGCGTGACGATCTTGAACTCCAGGACGCGGTCGACTCCGAGCCCATACACGGGGCTGAAGATGGAGTGGCCGCCGTTCTGCACCCAACCGCCTGAGACACCGACGGTGGACGCGTAGCCGCCCAGGATGGTGACGTTGTGCTGCTGCGCAAAGGTATACGCCTCGTCGAAGTTGACTCCGGCGCCCACAGTCATGGCATTGTACGTGAGACCGGGCCTGCTGCAGCCACCAGGAACAAAAGCAGGGTTGTACTGGATGGACTGCAGATTGCGAGTCCATAAAGACAGCGTGCCATTGCCACTGCTGCGAGTTAGATAGTCATGGCCGCTGTTCTTGATGACCAGCCGCTGGCCAGAGCAGTTCGAGAACCGAAAGGCCTCGATGACATCCAGTTCGCTGCGCACCTCGAGATAGTACGAGGGCACGTTGCCCTGCCAGCAGGTGGTATTCACGAACGCCAGGGGATCAGTGGGATCGCTACTGTCGAGCAGGCACTGATCGCTGGGAATAGACGACCACATCTCATCCTGATTGTTCATGTAGCCATTGGGCGAGTTGGCTCGCGCCCATGGATCGCTGTAGTTAGCCTGAATGACAGCGCAGGCAGCAGAGTTACGAGCCACCGGTGTGCCATTGTAGTTCGAGAAGCAGGGCAAGGAGAAGGGAGTGAGAGGCTGCACGCGGCCCCCGACCGTCTCATTGAAGCCATCCAAGGTGCAAGCTGAGCAAGCATCTTTCCATGCAACGACAGTCGAGCCCAGCAGAGCCAATAAGGCGACCCCGGATGATTTGAAACTGGATGCCATGACGATCCTTCCTGCAGACGAGAAGCCACACATCAACCACAGGGGGGTTGGATCTTGGACCGTTGAAGGAAAATGGAAGATAAATCTTGTTACCCCTGGCGGGATGAACGGGAGTGGGTTGACGAATCCTAAGGAATTTCCCCGAAACAGCACCGACATCCCACGGAGGATTTCATGCAGGGATGACGGGTCTTGAGCAATGTGAATGCAGCACCCGTTTGGAATTGGACCGAACAGCCATGATTCGCGAAGTCGAGGATTACCTCAGCGCCACGTCCCTGCTTAGCTTAACAGAAGGTTTGGCTGCTTTGGCATCTTCCTTTGTCCGGCAAGTGATCGTCCTGAAGTGAGACATCTGCACCCAACCAGAGTCGGAGTCGGGACACGAGGATGCAGGGGATGCAGGTCAAGGCCCCGAGGAGAACGTCGTGTCGGATTAAGCTACCGAGGGCAGAATCCTTCAGGTAGTACCGTAGTAGCTGCCCAACGGCTGAGACTTCGTATATTGCCCAGTCTTTCTGTTGGCCTGGTTGGCGGTTCTCCGGCGGGGTGGAAGAGACTAAAACTTCTTTCTTCATTGGCTTCATCGATGATCGACAGTGAAACAAGATGTAACGATGTAACCTTCCAAACAACCAAGGAATAACATGGCCTGATATACGGAGTACTCCCCTATTCCTCACCTCACATCCATCGCCAGAATGGCGGACAAAGAGAATACCTACTGGAAAAATGTCCTCACTATTGTGCCAATCGTCGGGGCCGGTGTGGCCACCGCGACGTATCTGTTGCGGCTGTACTCGCGACGAATGACGGCCTCCGGGGTTTACCTGGAAGACATATTCATGGGCATCGGGTTGATCATCTCCTACTGCGCTACGGCATTTGTAGTGGAGAGTGAGTGGGCTTCTCTTGATCAGATCTGAGACGAAACTGACCGCTGTAGCTGCCTTCAATGGTGTTGGTGTGCCTATCAAAACCCTGCCGCCGGATGAGCGGTATCGCATTCAATTTGTATTCCTGACCACTGTCAAATTATTGACGCGGTATGAAAGCTGACTTGTGTTAGGGCTCCTGGATGATACAGAAATTCTGGGCCCCGTCCATGGCTTTTGTCAAGATCTCCATCATCGTCTTCCTCAAGCGTCTTCTGGGGTCTGTCCGTGTATATGCCACCATCTCCAATTGTCTGATCGCCTTCATTGCTCTATGGGCCCTTAGTGCGGTCCTGGTCAACACGTTCCAATGTATCCCGGTGCAATACTACTATGACAAAACGTTGAAGGGACACTGCATGAAAGGACAGGTGCAGTTCTTCCAGGCAATGGGATCGATTGCCTTGATCGAGGATGTCTTCATCCTCTGTCTACCGATTCCCATTGTGTGGAGGCTGCAGATTACCTTTCGGCAGAAGATGGCGTTGACCTTAGTCTTTCCCTCGGTGGATTGTACGTGTCTCCTCTTATGGCCGAACCTTACTGACCATCCCAGGGTATGCATCTTCAGTCTCCTGCGCCTGATCGAGTTCCGCCACTTCGTCCTCACAGACCTTGCCTGTACGTTTCACCCCTTTCCTGGGAATGTCACTGACTCCCTCCAGCCTCAAGCGCCAAAGAATCCGTCTGGACCTGTCTCGAACTCAACGTCGCCATCATCTGCGGCTGCCTCCCGCTGCTCAAACCTCTTTTCCAAGGCTTCCTCGGCAAAGTCAAAAGCGGCGTCTCGAAAGGCTACTCGCAGCCCTCCACCGGCTCCAAACTGCCCTTTCCCGGATCGCGGGCAACCAACGATGGATTCCAGCAGATCGATGATCCGAATGCGACGTTGGTATCCTCGGCGTCAAAGACTGTTAATGCGACGGCTGCACCCAGCCATAACAGCTCCGACGTGGAATTGCAGGGTATCACGGTGCAGACTGTTATCCGGCAGGATGTGGATGGGGGATCGGATCGGATACGGATCCGGTGTTGAAGCGTAACTGGCGACAGTAATACTGTATAATATTTGCGTTTTGCGAATCCTTGTCATAAGTACAACTGCCAGCATACGTCGCTCAATGTACTCCCTGATATGTATGTATGACTCGAGGACTACCTTACAACTTCTGTGATCTCTAAGACGGGCTCATCATTTAGACCCATCGGCCACTTCCGGCGACATCGGCAGCTGGATCCATGGATCGGTGCTGGGACCCGCAAGCCTGAAACCCTACTGTCTTCAAAAATGCACAAAAAGGATCCCGGTGCGAAGATCTCCAGGACATCAAGGACTAGAGAGAAGTATATTGTGACAATTGGCTAACAAGAGAACATCAAACAGCAAGACAACTAGACAGCTATGACCCAATAGTGGACATATCTCGATCAGTGCATATGTGAGACAAAGACACGGGCTGGAATTCCAGCAATCTTGTGTCTAATTGGTTACCAGGGGCATTAAACTTTGTTCGAGAGATAAGAATGACAGTTCAGGGCCCAGAATCTCGCATGATACGGGAATGTCTCGCTTGGCAAAGTTACTGGACCAAGGACATGTCTGGACTCTGGCCGAAGTTGGTATTATAGTCGACCACGGAGTCATGACGCATGACCACTCTACCCCGCGTACTCAAGGAGTGCAATCGTCTAGATGTCTGTTCTCGGTGCTGAATGTCCATGAATCAAGGATCTACTCGCCTGTCCTGCGGCACGTCCGGTATCTCGATCGAAGACGATCATTTCTCGAAGGAATTCGCGCTGGAGACCGGGAAGAATTTTCGCAGTAGACGTCTCCAAGGCGCAATATCAGCCAATCAAACTGTCGGGACTTATCAATCCCAACGCCTCAGGGCTGAGAACGATCCGAAAAGGCCAGCAGCCACGTGAGATGATATGCGATATGCATGCACCAAATCGCCTGTTCGATGGGCTAAATCAATTAGTACGAGAAAATAGAGGCTAGTAGTGATCTAGTTCCAGGAAGCTACCTGAGGCTATCTCCCTTTCCAGTAGTCTGGACCGTTCCTGGCGGAAAGGCCGAATCGGGGCTGATTGCTGTCAGACTCTGTCGTCACGTACTTATATCTGGTAGGCCCCGCCGGGGTGGCGCTCGTTCCTGAGAATTCATCTCACGCGTCTGCGAAGGTCCTTACTATTCATTCCTGTGAGAGAAATGGACGACGAAGGAAAAGAGCGCTGACCCGGCAGTTCTGTCCTCAAAATCCTACCTTATTATATCCTACATGCGCACATAGGCGGGTACTACTTGCGCTGGTGTATTCCCCTCTAGCAGGGGTCTTCCAACATGGTTCAGGCTTCGGAGGAATGGGTGTGGATGGGCGTGGTGCTGCTCATCAGTATGTGATCCTCCTGTCAACTGCAGGTTCGATCCTAACGGACCATCGAACAGCAACGCTGCGCTATGTGTCTCGCATTCTGCAGATGGGTGTTCCCCGCAACCTCCAGGTGGAGGATCTCGTCATGGGGGTGGTTGTAGTACGTTCTGCTGCAATTTCACTGGAGCATAGGTGCAATGCTAACTGCCTCTACAGGTATTCTACATATTGCTCACGGTTTTCCTGGTCCAAGTCGACAAGTACGGCACCAACGGCATCCCCCCCAGTCAGTTTGACACGCTCGATAAAGCAACAATCCCGGACCGTATCAAAGGCAGTAAGATGGTAATTGCAGTCGAGCAGTTTTGGCTCGTTGTTGTCTGGGGATGCAAATGCTGTTTGCTGTTGCTATACTCCACCATGACGTGAGCGTCCCAACACTCCAACACCTCTTCTCCTCTAATAAACCGTCCTTAGAGCCGGCCTCTGGCAAAACCGCATCGTCAAAGTCATCGGCGGCATCTGCGCCTTCAGCTTCCTCCTCATCGAGATCCTCTTCTTCGCCGTCTGGTGTCGCCCCTTCTCCGCGTACTGGTCCGTCCCGCCCAAGAGCGTGCAATGCTCCGTCTACACAAACCACGTCATCATCGTCCTCGCCTTCAACGTCACCACCGACTTGCTGATCATGGCCATCCCCCTCCCGCTCCTCATCCGCGCCAAACTCTCCCTCTCGAAGAAACTCACCCTCTGCGCCGTCTTCTCCCTCGGCGCTTTCGTCATCCTCTGCTCCATCCTCTCAAAGTACTACTCCATCTCCCAGCCCTACGGCATCAAATGGCTCGACTGGTACGTCCGCGAGGCCGCCACCGCCGTCATCGTCTCCAACATCCCGCAGACCTGGACGCTCTTCCGCCGCCTCTTCAACTGGAAGTCCTTCCTCGCGCACTCCTCCTACAACCGCTCCCAGAATAAGTATCCCAGTCGTCTGGACAGCTCGACCATCCACCTCTCGCGCTTCAGGGGGGACAAGTCGGCCGTGCGCTCGACCATCGATCGCTCCGAGTCGGGGGAGCATATCAATCGCGAGCAGCCGTTGGAGATCTGGGCGCATCGCCAGTTCCATGTTACGAATGAGGTGGATGAGGCGCGGAGAAGTGAGAGTTTGAGTCATAGTAGTGCTAGTCTGGAGTTCGATACCGGCGGTGTTGAGAATGGGCCGGTGAAGACGACGGTGACGATTGTCGGTGATCACGGGGGTAATGATAATTAGACAGAAGGATTGTGCGGCTAGATAACCAAACGGTGCACTGCTTAAGATGCCACATGTAGCCCAGACATCATCTATAGAATCATGCCTTTATAAGTAAGTCGCCCTTGCGGTAAGACCTGTCCACGGCCAACTTGGAGACGTGGACTGGTGGCCTGTACTGAGTGCAGCGACACAGTGCAGATGTGGGAAATGTCCGTGTATATATTTTGGAGGCGATGCCTGAGGCTCAGCCAGGCCTACGTTCTTCCGCGTAGGGCTCACACATAGGGTTTCTAGATAGCTTCCTTCTCCCTTCTCTCTAGCTAGCATCCATAATATCATCACCTTCATTTCCCATCAGCTTCACTAATATATGTAACCTGCGATGATATTCTTCGAGACAGATTGCATGTGGCAATTGACACGGCAGAAATAAGTAGATGCAGCGGTAGGACCGGTCCGAGGACTTCTCATAGGCTGCATTACGCCTAGAATATATTCAGATGTAGCTCTCGGCAGTATCAGTCTTCTTGGGTAGACTTCGAAGCAGCTCTGTCAGAGGCAGGCGGCGCTGTCCAGGAACAGATTAATGTTATAAGATTATATGCGTTAGACTCACAGGCATCGAAGCCAGGCGCTAGGTAAAATGAGGCAGGGACATCCGGAATGGATTATGATTATGATGCGATTTGTAGGCTGAGTGGTGGAAGATAGATCCACGTTGAACCCTGTCATCTACACAAATCAGTATCCAATGGCAGAGATGATTGCAATCTCACAATAGCCTAGGATGCTCTGATGCAACTTAAAGTAATAGCTTATTTGCCGAAAAGAATCTTGGCCATGCATTAGTCCCAATGGCGACATTTTAGGAGTTATATGCACTCAACCCCTCATCTGTGCAGCCTCGATGTAACCTGGCAGTTATAAGCAGTCACCTGTCTCAAAATCCTCCTACTCAGACGAATAGTTTGTTCCACCTCATCTGACACGTCGTCTTAGGATATCTGCTTGTTAACACGATGGATGATAGGACTGTCCCGGCAGTCGACAAAGGGATAGAACCACAAGAGCCGTACAAGAGCGGATTCGAGAAACAGGCAAAGGATGTTACTCAAGAAACCGAGAGCGCCGAATCCCCAGGCGCCCAACCAGACAAAGCTGAATATGTCAAGGGGCATCCAGTCATTCGAAATGGTGAGCATTCATGTCCACAGCTGCCACGAAATCGACTAACCCAGCAGGCGCTGATGTATCCAGGTTCATCGTCTCTGTGAGAGACGACGGCGATTCTGCGTTGACCTTTCGATCGATCGTCCTGGGCTCTGCGTTTACTGCACTTTCGAGTGTCATCACGATGCTTTATACCTTTAAGCCGACTCAGATGCAAGTATCGGCAATCTTCCTGCAGCGTAGGTCAATCCCAGCAAGTCTGTCTACTATTTATAACAGTTGTTCTAGTTCTGGTGTATGTGGTTGGTCAGGCGTGGGCTCTGTTTACTCCGCGCCCCGACAGGTGCCGGTGGAAATGGCTGCGACGCATGCTAGAATTCCTGAACTCTGGACAGCCTTTTGGCATCAAAGAGCATGTCGTTGCGTCACTCATTGCTTCCTCTGGTAACAATGGTCTTTCCGGGGTGGAGGTCTACGCCGTCGAACGCCTGTTCTACAATATCAGCGTCTCAGCGACAACCACGGTGCTGGGAACATTCTCAATATCACTTTGTGGCTTTGTGCTTGCCGGTATCCTTCGGCCGCTGATTGTCTATCCGGCTGAAATGGTGTACTGGTCCACGCTCCCACAGGTGGTGCTCTATCAGAATCTCCATTTCGACCAACGTGCCAACCGGGCCCGGTTGATCAAGTTTGGGTGGGCTCTAGGGCTTGCTCCTGTTTGGGAGATCTTCCCTGCGTATATTATACCCTGGCTCGGGGGCTTCTCGATCTTCTGTCTGGCGTCAATGGACGCTCCGCGGCATATCCGGACGGTCTTTTCGAAAGTGTTTGGCGGAGCGTCGTCTAACGAAGGCCTGGGTCTGTTGAACTTTGGTTTCGATTGGCAGTACATCCAGAGCAGCTATCTGTCTTTGCCGCTGAAACAGCAGCTCAACTCCTGGATCGGTTATGTGATCTTTTATCCTGTGATGCTGGGCCTTTACTACGGGAATACGTGGAGCGCAAAGTCATTCCCATTCATGTCGACGTCCCTGTTCAATGGCAACGGCACCCAGTTCTCCACCACTTCCATCATAAACGATAGAGGCACAATTGACTACGACAAGCTAAACGAAGTGGGCATCCCGCATCTCACCTCCAGCACAGTCTGGGGCTACCTCACGCAAAACCTCGCCATCGGCGCCCTGATCACTCACGTCCTCATCTTCTACGGCAAGGACATGTACACTGCCTGGAAGCAGGCTCGCAGTCGAACCCAGCCCGACCCGCATTTCCAGGCAATGCTCAAGTACAAGGAAGTCCCAATGTGGTGGTACCTGGCATTGTTCGTCCTCGCCTTCTTCGCGGGCCTCATCGTGAACATCAAGGGCGAAACGACCCTTCCCGCGTGGGGCTACATCGTCTCCCTCCTCCTCGGCGCATTCATCGCCCCGTTCTCCTGCGTCCTATACGGCCTCTACGGCACCGGCGTCGCAACCAACCAACTCTCGAAAATGGTCGCTGGCGCAGTCCACCCGGGCCGGCCGCTGGCAAACCTCTACTTCGCCAGCTGGTCGCACCAGGTCATCCTGCTCTCCGTGAACCTCGCCAACTGGCTCAAGGTCGGCCAGTACACCAAGATCCCGCACCGCATCATGTTCGCCACCCAGATCTACGGCACCTTGCTAGGCGCAGGCCTCAACTACGCCGTCATGACGACCATCGTATCCAGCCAGCGCGATATCCTCCTCAACCCGATAGGAAATAGAGTCTGGAGCGGATCCATAGTGCAGAGCCTGAACTCGCAGGCCATCACATGGGCGCTCGCCCGAGACGTCTACGGCGCGAACGGGCGGTATCTCATCGTTCCGTTGGGTCTACTCATCGGCCTCGCCTTACCGGTCGTGCACTGGTGTCTTAACCGGGTCTTCCCGCGGATGCGATCCTGGCCGCTCAACACAGCAATCATCGCTGCATTTGCCGGGCAGCAGTATTACGGCAACACGTCGTGGATCTGGTCGTCCATTGCGGTGGGCGTGTTCTCGCAGGTGTGGCTTCGGAGGAGGCTGCCGCGCATTTATAACCAGTATAACTACCTCATTGGGGCGGCGTTGGACGGGGGGTCGCAGATTGTAATTTTTATTCTGTCTTTTGCTGTCTTTGGGGCCAGTGGGAGGGAGCATCCGTTTCCGACGTGGTGGGGGAATCCGGTTGGGAATCCTGATCATTGTTTCTAGTGTATGTATTCTCTGCATGGTCGATATCGCTGCTAGAGGATACCAGTGTTCATTGTCCACGGGGCCGTGCTTGATATTGTCAATGTTTGATCAAGCGAGAATGGACTTATGAATAAGCTAGAACCTCGGCTACTGCCTTCGATATACGTTCGACTTCCAACCAAGCCTTCTTCTGAAAGCTTCATCTTGAGCTATGACCGCTCTCTCCATAAGTGACTCGTGTGTTGCTGCCAGCCAAGTCATCATAATTGCTATTCTGCATCGGACATCTCAAGCACGGGAAGAAGGTTGCGCACATCCGCTCCTACTATGGCTCGAACTAGGCCATGATGGTCCAGTCCTTGCACCGGATTCAGAATCTGAAATGGTAGATTGAGCTAGACATGCACCGCAATTTCAGGCTGCATGATGATGCACAATCCGGGGAAATGGCTTGTATGACCTCACCGTCATGTCGGATCACTGATTACAAACGCAGATCCCTGAGATTCTCCCTTATGGTATGCGATATGCTTACTATACGAGAGTTTGATTTGATATGCTGACTATGGTATGTGATCTCCCTACTATATGGTACATGGTATTTAATATCTATGGAGGTTGGCAATAGGTAATACATGCAGTGAACAGTCCACAATCAAATAGTCTGGCGTATTGGGATTGCCATCCAGTCTGGATTCCAGATGCGTCGTAAAGTGGCTGGCGTAGTGTGGGCCGTCTCTTTGTCAACGTGCAGGAGGTCACACAAAGACATCCTCAGGGTGAGCCCTGCGAGTATCATTTGCTGTAGCCTGTATGCACCTGACAGGAAGCAGGAGCTAATGATCGGCTTAGAGGTTTGCAAGCCTCGATGCTAGCTTGATGCCCCATTGGTATAAGCGTGTCGCGTCCTTGTCCAACTGCGACTTCGGATTCTCAGAACGCACACCAATTGAGATCTATACTCTCCATCTCTTCTCACTACCGTGTCTGCAACGTTGCTTAAGATACATCTCACAATGAGAATCTGCGTTCTGCAGTCCTCCTATGAAGGAACCGATTCCGCGCTGCAAGATGTGGACGACACGCCGGCCCAGCCGGGGCTCTTCACAACCGAACATACCTTCTAATACCGCTTCATCCACAAGACAACTGCCAAAGAGGAAATCGACGCGTTAGCAGCCGAGGGATTCGACTTTTACTTCAACTTCATGTGGGGGACGCTGGACGACCCCGTCGCGGGCGTTCTGGAAAGCCGGTACTTCGAATCCCTGAATCTGCCATCTTGCGGTATACGGAGCTGGGAACGCTGCATGACCAAAAAACGACTTCTACAGGAATGCGAGACGCAGGGGCGCGCCGCCGGTGCCGGGGACCGAGCGCTTTCCTCTGTTTGTCAAACCGGCGAATGGATGTGCCAGCCAGCTGATTGACGACCAGTCCGTTTGTCACAACCAGGCTGAGCTTGAGGGCGCACTTCGCCGCATCAACAGTGCATTGTATAAAGCGCGCGTGAGACGTGCAGAGGCGCTGGGCATTGAAGATAAGAGGGCGTTTGCTGGATCGTAAGACCCCATCGGGCGCGATAGTTATGATATTGTTGTTCAAGAATTCATCGACGGGGAGGATTATACCTGCACCGTCATCCAAATGGGTGACGGTTGTATTGCCTTGACTCCACACAAGTACTTCACAAAGGAGAGACCCGGGAGGGAAAAGTTCCTCACGTTCAAGTTGAAATTCGACGACGAGACTCACATTAAGCTGGTATGAAAGAAAGACAACCCGGTTTTGTATCAACGGCTTCAAAAAGTCGCAACTGAGGCTTTCATGGTTAGTGGATGTCAAGGCAGCAACATGGGCTGCGACATTGACCTTCGTGCCCGGCCGGATGGCGAGGTCTTTGCAATCGAGGTCAACCCTCAGCTTGCGGCTTTCATGCCTGAAGGGCCATTTCAGGATCTTCCCATCGTACACAGACTTCCTGGAGGCCTCGCAGCGGTAATCAATATCTTCATCGCGAATTATTTGCTTCGGAATGCGGCGCACCAGGGCGTCTCAGAGAAAATTGCTGCGGAGTACGACAGCTTCGCTCCAAAATATGACACACTTCTCGATAAGTGTACGACAATTGCCGCGGGTATCAAAACCTTGACAGAGTCCTATGACTACGACGGAACCGTCTTCGATCTCGCCTGCGGCACAGGTGTCTTTGGGCGTGTGTTGACCGACAGCAAACGCGGCAGTCGCTTGCTGGGCTTTGACATAACGTCCCGGATGGGGGATATCTGCCGCAGCACCGGTCTCTATGAACACGTCCATATCGAGTCCATGGAGGCAGCTCTCCTCAACTGCCATCGCTTTGCCGACAGCGTCGATCATATAGTCTGCTTCTCGGCGCTGCACTTCCTCCGCCCTGAGATTTTCACATTCGTTCTTGTCCTTTGCTTCACCCTGGCCAACAAGTCCGTATCCATCAGTATTGATGAGATCCCCGACGTTTACAACGAGAATCTCCAGAAAAAGGGCTTCGGGTTCATGCATTCGTTCAACCACCTTGACAGTATGCTAGCATTTGGTGAGCCGCCAAATTGGCGGTTGACAAAGAGTACGAGGCAGTATTCTTGGACATCGCCAGCTACAGGAGATGAGGTTTATACCACATATTTCCGATTTGATCGAATCGGAGAAAGCCAGGATCTGATGTTCAAAGGCCCTGAGGTTCCCAATTAACAGTCAACTTGTTCTATTGGAGGGTTTGGGGGAGGTGATGTGGATGCTTCCGAACTGTTGCAGTAATTCGAGTTACGATTATACTGTTTGATTGTCCTGATTCTGTAGGAACAAATTCTCTGTGGTGATGCTATCTGTAGTACAGGCGTTGGACCAGAACCTGGCTAATGTAACAAGCATGTACCACTCATCCCTGGCCAGACTATTGCTATTGATTAGAGACATCTCCATCAACCCGGATCTACTCGCATTTTGTGTCTAGCTGACGACGTACTGACTTGTCGACTATCGCCACCAAACTGTAGTCATTGAAAAAGTCCTCCATCCGGATATCCATCCCCTCCCTCCTCGCCAACCCAACAACTCTCATCGCCTTCATAGAGTCACCCCCAGGTGGAAAAAGTCGTGATTCTGACGTACGAGATGTAGTTCCGGAACGAGTGAGGGCCTCTACGCCATGTCAAAACCACACTTCAGAAAGCCTACCTCAGCTCGGGTATTTCGGGTCTGAGGAGTGAGTTGAGGTATCTTATGTACGCCGAAGAGATTACTGAAAGGTATTCTGCTCCCCGCCTGGAACAGCAAAAGAAGATTGTGGATTTGCGCTATCCAGCAGAATGGTACCCTCAAGCCCGTGCGCTTCAACGGACAATCCCTGCACGTTGGCCCAACGAATTCTGGGAAGACTTATCATGCGTTACAACGGCTCAAGCTTCCAAAAGTGGCTTCTACGCTGGGCCGCTTCGACTTCTTGCGCAAGAGGTGTATCATCGAGTTCAGGCGGATCATCATCGCCCGTCAGGGACGTCCACACGGCTAGTCGGGAGTGTTGGGACGGCCGCCGCGACAGCCACGATGCCGATGAACTGGGGTTTCAGCTCTGGGTAGAGATATGCTCGCACGCGGCTGTAAATCCCACTAGAGACCCCGCGCGGCCGATGCTTCCAGCCGCCTACTCCCAGCTCACATCGCGTTCATACCCGGAGCGTATGCGCGCGAACTCTTCCAATAGTGCACGGGGATGCGCCGTTCGGCCAACAAGGCCAGCAGCTCGGTGATAAATCCGTACCTGTATATCCGTAGGCCCTTGTAGCCGTATTTCTCCTCGTTGCCGATCTCGTACGAGTCAACTAGCTGGTTGTCCTCGGTTCGGAAGAGAACCGTCTGGCTTTCGTGGCCGAGGTGTCTGATGCGCGGGTAGATGTGTAGCTCGTCAGGGATCCGCAGGGCGTTGGGAGAGAGGATGATGGCGCCGCCGATATCCTCTGGTGCGGGTCTACCTTCGTAGACGATGCACGGAATGGATTGTTGGTGCAAGGCCAGGGCGAGCATGAGACCGCAGAGTCCGGCGCCGATTATGGCGACCTGCTCGGTGACTGTCATGACGGCTGTACGATTCTTGATGTGTGGATGAAATATTTTGGCAGTGCCTATGCGTTCTGTCATATCACCACTCAGCCAAAAAGGTGTCCAGACAACCATCTCTGGCTGAGATGATAGATAGTAGTAGCAGGGTCAACACAGTAGGGATACAACGCGTTCCCTTTGGAATACCATATCCTTCCCGAAGCTCGAACTGTAACTTGCAAGTTGGTCAGTCCTCACAGTCCTCCGTGCAGTCGCTGGTCTCAATACCGCTACTTTCCTTGCATTTTACTGCATAGTAGACCGCCATGGCCACTACGATGATATCCGCTCCCTGCAGGGTGTTTCCAGACCAGCATTTTCAATTTAAGCAGTCTACTTCTCCTCGCAGAAGGCATTAATGCTATTGCCATGAACAATTGACTGCACATCATCGCCCACGAATCACTCCGCTGGGGAGACATTCCATTCTTCATCATCCCGAACGTGGACTCTTCGAAAGAAGCGATGGAAATGCTGGGCCAGAGCCCGATAGATCTGTCCAAGTGGAGCAAATAGAACGCCCAACGCAATATTAACAACAGACATAAGCCTGGCAACATGCCGATCCGGGATGAGCTTTAATACCGCGGCCCAGGGGATACAGAAGGCGCCGCATCCAATGCAAATGGCCCATTGCGAGCCATCCAGCCTGGTGACACCAAATGCTGCACCACCGACAAAGATGATGAGCACTTGTCCACCTACCATCAAGGCGTTGATCACCATGAACCATCTATTCTTCAGGATGCCCTGGAAGATGTTGAACTTGTTGTCCAGTCGCCGACAGTTCAGCTCGTTGAAGATCTGCATCCACACGAAGGTGTTAAAGATGATCGTGTCGAGTTCGAGCTGCTGCTGGTGGATGTCGGTATTGTAGTTGAGGATCGTGTCGCCTGCAAAGTACAGTGTGAAACACAGGGCGAGTTTGTAGATTGACTGCCCCAGCATCAGCTTCCACATGGTCACCGTGAACAAAGGCGCGCTTCGTGGCCTTGGGGGGCGCTGTAGGATGTCTTCAGTAGGAAGGTCGGTTGCTCTGGTACAGGCAGGATGCTCAGTACTCCATCACCAATGGTGGCTACGATCAGGGGTCTTACAGGGCAAGAGCAGCGAAAGTATCCATTATTAGATTCAACCACAGCAACTGGACCGCCTTGAAGACGCTTTCGTTGGAGCTACTGTAGATGGCCGTCACGACAGTCAGACAGACAGCAGTAATGTTGACTGTGATTTGGAACTGTCTTCGTCAACAAGATGCATGAACTAGAGCAGACACAGCAAGGGGCCACGTTACCTGCAGAAACTTGGCCACTGCATCATTGACACAGCGGCCCCAGGCGATGGCCGTGACGATCGATCGAAAGTTGTCGTCGAGAAGAATGATAGAACTCGCTTCACGCGCCACTTCCGTCCCACTCAGGCCCATCGAGAACCCTACATCGGCGGCCTTGAGGGCCGGTCCGTCGTTGGTCCCATCACCTGTCACGGCCACCGTCTCACCAAGCCGTTTGAGATGCTCTACGAGGAGCTGTTTATCACTGGGCGAAGAGCGAGCGAGGACTTGAAGTCGTGGAATAGCTGTATTCAGCTGCTCCTCGGTCAGCTTTCGGAGTTCGGGTCCTTCCATTGCGATCCCGTCGTCCGTCTTGATCCCGCAGGATATGGCGATGGATAATGCCGTGTTGATGTTGTCACCTGTGGCGTTATTACCACTTCATGTTTCTGATTGTGACATGTGCTGACTCACCAGTGACCATCTTGACCTGGACACCCGCAGCATGGCACTTCCGAATGGCTTCGGAAACTTCGGGTCTCAGCGGATCGTGGATACCAAACGCTCCGATCCAGGTCAGATCGTTAAACAGGGAATCGAAATCAATGGCACCCTTCTCGTTGTCTCTGGTCTGCCCAGAACCCCAGCTATCCAGCTCGCGATATACGATTCCGATCGTCCGCAACGAGGCTCGGGCAAACGCATTGATTTGCCCGTGTATTGTCCGTCTGTCCTCGACCGACATCCGTGCTCTGGCTAATGATGTTTCGTCCGATGATCCTGAAACTGTCACTTCAGTGCACGCGTTGAGGACAACCTCTGCTGCTCCCTTGACCAGCAACCGGTGCCCTGTTTCCGACCGATACACGACCGCCATCGCCTTGCGAGCCGAGTCAAATGGATAGACCTGTTCGATTTTGGTTCTTTCTCGCTCAGTTGCCACATCCTCCACACCAAGCCCCGTCTGTGCGAGCCGAAGGAGTGCAATCTCGGTGTTATTCCCGACAAAGACCTTTTCGTTCTCGCGCTGCTCCTCGAACGCTGTCGAGTTGACTACGAGGCTCTTGACTAGTAGAGCCTGCAAGGCTACCGGATACTTCTGCGTCGCCCCCGAGATGGCCTCGTGCTGCGGCTGTGACACATTCTCAATGGGCAGTCGACCGAATGATTCACTGGTACCCAAGAAGCCGGCCACTACCGTCATCCTGTTCTGCGTCAGGGTCCCTGTTTTATCCGAGCAGATGACGGTGGCGTTTCCCATCGTCTCGCAGGCACGCAGCTGTCGCACAAGATTATTTTCCTTGAGCATACGGGCAGTCGCAAAAGCTAAGGCCAGGGTCACGGCCAGCGGTAGTCCTTCTGAAAGATATCAACAAGTGTATAAGAGTGATGGGAAGGGTGCGTACCGGGAATTGCGACCACGATCACTGTTACTGTTACTATGAGGATATCCATAAACTCTTGTCCTTTTACGGTTGACGGTGCATCGTTATCTGGGAGTCGAGCCAGGAAGCGGAAGAGGAGCACGAAGAAGAGGAGAAGAGCTGCACTGCAGGCTGTCAGGCACGTCTGCTGCACGTTCTTGTCAAGAAATACCCACCCCAGTCCGAACCAACCTATCCAGCTAGCCAGCCTCCCCAATTTCACCTGTAGTGGGGTTGGAACACTCTCTGTCCCTAGAGACACCATTATCCGGCCGTACGTAGAGTGCGGGCCCACGCTGGTCACCAGATAAGTGCCCAATCCTTCGAGGACTTTGCTCCCCGATATAATGAACGGGTCCTGGTCGTCAGCAGCTGCTCCAGCACTGACTTTTTCAATCTGATCCGACTCCCCCGTCGCCATGGACTCGTCGCATTTTAGCCCATGGTTCATTATCACGACCCCGTCAGCGGGGGCACAATCACCGGGCCCAATATGAACGACATCCCCAACGACCAGATCATTGATATGCACCATCATCGACCTTCCGGAGCGGATCACTCTCACTTGACGATCGACTTTCTGCGCCGGTCAGTAGCGTTTTCGCTCAGGGCAGGACTCACCCGACCAGTCTATTAAGTCTCGCAAACTGCCTTTCCTTCTGCCAGTCGTTCCCTGCAGTGGCAGTGACAACAATCAGAATAGCCACGCAGACAGCTACACCCTCGATCCAATCCACCTGCGACTGTCCGCTAACAGCTTCATATATGCCCAGCGACAGCGAGACGACCGCCGCGATGGTCAGCAGGATGATGATCTTATCGTTATATGCGTCCCAGAGAAGCCTGGTGAAACCCTTCCTCTTCGCCTCGGGCACCACGTTCCGCCCAAACACCCGGGTTCGATCAGAGAATGGCACAGAGCTTTCCTGGCCGGGTCGGGGCGGGGTTGAACTCGCGAGCAGCGACCCCTTTCTCTCCGTCTTGCACAGTGCTGCCTGTCTCGCCTCTTCTAGTGTGATAGCGCCAACGAGGGTTGTCTCGCCGGCTGGCAGCCCGGCGTTGAGATCGGTGCGCAGGCCATACTCGAGGCCGTGGAGTCCGCCGAGAGCATGAAGGGCAGGCAGGGACTTGGGGTTGAAGAGCTTGTTTAGCTGGCCTGGCGAGAAGGCAAAGCAGTTGTCTGCTACTTGGAAATCGCCAGCAGTTTGCGGGTCTGGGGCTAAGGCTTCGAGTAGGTCGTCTCGAACGAGACTCATTTTTGTGTGTATAAGCTGCGAACATCATTGTTCCTC
Source organism: Aspergillus quadricinctus (assembly GCA_022814375.1). Classification (NCBI taxonomy): domain Eukaryota; kingdom Fungi; phylum Ascomycota; class Eurotiomycetes; order Eurotiales; family Aspergillaceae; genus Aspergillus; species Aspergillus quadricinctus. Next base: position 198,386 of record JAKLNT010000019.1, on the reverse strand, counting down.
AAAGATTCTTGAGATCATACTGTATATATACATCCTTTCACCTTCACCATAAAGCGTGGCTGTGTTGGACTCTTTTCTGCTACCCATTGGTACTCGCATTGGCACCTGAACATTGAATAACCTTATCTTTACCGCGAATCCATCCATCTAATGAACCAACCTGAAGACGCGGATCAACCAAAGTCTGCCACCTGGGCAGAGCACTGCCTCTCTTGGCCGCATCATCCATAATCATCAGCTCAACAGATCGTCGAAGGCAGCCTGCTCAGCAGCTTTCATGTTCTGGCCCAAGTTACACTAAACACGATAACTCGGGGTTGAGGAATGGGACAGAAGTTGCATAGCACCTTTATTTCCGCCTATTCCATGCACATGAATCATGTTGAGCTTTATCCTAGAAAGTTGGACATAGAGTTCTCCCAGTGCAACAACTTTCCCAATTCGGAGCCCGCCATCAACCACAACCGAACTATAAGAATGCCGGCAGAAATCCCAGTCCACCGTTGCATCCATCGTCAGTATCCATAAACACAACATTGCTCCTCCTGCCCATAACGAAAAGCCTATACCGTCACTCAACCCTCCAAACCACACACAGCATGCCCCTCACCCCCGAGGAAACCGCCCTCGTCGACGCCGCCACATCAACTATCAACAGACTCCCCATCTCAGATACCTACAGCGTCGCCAGCGCCGCACGATCGACCGACGGCCGCATCTTCACCGGCGTCAACGTCTTCCACTTCACCGGCGGCCCCTGCGCCGAACTCGTCGTTCTGGGCTCAGCAGCGGCGGCCGGAGCGACGCAGCTAACGCATATCGTTGCGGTCGGGAACGAGAACAGAGGTATCATCAGCCCGTGCGGGCGCTGTCGGCAGACGTTGATTGATTTGCATCCGGGCATTAAGGTGATTGTGCTTGATCGGAGGGAGCCGAGGGCTGTGGCGGTGGAGGAGTTGCTGCCGTTTGCGTATCTTGCGGATTGACTGGTGGGCGATATCAACAGGGGTTTCTGAGAGTTCCGATAGACATTGTCCATTGTCGTCAATTATTGATAGTGTTTGTGGCATCTGACCTGAAACTGACGTGCATTTTCTAGATCATGATGGTATGAACATGACGCATCTGGTCCCTTTGTAGAGCCCGGGTATTTCTCTTGACAGAAGATGAAATAGCTATTATCTATGAACTCAATATAGCGCTTGACAGATTACTATTTGAAGAATGAGACCAAAAACTCAGATATCTGCTGTCCGGTGACAGTCCAATCAATGTTCCGGTGGCGGTCCCAAGCTCGAGAAGAACTCAGCCAAACTCTTCGCTCCATCGTCCCCAAACATCATCTGTCCATTGCTAAACGTCTCCTCGGCCTTCTCCTTCGCGCGAACCACCATATCCTCCTCGAACTGCCTCAGCAACGGATCCAGCGCAGCCTGAAAGTCCCCAACATCCCGCCCAGCCTCCCACGCCTCGACAATGACCTTCGCCAGGAACAGCGCATCACACATGGCGAGGTTGACACCCTCCCCGGCCCACGGACACATCAGATGCGCCGCGTCCCCCACAATCGTCACACCAGCCTTGTGCTCCCACGCGGCGCCAATAGGCAGCATATACAGCGGTTTGACATCCACCGCCCCACCAGGCTGGTCCGCTGTCTCATCGAACCCAACAGCCACCAACTCCTTCACCGCAGGCCCAAAACCCCCCAGCAGGGCCTCGTCACCTAGCAGCTGCTCCTTCGTTACGCTAGCCACGCGCGCTCCCTCGCCACCGAACCGCTCATCCTCGTCCGAGAAGAAGACATACACGCGCGCCGAGTCCCGCGGACCCCGATGCGTCATCACCCCATTGCGCAGCCCAAGCGCCGAAAAGCTGCCTTGGCCAAGCAGCGCCGCCAGGTGCGGATACCGCGTTGAGATGTTCTCGATAGTCAGCGTGACGCTTTGGGTTCCTGCGTAGTGCGGCCGGATATCCGTCAGGAGAGCGCGGACGGCGGACCAGGCGCCATCTGCGCCGGCGACGAGGTCGAATGTGTGTTTGCCGTGGGGTCCAAAGTCCAGCTCTGTCTTCGTCTCGGTACCGACGCCGGTGGACCTGGCGGAGAGGAGCTTGTGGCCCCATTTGATGGAGCCCTCTGGGACCTGGGTGGTGAGAATGGTCAGAAGCGCGTGGCGGGCGATCTCGGGCCGGTCGCCTGATCCTTCCTCGCCGTCGTCGCTGTAGAGGATGTTGCCGTCTTTATCTGCGACTTTCTGCGTCTCGGCGCAGTCGCCTGTGTGCTTGAGGAATTCGTCGTAGAGACCGCATTCGCGGATGGCTGCGAGGCCGGAACCTTCGTGGAGGTCGAGCATGCCGGATGGTTTTGAGAGCTCTTCGGCTGTTGGCTTCTGGCGCAGCTCGAAGATGGTGAATGGGATGGCGTGTTTGTGTAGGAGGGCGCCTAGAGTTAGGCCGGCGGGGCCGGCGCCGATGATGGCTATTCTGGGAGACATCACTAGAATGAGATGAGTGAATATAGAAGAGAGTACTAGTACTGTTCGTATGATTTTTCGTAAAGGTGAGCGTCAGACTGTCAAGATGACTCTTTATATACCCTGGCGGCCTGGCCAAATGTGTAGCCTACTGCGTCGGGGGTTAGAAACTCCCGAGCGCAGTTTGCTAAGAGCCGATATTATCACCGAGCATAAGGCCTCCCATCCTCCATCCTCACGAGTCACGACTAGTCGTAACTATTTGTCTATTAGCAGCTGTTAAGGCCTCCCATATTCCGTCTCTCATTGATAGTAACCAATTGACAGTAACTATTATTACCAGCTATACCACAGACCTGTGGCCTAGGACCGTACGAGTTGCCGGTCATCCCTTTTCCATTGATTGAGACGCAATATGCAACGTATGAAGGAACGGAGTCAGGCTAAGCATATCGTGTAATGTTCAAGCAAACGCCTAGCGAGCGTCTAACATTGTATGGAAGGTGTGTTAAAGATAGAACCTGTTATGAATCCATGCCCTCATTGAGGAGGAAGAAATGCCAGGTCAGGTAATCACCTGAGCACCTCTTATAAATCATACTAACCTGCTTCCCATTTCAGTCATAAAGGTATGTTGAAGGCATTCCTCGGGAAGAAGAAGTCGTCACATATCAACAACTTTAGGGCAAACTTCGGGAGACTATTTGTACGCAGCCATACGGAGGGAACAACAGATAGCTCAGGTATCGAATACTATAGTTGAATATCGAATAATTAATTAATTATATGTAGCATTTAGAATACTACCAACTTCCATATCCATTCTGAATATGCAGTATGACTGGTGGGTAAGCCCTCATGTCTTTCTACATGTAAAAGTGTATAAATTCTAACTACACAGGTTACTGCTACATGAGTGTTCTATATCCCTACTAAGAATTTTATATCCCCACTATATGAGGATGCGATGTTCTTACTATATAATAATCCGACATCCAATATATATCCTAATATATGCTCTTGAATATGCGTGGAGGGTGTGTCGCCTTCTATACAAACAGCCACTGTAAGACCGAGCTAACTGCCCCTTCGAGGAGTCATGCCTTGGGTGGTTGAACTCGATAGGATACTGCTATGTACGGAGTATAAGATACCAACTAGGGCCAGCACGATAACCTGGGAATGATGCTTTCGTACCTCGACACTAGGATATGGTAGCTGTACGGAGTATCCTTTGGCAAACTATAATTGAACTAATATAGGCTGGGTGTTGTAGCAAACAAAGAACTCATTGAAATTTACCATGATTACATATACCCGCACCCTCGCAGAGTATATAGTAAGGATATAGTACCCAGTGTAGTTAGAATTCCTATTTTGATGTATAGGTATATGACAGATGACACCAGTGGTACTGCCTATCCAAAATATGTATCGGTATCAACGTATGGTAGTATTCGATATTCATGCTATATGACAAGTTGATATCCGAATATCCATGCTGCTGAATATTCATAGGGTAGTGGCAGTAGGTAGTACAAGCCATGAAATAGTCTGCAAAGTAGTGCCTATATTAGCTCAACTATAGTTCGCCCAAGATGACTCCGTCCAGCTGTAACCAATAATCCAGCCATGTTCGCCGTACTTTTGTCAAGCAGCAGCAGCCAATGCTGATCATCGTAGCGCCGACTCTCGGGGACCAGCCGATCTAGCCACCGACAACCCTGGAGAGGCATTTCCCCTTCACCTTGGAGCTGGGTCCTGACTCGGCGACGAAGATCAACCCGAAGGCAACCATTTGCCTGACTCAGATGTAGCTCTTGCCAAGAACGGGGTCCACAGTCTCAAGGATCGATGCAAACATTTATATAGCGCGTCCACACAAGAAGAAGATGGGTCTCGAACTCCTGCTCCATGCACTAGGATAAATACGAGCTGCATATGCGGAGTGCCGATCTTGACTGAGACAGCTGCGGAGGAGCTTCAGCTGTACGGATGCTTGGTCTGGCTATTGATTCTGGTGAATCTATTGGGGTAGCGAGGCCAGGGCCATGCAAGCAGTGGCTGGCTGAGTAGCTGCCAGCTGCGAGGCTATAGACATCGTCACACTTCACACTCGCCGAGACATTGACAGCCACGGTACGGAACAGCTGTCTGTTGTCTCTCCGGTACTTTGTACACTGACTGAATGAAGAAATGGTATGTGCAGCATCACATCGTATACCCATCGAGAGCAGTTGATACAACAGGACTGTCAAGCAATCATAATGCAAGCTGCTCTAGTGACATCGGAACTTCCACTCAGGCGGAACTGCACTCACGACTGAACGGACCAGCCCGGATTGAAACTGTATGTGATCTGTCAATTCCCGTCACACTGCATGGACATTCATGCAGTATTATGTTCTACTGCGGAGCTCGTGCGGTCAAAACTTGTCATGACCAGTGAGATGTCCATTCAACCGCATGTCAACTGAATCTCTCTGCGCGGTGATGTACCAGCTGATCGCCAAAACACCACAATTCGAGTTGACCCCGCTATGAAAGAGGTCGAGGCTTCTATGGCTGGATCATTAGCTGAATCATGCCAGGATGACTACGAGGGTGGCTGGCTGAGATGTCACAAGTCCTCAGCAGGTGCTCTTAGGTAACAGGGCTCCGAGTAGGTGAGGAGTCAGGGCGATCTTGACGGCAGCAGCTGCAATGCAATGACCGAAAAGACATAAAAGGAAGCAAACCACCCTCTCAACACAATCCTCAACCGACCAACAATCATTGCAATACATCCTCTCCAGGTCTACCCATCTATCCACTCATCATGAAGACCCTCGCTCTTACTCTGATTACCCTGCTGCTGCAGGCTCCCCCCCTCCATGCCAGAGTGTACCGCCAAAACGTCATCACCTTCGCGGTGAGCCCCGACGCCACGATCACCGGCCAGAAGATCGAGTACAACGATCCAGACTGCGACCCGGGCATGCACTGCGTCGTGACCAAGACCTGCGCGGCCCCCGGCACCGGCCCCACGCTCAGCGCGGACAAGAAGTACTTCGCCTGCTGCCTTCCGGGCCAACGGCTACTCGGTAGTCCCGAGACGGCATTTGACTGCTGCGCCGAAGGCCATGATCTGGCGGGCTCGGCGCAGACGGGCTACCACTGCTGTCCAACGGGATATACCTTTGACGGGCAGCAGTGCAAGCAGCAATGCAAGAATGGCAAGGTGCTTGTGAACGGGCAGTGTGTTTGTCCCGAGGGGACTGTGCAGGCAGAGGACGGGAACTGCCAGATCCGGCAGACGGCGCTTTGTACGTCTGGACTGGAGAGTGGTGAGTATCCCTACCCTGAAACCATGCTATTCTAATGGGGATAGGAAAATGCTACACCTTCACCGCCGAAAACGGCAACCGGCTCGGCCTCCGCAACGACGGGGTCTACTACGCCGCGCCGGACAGCATGGTGCAGCGGTACGGCAAGTTCCAGCTCTGCGCGGACGAGAAATGCACCCCCGGCCGCCCCATCAACCCCTCCGACAAGACCTACATCAAGGATCTGTACGGGGATGTCGCGACGGGCGCCAACGCAGGGCAGTGGCTCAACAATGCGCAGAACGGGGCGCATATCGGGCGGACCCCGACGTTTGCCAACGCAGGCAATTTCGCGCTGAGCAAGTGGCCTTGTGGCAAGTACTGTCTGGGTGGATTCAGCGCGGGCATTGGGCCGGCTTGTCCAGCGGAAGTCCCGGCTATGACCTTTTACTCGCAGGATCCGCAGATGTGTGTGCCGTTTGAGTTGACCGAGGTGCCGTGTGATCTCAAGGCGGATGCGAATAATTGTATTTGGAGGAATGGGGATCAGTGCTGCAACAAGGTCGACTGTACCTGGCGCCCTGTTTGAGTGATCCATCGCTTTGAAGTGAGTCTATCAGGAGGTGCAAAGTTCAGTCTGGAAGTAGTTCTTGTCGTTGAAGTAGCTTTCTGTCGTGATTACAATTGCAATGACTTGCGAACCGTAAAGTGTTTAGTAAATCTCTGACCCAAGGCCCTGGAATCTTCACGTAAAGCCTATCTAGGTGTAAGATCCAAGCAATGCTCTGGATGGATAGCTATTAGCCTAATCCGTTCTTGACACGGACGGCATGCTCCGTAGCCTCCGTGGGCTGAAGAGTCTTGTGCCTGTCGATCGATGCGGGGTATCTTCATTTCGTCAATTTAGTTGAGTCTATCAATATGGAGAAATCACCTGAAGAAGAGCTATTCCTGCCGATGACAGATTTCATCTGAGTCCACCAATCCGTTACATGCATTTGTGGCGTCACCATTCCGCATCTATCACGGACGCACAGCTCTCGATTTACCCCGTACTCAGAGTAATCTATTTGGAAACATCCGTGTTTGATCATCTGGTAGCAACAAGATTCAACGGGTGAGATGAATTGAGCACGGGACACGGGGAACGGGCCGTCTTGAGCCTGGCCATCGACTATATAACGCTACATCTCCTATGTCTGATCAACCAAACGAACAAGATGAAGTTCTCCACCCTCACAGTCGCCGGCCTCCTGTCAGCCCTCTCGGCCCAGGTGCTGGCCGCTCCCAAGCCCAGCGCAAAATTCGCCAGCACGTCTGACCTGCAGTTCTCCATTGACGGTAAAACAGGCTACTTCGCAGGTTCCAACTCCTACTGGATCGGCTTCCTGACCAACAACGCCGACGTGGACCTAGTCTTCGACCACATGAAGCAATCCGGGCTCAAGATCCTGCGCGTCTGGGGATTCAACGACGTCAACGCGGTCCCCGGCGCGGGAACGGTGTACTACCAGCTCCACGTCAACGGAACCTCGACAATCAATACGGGCCCCGACGGGCTGCAGCGGCTGGACTATGTCGTGTCCTCCGCGGAGAAGCGCGGCATCAAGCTCATCATCAACTTTGTGAACAACTGGGATGATTACGGTGGGATGGATGCGTATGTCAAGGCGTATGGCGAGACGGACCATAATGCGTTCTACTCAAACAAGGACATCCAGATGGCGTATAGGCGGTATATCCGGGCCGTGGTGTCGCGGTACATCAACTCCCCCGCGGTGTTTGCGTGGGAGCTCGCCAACGAACCCCGGTGCAAGGGGTGTGACACAGACGTGCTGTACCAATGGATCAAGTCGACGAGTCAGTACATCAAGTCGCTAGACAGGAGACACATGGTCTGCATTGGTGACGGTTCGTCCCCCCCTTTCCCATTTTCGCCATTGCCAACAGCCCATTTTGACACTGACAGTAGAGGGCTTCGGGCTCGACCTCCTCTCCGACGGCAGCTACCCCTACACCTACGTCGAAGGCAGCAACTTCACGCGCAACCTCGCCATCCCCACCATCGACTTTGGAACCTTCCACCTGTACCCGGATAGCTGGGGCACGACGCACGAATGGGGCAACGGGTGGGTGCGCTCGCATGGCGCCGCGTGCAAAGCTGCTGCCAAGCCCTGTCTGTTCGAGGAGTATGGCGTTAACTCCAACCACTGCGCGGTTGAGACGCCGTGGCAGCAGACCGCGTTGAATACAACGGGAGTCTCCGGGGATTTGTACTGGCAGTATGGCGATACTGTGAGCACTGGGCCGTCGCCAAATGATGGGAATACGATCTACTATGGCACGGAGGACTTCAAGTGTATAGTGACAGACCATGTGGCGGCCATCAAGGCGAAACAGGGGTGGGTTTGAGGCAGTTGATGAGTAAAAGCATTTCAAATAAGCATCTGTCATCATCAGAATGAGCCGAATCTATTATCGTAACTGAAGCCAACCCAGTCAATGCCAGATAACCTGCATTCCATGTATCGTAGCTGGAGGCTGCCTTCATGGCCTCGGGATTTGTGGACCTTGTTGGAAGACGAAGGAACCTTCCTGTGTGTGGTTGAACACGCATCTGAAGAATTCATCCCATGAACCAATGCGCCTCTGACAGAGTGGGCAACTTGAAGGAGAAGGTTCTTCTGTTTTCTGGGGCGCTGAGCTCATGCCGTGCAGTCTTCGACAGTGCTGGTGCGCCGTATCGCTTCTCATGAAACATCGCTGGCAAGATGCTTCCGGGCAATAATAAGCAAATCGAGGGTAGTGTACCCTTTCCAAATGTCTCCTGAGAGTCGCTTTGCTATATGAGGTCCACCATTGCTTGATGCAAAGTGGGCACCGGAGCTCAGGGCCATGTCTCGGCTCATTTTGACCATAGCGGGATAGGAAACTCTGCCCTTCTGCATGCTCCCAGGGTGGCTGGGCGCCGTTCTCTAGCAACAGCTTGACGACAGCAGTATGCCCGTTCTCTACAGCCCAGAAAACTGGTGTCCGTCCAAGCTTATCCCTTGAATCGATGTTGACGGATTGTCCCAGTAGGAACTCAACAATTTCCAGCCAGCCATCAGCAGCTGCCCAGGAGAGTGGTGTCTTGTCATAGAAGCAGTCCTTGGCGTCAGGGTCAGCGCCTCTCTCTACGAGAAGGTGGACGACGTCGATGTGGCCTCGATATGATGCCCATGAAAGCGGAGTCTGATCATCGATATCTCTGGAGTCTGGGTCGACATCACAATCAAGAAGCAGTTTCACACAGTCGACCCGCCCCGCCGAAGCGGCCAAAGATATTGGCGTTCGACCCTCCCAGTCACGTATGTGTGCATTAACTCCATGGTCCAGAAAGAGCTTGGCAACGTCCTCATGGCCAGCGAACACCGCCCACATAAAGGGAGTTCTTCCCATGGAATCCATGGCATGAGATTGATCGCTTTGTTGAATTATGGACTGCAGCACACTCTTAAGCCCAAAGTATGCAGCAAGATGCAAGCCGGTGAATCCTAGTGGTACTCGCTGGGAATAATTACCATAACTTGAAAATCCATTGATGGCGAAGATCTCTTGCACACTTGCAGTGACTTTGCCTGTATCACCAAGGAATACCATAAGCAGATGTTCATGTATTGGCTGAGCCCGAGCATGGTCTCCCCAGTTCTTAGCCGCATAGGAATAAAGAGGATATTGGTCAAGCCGTGTTTCAAGCTCCGCATCAGTGAGGCAGAAGCCTGTTTGAAAGGCATCAAATGAGAGGTATGTCACACAGGTTGTTGCAATGCTGGCATCTGCATCTGGGAACCAACTGGTCCATCTCCGGTCAAAGTACTCCTTGGTAGTGTAATGGACCAGTCGAATGGTATCCCCCATCGGATCGGCTGTTACTGTGACCAAGCCTTCGCAAACAGAAATGACGTCGTCCAGATCGGAAAGATTATCTTCATGGAACTCCATTTCACCCAGCTCCACGGCAAGAGCATGCAGTAGCTCTAACGCTGTTAGTTGCCGTCTGGCACGAGTCATCCAGGACAGGACTTCGATAGCCATGTCTCGCCTATCCGGGACCTGGTCGTTGATTCTCTGCATAGCCTTATCATACGCGGAGTCATACGTTCCAGAGCCCTTCGATAGCTCCTCTAGCTCGCACCTGATCGCTCTTTCTGAAAGTTTCCCACTCAGTGAGTTCAGGCAAAGCTGTGCAAGGAGGAACCTGGTACATTATAAGCATGGACACAAAGAAGAGCTGCGTATGCGCTCAGAAATACGGACTCACATTCCACCAGCAGCATCGCTGATTTCATTTGCGATCTTCTGCTGCAGCTGTTGATTCCGCGACACAGAAGCGTGGAGCTTGTTCATATTGGCATTGAGATAGGTCATCACATCCGTCTTTGTTGCACGAATCTCTTCGGTGGGTTTATCCCGAAACTTGGCCATTATCTCTGGGATAAATCTTGAGGTGGCCAGAAGGTTCAGGTTGCGCGTCGCCTGGAGGTCGAAGAGTTCGTCCAGTATTTGTGATATAGTAAGTCTCGAGCATTCGTCCAATGCGTCGATGACAACGAAGACTCGGGGCAAGCTCTGAACAACCAACCGTAGGGCCTTGGAAGTTTCGTTGAACGACGGCCGTGTTCCTTTAAGCCTGTGCTTGTCGTACAACGCCACAATGCTGTCTGGCATTTTAACCCGACTCTGGGCCAGCTGTCGGAGAAGGCTTGCCAGCAAGCTTGCTGGGTTTTGTATTTGATCATCGCGGTTTTCAAAACTGCAGAAGATATATGCAATGCCGACGTCACGGTCATTCCCAAATCGAGCCTCCAGCTCGTCGACCACAACCGATGCAAGGATCGTCTTGCCGGCTCCTGGAATACCGGGACAGAATAGTGTTTCCTGCGTCCTTTCAATCCATGATTGGAACGCCGATGACGCTAGAAGCCATTCCCCTGTTCCTGGTTGGCGCCGACCAATATAGTCACTCTGCTGTATTGCATAGTTTGTTGGCGACAGCCAGTCAAGATACTTCTGGTCTTGCTCATTGTTCTTGTATTCCAGTAGTTCCAGGATACCGTCACGGGTGATCCGCACGTTGATCGCATTGAGAAGCCCGATATTGCTGCAAAGACGATTCCGAAGATCACGAACGTCGTCCGGTTCCCATTTGAGACGTTTCCAGACGCGTTTGAAACTATGAGGGGCGTTGATCGCGGAATATCTTTCGATCGTCTTCTCGATCCCAGCGAGAACATTGCGACAGCTGGATGCTATTTCTTGCAGCTCCTTTTCTTGCTCATCGCTTAAAGAATTGCTGGATAAATCAATTTGGACATCATTCATGACGATGGTGAGATTCCTGACCCTGTTGATGATTGAATTAGAGAAGATCCCCTGGCACAGAGCGGGCAGTAGCATCATACTCATCGGAGAGGGCCTTGAATTGGGCAGGCGCGCCAACGAAGTTTCTTCGAATATTGTTGGCATGGTTAATGACAGTAACAAAATCTCCAATACTGAAACCAAAACTCATAGTTGATTAGTGAGAGAGTCCTCAAGGAATACAAAGGTTGGTGCGGAAAGGGTGAAAAGGTGAGGCTGAGGAAAGATACTTATTATAAACCGACCTCACCTGATTCAGCCTTGGGCAACCATGCACTGCTGCGCCTCAGCAGACAGCAGAGTTCTATTTCATCATTAGAGTATTTCACAACATCTCCTGAACCCGTGGTGTGTCCAGCCCGAATATTAGAATTCAACTATCTTGGTATCTTGTCATTCCAGTAATATATCCAGAGCCGATGGTCACATCGTATGCCATATTAACAAGGATAATCCAGAGAGCGCAATGTGGTATGATAGAAGCCTCTAGACAAACAGAACCCCTTACTCCATGAAGAAAAATTCAGCCCGTATAGCATGCTCGGTTTAGAAGGTGTACATCCAAGATAATGTATAAGAGATGGTTATATGTAAGTCTTGAAAGGATGGATCTACCAACTCTCTGATAAGAGCCGACAATAACGCCAAATCGGCATTGGACTGTTCATCCTGATAATTCTGATTCAGTATATTGTGTTCTGATTGTTTTGAAGCGCTGCATCATACATCTCTTAGCTCCTCAGTCCTCACAGTTCTTGTGATGGGATTGGATCTTGGAATTGAGGTACTAATTGGTAAAATATCATATATCTTAGCAAGATAAGGATCAATTGAGAGATATAAGCAACGTTATACGAAATGACAAGGGACCCTGATCCGCCACAGATTTCCGGTCCGGTTGCCGGTCCGGTTAGTTACGGCTGTGGCTTAAAGATAATGGCGCTCATGATTCATGCCTTGGCTGGGAAAACTTTGACGAAAGGTTATCTAGAGGTGAATATCATGTACCAGAGAAAGCCTCTGTAAAGATGAGATGGTTCCAGTTCTCTATTAAGTGGAGGTGTGCTTAAGGGTTCTCCACTGTGTTTATGTTTCTATTAGGTAAAATCTGGGGATATGGCCCATGGGTCTTCCCCAGATCATATGATCTGGCTAGAATAGGGTCTTGACTCTTGAGTAAAGATGGTTTGATAGATCTACATCTATATATCTATCTGTATGTTCAACTGCAACTCCATGCATATACTCACTATCTACAGTCCCATAATTCTATCTGTTATTCCTTCCTCCTATCTCATCTTTATCTGTTAATGTTCAATCAGCCACAAAGCTAAATTGCCCCTATATCCAGGAGCTAAACCGTGTCCAGCCTAGCGTGGCTCTAATTTCTCGTGTCTCTAATTCCAGCCAATCAAATTGCCCTTCCCTCCCCCGCATCCATGTTCTTATCAGGTGTCTGCACCAATGAGGGCGACCTATCTTGGTGTTACCGTGCCGGGTGCGGGGGAGCCGGTGAGAGAGGCATAGAGAGGCATAGGATGATAGGAGACTGTTGCACGGACATCACCATGATAGCATTAGCTGTTAGATAACCCACCGAGGGTCGCCAGAAAATTCCTACTTAACTCTCCCCCCCCGGTCCATCTAGTCCATCCTCCCTCTTCCCTTGTATGCATATGCACAAGGATACAAAAATGGACCCAGAAAAGCCCACCACCGCTTCGGTTCACCACGACCCCGAAGCCAACGTCAAACATGGCACCCTCCAGGCCCTGGTCGAGCGCGATCTGCTGGACGAACGTTACAAGATCACCGAGCGAGGACTAAAAAACCGCCATGTACAGCTGATGGCGCTGGGTGGCACCATTGGGACGGGTCTGTTTGTCGGGTCGGGACAGGCGCTCGCCATCGGTGGTCCTCTGTCGCTGCTGCTGGGGTATATTTTCATTTCCGTGCTGGTGTATGCGCTGGTGACGGGAATGGCCGAGATTGGCGCGTATCTGCCGGTGCATGGAGGGACAATGAGTTACCACGGCTTTCGGTATGTGTCGCGCAGCATGGGCTTCGCCATGGGGTATCTATACTGGTATTCGCTGGGGATTCTGGTGCCGTACGAGATTGTCGCTGCGTCCATGGTCATTGATTACTGGAAGCCCGGCGTGCACATCGCCGTGTGGATCACCATCATGCTGGTTATCATTGTCCTGCTGAACTTTATGCCCGTCAAGGCGTACGGCGAGACCGAGTTCTGGTTCGCCGGGATCAAGATCATCACCCTGCTCGGCCTGCTGCTGCTCTCCTTCATTCTCTTCTGGGGCGGCGGTCCCAACCGCCAACGCCTCGGCTTCCACTACTGGAAAGACCCCGGCCCCATGAATGAGTATTTGGTTTCTGGAGATAGGGGCCGCTTCGTCGGTCTCCTGCAGTGCATCGTCAAGAGCGCCATCGCCTTCATCTTCGCCCCGGAACTCATCATCATCACTGCCGGCGAGATGGAGTCACCGCGCCGCAACGTCCCCACCGCCGCCCGCCGCTACATCTACCGACTCATCTTCTTCTACATCTTCGGCGCCCTCGCCATCGGCGTCATCTGCTCCTCCAAGTCCCCGCAGATCATCTCCGGCAACGGCGACGCCTCCTCCTCCCCCTGGGTCGTGGCCATCCACAACGCCGGCATCCCCGTGCTCGACAGCATCGTCAACGCCGCCATTCTAACCTCTGCCTGGTCCGCCGGCAATTCATTCCTCTACATGTCCTCCCGCTCACTCTACTCGCTCGCCGTCTCGGGCAACGCCCCCTCCATCTTCAAAGCCTGCAACCGCTGGGGCGTGCCCTACATGGCCGTCGGCGTCTCCGCCCTTTTCTCGCTCCTCGCCTACCTCGCCGTCGGCAACGGCTCCAACACCGTCTTCAACTGGCTCATCAACTTCACCAACACCTCCGGCTTCATCTCCTGGATCTGCTGCAGCATCGTCTACTTCCGCTTCAACAAGGCCTGCAGGGTGCAGGGCATCGAGAAGCCGTACACCTCCAAGCTGCAGCCGTACGGGATGATCGTGGGGCTTGTTGGGGCCGCCATCCTCGCGCTGATTAACGGGTTCACCGTCTTCTTTCCGTCTGAGTGGTCTGCGAGTAACTTCTTCACGGCGTATATTGGCATTCCTGCCTTCCTGGTGCTGTATTTTGGCCATCGGCTGATGTTCTGGCGTGATCCGTGGGCGTGGCGGAGTGAGGAGGTCGATATGCAGACCGGGTTGGCGGAGATTGTTGCGGCGGAGAAGCCGCCACGGGTTAGGGATACGTGGTGGAAGAAGATGATGGTTATTGTTGAGTGATGCATCTGCGTTGGCATATAATTAACTGTCATTTTGTTCTTTGTATACCTGGTATTTCTACAGTGTACTACCAACATTGACCTTGCATGTTTGATTGTGGCCGGTGACCACAACTGACACTACCTCTTAAATCATGATGATATGAGATATGCTCAGAACATCCATTAGTAAGGTTGGTCACCTTCTAGTGGATCACAATATCTACGAGATTTAGACATGATGAAAAGTACCTGTCTGAAAACAAGATACACACTGACCAGCAACTGACACTGATGCCACTAGATGAAGCTATCCACGACTGCTCCGCATGTCTCAGATAACACGAATATCAGTCCCACAGAACAGGACTAAAGATATCCACTAGTCATTGAGCCGGGGACAATGCTGGCCGATCCAAGTTTGATGCTTGGTTCCCTCTAAGACGCACAAGGGTGTATAGAGACGGTTATCCCAGTGATCATGACGTCTGCGGAGACCAATAGCCTAGCAGCGTGGCAATGCCATTAGAGATAGCTACAGTCCAGTCACTGTCCTCACATTATCAACCTCGTATCGATCAATATCCCTACGAGTCTACCTACAGTGATTACCTCACCGAATACGAACCCCGCAACCGCGAGTCCGCTCCAGAGGTGTATAAATCTATTCCATTCCCGCAGACCTCTCATCCTTCCACGAATTCCCCCTCACAACAAGACAGAATGGCAAGCAATACGGGTACAATATTTCCAATGGAAGGGGGATGGCGTACCGCAGTTTGAGGGATTTTATCCAAAGGAGGAAGTGTGGAGGAAAGAGAGCTTGGAGAGGTGGGAGAGGATTTGGGCGGAGATTGTCAAGTATAAGGAGGGTTTGTCTTAAGATGGTGCAAGCAAGTCAGTGACTTATTCTATATACTTACCTATCTTGCAGAGAAAGCTGCAAGCATTGTGATGATGCCTTCAACACTACCATAGCCTGTGTAGTGTTGACACCCTTCAGCGGAGTGCTATGTATTCTTGTTCAAACAAAGACATTCGACATCTCCAACTCCCACTGGCTAATCTGCCGCAAGAAAAGACCCTCATTACCCGTATTCGAGTATCAATAAGCTAAGAGCTTATTGATCTATTGACACGGCTACAATGTCCGTCCTCCTTAGTGAACAAAGGAATATAGACCAGCCGCACGATACATTCCAAGATATAAGACGCCTTCGTCCTCGCTCTCATCCCATCACCCAAATCAAACCAAACTCACTCGATCAACATCTGAGCAACAAATCAACCAACCAACCACCATGAAGTTCACCCTCCTGACAACCGCCCTCCTAACCTTGACCGTCACCCCCCTCTCCGTCCTAGCAGACCCATCCCCAACCACAACCACAACCACCGTGGTCCTCCGGAAATGCTACCCCCTCTATGGCGACATGAGCGAAGGCGAAGTATGGCACATCCAAGACGTGTTTTGTTACTCTGATGTAAGTTTCCAATCATGCGTCTCATCTGTTCACCGATCCTGACTTGACTTAGTGCCTTGGCGCTGGATACAATGTGGGTGCGTGTGATAGGGCTGCCTAGTAAGTTTCCTCATTACTCCTGCAAGTGAATTCGGGTTTGAATGGATGCTGATGGATGTGCAGTCAGTGTATCTGCTCTTAGCTGTGTTGAGTGTATTGAGTCGGGGGCTTTTGGGTGCTGTTGGAGATCTTGGTTGGATGTTAATATCATTGTTTGAGTTGGATATACTACTGTTCTTTGAGATTACATCAATATTGTTTTCAAGTATCTAATTAATTATGAGTTATGACACTCCCGAACAAAATACTTATTACTTTGCATAAGCAGTACCTACTATATCCTCTACGCTTGCATAGCGCCATGTACAGGACTAGGACCACTGAGTCATAAGGTTCAGGCCCTTTTAATTATTGTGTGTATGGCTTGGCACTTTATCATGAGTCTGAGGTTACATTCGCTTTGGTATTTTCTTAGCGACTAAGAAATGAGGCTGAAGTGAAGGGTGAGTCAGTAATGCCTTCCAGTTTGTGCAGCTCTCAGTCAATCCTGTAGAGGTGCTTATAAGCTTGTCATCCCCGCATTCTCAGCTGAACCCACGCATTCATTTCTCCTGATCAATGATGGATCTCCAAACGCAGCTGGAGCCCAGGCTCCTCTTACAAAAGGCACCACCCGCCATCGCTCATCATTTCCAAGGTCTCATCAAATCTGAAAGCGCGGATATCAACGCGATCAATATACATCTGCTTTCCCAAGTCCACAATGAATCCATCCCCGTGATTGTCTACGAGATATGGCTCCATCTCGCAGTGAAGCATGCCCCTGAACTCCTCCTCCGCGGACTCACGGACCGCATCTCCTGCGGGGTCCGCAAGGCAAGTCTGCACGCCCTACGGCGCAAGTTCCGCAGCAGGAAATGGAAAGACACGTGGGATTCGCTCGGTGGCGCGGCCGGCATCAAAGAGATCATTGACAATCTCCCGTTGAGTGAAGTGAAACGGCTTGAGTCGGTTATTCTTGGCATCAAATTCCAGGGCCCTCGCGACGTCATCTCAACTTGCGTGGAGGACCTGCTCCGCCTCGTGACCGAGTCGGATCGCGCCACTGGTCGGTTGATCTCGCCTACTCTGACTCCGTTAATCCAGCTCTGCAGTGAGAGATACTTGCTTGAGTGTATCGAGCGACAAGGCCAACAGGGCGACTTTTCCCGGCACCTGAAGGAAATAGCGCGTTTGCATATGAGCCTACTCCGGAGGATTGTCGTGGGGACTGTTGAAGTCTCCGAGGGTTTGGGTCTCCGGGTCTTCCAGTCCCAGCGGGAGTCTCTCGTGCACTCGCAGGAGGGCTATGTGCCTGCGTATCTTCCCCCGGACATGCCTGCCGACGTTCACCCTGGCATGGCGTTTTGCCTCGACATGGTAAATGCTGGCTCCAAGCGCAGGATAAGTGGTAGGGCTGTACTGGACTTGATCCACTCTACTCTGAAACTGGCAGCGAAAAGGAGATCTTCCTTGGATACTGTACTCAAGTTCGTCAGACACATCTTGCCGACATACTTCGAGCATAGTGAGCAGCGCGGGTCTTGGCTTATCACGGCGCCCCCGCTGCCACGCGAGATCCTCAGATGGTGGTCTATCGCTCGCACGGGAAATATCCAGAATAAGCCGGGCTTCTGGCTTAGGAGCATTGTATCTCATAACGGCCCAGAGTGCTTCTCTCTCCATCTGGAACTGCTAGAAGACTTGCTCCTCCAGACGCTGCGGCAGCAAGAAGCTGATCGCAGATTTAATGTTCGCAAAGATCCTGAAGAGTTCCGCAAAAATCTCGGCCACTATCTATGCGATATCCAAAGCGAAGCAAGAGCGACCTTCATCAAATTCATTTGTCGCAAATTGCCCTCCATCGACGTGGATCTAGATACATGGCCCCCTTCAGAGCGGGAGAGCCAACTCTTCCCGTACTGGAACCTGCGAGTTTTCCCCACGTCCGATGCAAAATGGCTTTTTGGTCGCATGCTGGCGATCCACGGTTGCGAAGAGTTTCTTCCAGACCCGGATGGCGCCTCTCCGAATGATAACCGGATGACATGGACGGACCAGTGCTTGTTGAAGATAGACTGGGAAGTCGAGGAGGATCCGAGTGGTCAGCTTCCTGTCGCCCGTAAAGGTTTGTCCCCTCATCTTCATATCATGCAATTCTGACGCGTGCAGTGCTGGTGGAGTCGAAGCGTCGAGCAACGAGAGAAAGAGATCCTCAAGGAAGATTGACCTGGGCTACTACCTCCCTGCAATTCGCAATCGCCAGCAAGTCTTTGGATATCTTTCAAGAGACTGTAGAATGGAGCAAGCGATTCCTTCGAGATCCGGTATGTCATCGCAACCTTACAGCTCAACTGACCACTAAAGAACACAGGTCGTCTTCCCGGGGCTATTGCATATCCTTTTCAGCAGGAGCACAGCGCCCATCCTGTCCTGCACGCGCATTCTAGGCCAGAAAAGGCCAGAAACACTCCCCGAATTGAAAGCAGCGGTGGAAAAGAGTAACGAGGTCCTCCGGTCGTACCTGGACATCGCTCATCTTATTGTCTGCGAGCCGCATTACCAGAGGAATCTGACCAGCGGCATCCCCTACCTCTTTAGCGGAATAATATCCCAGCGGATCGAGGGTTTTGAGAGTAGTCCAGGCACCGAATCCGAGCGCGTCGACATCCTGCTTTACTCTTTGCTGCCTATTATTCTCGAATTCGAGCGCCTGGCAAACAGCGAGGACACCGATAAGTTCAGTTGGAGTGGCTTCAGTGGTGCGGTTTCTCGGATTGACTGCCTCGATGACGAGCTTGAACCTGTCCTTCCATTCCTGGATCGTATGGCGTACGAACGGAATCAGTTCTGGGTCGAGAAAAGGAGGGATGACAACCCTGAAATGGATCTACCCCTAGGCTTCCCGCGAGGCCTTCCCCTGCAAGATCTCCTCCCAAGTCTGCAACTGACCCACCTTGCCAACGAGAACCCAGCCGATATGCCATACGTAGCATCGAGACTTGCTGATGTTATGGTGCCATCGACGGGCGTGATGCTAAGCGTCGTCCCGGCTAGCGTTGCCAGGAAGAATTTCCCCGTTGACGATCTTAGTTATGGGGTTCGAGCTGTTATAGAAGATCCGTCGGAAGCAGTGAAGGAAAGAGAGCTCTTGCAGATCTGGGAAAGATTCTCTGATGCCTTGCGCCCTTATCCAGATCAGCTGGAGATCTTCAGGGATTGGCTAGCCAAGTTGGCCCGTCAAGAAGGCTTATGGAACGCGGTCAATATAATCCAGCCACCGCCGCCTCTGAAAAAGTTTTCGGTATCCACATACTTTGAGCAGTGTTTCGATATGGATCATGTGGTTGAATGGGATCCTCACCCGGCCCCTGCCCCTGTGGACAGTGCAAGCACAGAAACTGAGCCAGAAGAGCGGAAGGTTGAACGAACGATCCTCATCTGCCGCATGAATGCAGATCGAATTATCAGGAACAAGATTCAGCCTGAGCCTGAGGAGAATCCATCGAGGATTTGGTATCGCACCCACCGCTCTCTGACTACATCGGAGCGCGAAGCAGTCGCCCTTTCTGCGCTCCTGTACATCGACACTCTCAACCAGCAGACGAAGCGGATCCTACGCCGTCCCTGGCCGGAAAATGTCTCCTCGCCTCGATACCCGGCCATCTTCCTCGCGGACGAGTTTCTGACTGCCGTTGCAACAAGAGGTAACAGTGCCATCGGTGCAGCGACAAATGCTCTTGAGGAATGCGTAAAGTTCGTTCCCGCGCAACTGCTCCATGATGTTGTCGTCTCGTTGCTGCAAACGCTCACAGAGAATTCGGACAAAAAGCAACCGAGCTATTCCACAATCCTATCGGTCACGATGAGCTTGATCAAGCTCCTGCAGGAGACAGACCAGCCGCAACTGGCTATTGATAGTGTGCTCCGAATCCTCACGTCTTTCCCAGACGCCTCCTCGTATCATCGGCAAATGAGACTATTGACGCTGGGGCGGCGACTCTTGCCTCAGGACGCCGCTCTCATGGTCAACACGTTTGCCGACTTCGTCTGCAACACCGGTAAACCTCAACCCGCATCAACGAAGACCCAGCCCTATGTCAAGATCACGACAATCAAGATGCTCGCCCAGCTCCTCGCCGACGCAACCTTTATCGAGATATCAACCTGTCTTCGCATACTTCAAAATATCTTCGATTCACACCGCCACATCGATGTCCGTAGTGAGGTTGTCATTACAGTTCTGCGACTGCTCCACCGCGCGGCAGACTTCAGTTCGGTATTTACTGCAATGGCCTCCATGGCGAACGCCGCTTCGGGGCCGAGCGAACGAGAAGTCATGTCGGAGACCGACTGGCTTGCCGCCGAGAAAAGTGAGAGACCTCTCCCAGAGGTGGCCCCCGTATCCGATCGCCCCCTGTTCGAGTGCTTCCTCAAGACCGCCTTGCAGTACCTACCTGAACAACACCGCAGAGAATACCTGCACAAGGTACTTCTCCCGCTATTGGAAGAATCAACTCGGCAACACACTCGCTGGATACGCTGTTTCCTGTCGCAGTTCCGCCTTACTCCCGACGAAGACAATGCCATCACGTCCCTTAGTAAGGCCTGGGCCTTCGACCCATCCGCCATCCACACCCTCTTCATTACCTGGCGACGGTATCTCCCAAGATCCTACCTTCTCCAACACAGGGGCTGGGCCCTCGCTTACCTGCACTACCCTCATGTGGCAACGATAAACGACAAACTTTCTGCGATAAATAAGGGGTGGCGGGGCAGTACGGAGGGGAAGCACTGGCTCACCCTGCTGTCGCACCTGTGTAGCTGCAAGCCCTTTGCCGCGATAGGCGACGGTATCGCTGCGGGCGTACAAACGCAGGTGGAGGGTGGCATCACAGTCTCCGATCTTGTGGAAGAGTACATCTGCCGCGCGGGTATAGTGAGTCGGCACCCGGTGAGATTCGATAAGAAGCTCGATCGGTTGGTGGTTTCGATACAGACGAGTTTGGAGTCCTTGACGATCTTGAAAGAAAGAATGAGATCTGTATCTAATCCTGGGCGGTATGACTTGCTGCAGGAGATGATGGAGCGGATTGTCGCGGATATCGAGTCGTTGAGGACGACACAGTGGATGGAGGATCCATACAGGTCGCCAGCTGTACTGCCGTCGAGGTTGGAAATGGACATGCTGCTTCTCCCGCTGCCAGGACACAATCCTCGTACAAAAGATCCGGCAATGGAGTTCGGGAGAAGACTTTTAGACCTAGTGAAGAAGTTTGCCGACGATCCTTTGTTGCTGGTTGATTTTGACGTTGCCAAGGCGCAGGTGAACAACGTGAAAGAGGAGGATCTGGCGTCCTTTGCCCTTCTCTTTGGGAGTGATGCCGAGGAAGACCAGGAAACATTGTATCGGCGCTTGAAGATAGACATCGCCCGATGTGCTTTGAAGAGGATCAAGTCCGAGGATTTGCGCCAGAACAAGGAGCTGAAGGCGATGATCCGCAAGTGGAAGGCGAGCAGCAGTGAGTGGGTGAGACAGGTCGGATGGAGTTTCGATGGAAGATTGTGAGAATATGGTTTCTGAAAACATGGTCCTCGCTATCAATATCAGAGCAAGAAAATGTTATACAAGATTCTATCGAACAGCATAATTCTCAGCGGACCACGTAGAATCCATTCATGGTAATCTGCCGGTCTCGCATCTCGGCCATAGGAGACCTCACTCCAAGCCAATGCAGTGGGACACGTTCAACGATCTTCTGGCCACGGGCTCGCATGTTTTCAACTTCCACTCTGGTACGGTCAATAACTCCGGCTTCTCTTCGACTGTCCGGTCCCCACGCTGGATACTCCAGCACATTCTGGGCGTATTCCGCGTCGCACGCATCCGCCAACATGGCCGCTTCAGCAGCGGCATTGCGGGCTTCCAGTAATTCTCCCTCACTTGTTCCGCGGGGTGGCGGCACATCAGGTCGAAGAAAACCAAGTACACGTACCTCCACGCGGGACTGACAGGGAAGTTGGACCTCCTCGAGAAAGCGAAGGGTGGTGACTCGTTTCATCACCTGGGACATGTTCACCCGCGCCTGCTGAGAGGGATCCAGATTGCGGATGGCAAGGATGGCCTGGTACCATTGAGAACACGAGGATTCGCTATTTTCGTTCGTGGCTAGAAGTCGTGCCCATCCGAAGAAGAAACCATGTAGCCGGTCCAAAATCAGATCGGGGACCTTACTGAGTCGCATCCGTTGCATATCATAGGCCCATTCTTGCATGGCCTCGGCTCGCGCTTTGAAACTCATCGGGTACGGTGGACTCGGTCCTGTTTCTAAAGAGATCGATTCCTGTTGACCGCGGGCCATCCCTGCCGCAGGACCTTGATTACTGTTGTCATCGCCCGATCGCATCGACATGCCAATCCCGTATGCCGTCTCAGCAGCAGTCTGTGTTACCCACGAAGGCTTAAACGGCTGAACCTTCGCTTGTACGAATGATGTCGCTGGGTTGATGACCGTCTGCGCCGCTGTCTGCGCATATAACCCCAGCACCATCGCACCCACCTCCAATGGCAGGGTAGACAAGCTCGCGCCACGGATCGAGCTCGGATCAAGCGAGGTGGAAAGGACGCGGAATACCGGACTCGTACAGAGGACCTTCTTCTTCGGCCCCTGACATAATACAACCTGGAAGTACCCGTCGCCGGCCTCAGCGGGGATCCGTGCGACGGCCGTCTCACGCAGGCGATGAGTGTCACGCACACGCGACGGAGCCTTTTTCAGAAATTTGGCAACGTCACGCTGCCATGCGCGCTCGTCGTTTGGCTCTATTTGGTCCGAGCGCAAGGCCAGAGTGGGCGTGACGTCCAGCCAGTCGTCCGTCAGTCGGAATAGAGCCTTGGCGCGCATCCCTGTTTTTCCTGTCCAGCCCTTGTTCTGGAGCCATAAGGAACGGTCGGGTGGTAGAGGGGCGTCAGAGAAGATAGAGATCGTGACAGACGTAGTACTGCCCCGGTAGAAGACCACGCCGGGTGAGTGGCGTAATATGGTAAAATGCTTGTTGGACTCTGCAGGATGGCTGATGAGTCCACCCAGAAAATGACGGGCTTCACCAAAGGCTTTTTGTACCGTTGCCGAAGCAGTCGACTGAGCAGTCTGGGACTGCGATGCAGGAACTATGTCCGTCGCAGCTCGCTGGACCGAAGTGGAAGACCAAACATCGCTATTGGCGTTCCTCTCGTAGCGAGCAGAATAGGGGTCAGCAAGAGTGTTAGTGGATGCTGTGGACCTCAACGGTGGGCGCGGACGCAGTGGAGGTGGAATATTCGACGTCGAGACCGTCGTTACACCTCTGATGGTCAGACTAGGCGGTTGTGATGAACCTCTGTCACCATCATGTCTATAGCTTTGATGGAGGTGGGGATTGGAGACGGGTTTTCGTCGAATACGGAACTGAGGATCTGGTGGATGCAAAAATAATTCATCAGCGGGAGTCATTCTGCTAAAGTATAAGAGAGATGCAGGATATTAAATGCGGAAGAGAAGCAAAATCATGTTGATTGATCGATGAATGTTTTGATACTGTTGGATAATACCTATCACTTGATGGAAAATGGATGAAGCGATCGGATGAGCGATGCAGCGGATTGGATAAGAATCGCTTAGTAAGCTTATTTTGATATGCATCAGCATAAGTTCATAACCCTATTTATCCAATCATCCAGACTCGTGACGTGATCCAATTTCCTTTTTGG
Organism: Aspergillus quadricinctus; assembly: GCA_022814375.1. Lineage (NCBI taxonomy): Eukaryota > Fungi > Ascomycota > Eurotiomycetes > Eurotiales > Aspergillaceae > Aspergillus > Aspergillus quadricinctus. The sequence goes on along the minus strand of JAKLNT010000019.1, from coordinate 174,579 downwards.
GAGCTTTCTTTGTCTACACTCCAAGCCCCCAAGTCCTGTAGTTGCTCTTCAGTGTGAAGTATGGCGCCTATTCATGCACATGCAATCACAGGCCATTTAAGGGCGAAGGATCCCATGCCTCCTAGATCTTAGTCCTCAGTCCTCACACTTTACAATCACCGAAAAATGGCTCTAGAGATCGTCATTCACTGCTTGATCCTGGTGCTTGTTGGGAATGTGTTGTACCACCTTGTGGTTCGATACAGAAATCTTCAGGCAAGTAGGCCAGACATGAACAGGCTTTGAGATAACTCACCTGACCAGCAACAGGAGAATAATGCATTAGGGCTTGAATACGGATGCGAGCTTCCTCCAGAGCTGACGAAGAAATGGCCCCTTGGCCTCGATCGGATCAAGGAACTTTGGACGTCGAATGCAGAGGGCCGTCTCCTCGCATTCTTGTGCTCTGTGGCAGAAGAGTATGAGCCCGGCAACAGCATCAGTCAATACTTTTTGTTCGGCCCGAGAGCCTTCCACGTTTTGCGGCCAGAGAATGTGGAAGCCATTTTTTCTACAAATTTGAAAGGTGCGCATGGCTACCTGCATCAGTTATACCTTTCTCACGCCATTCAGACTATGGCTTGGGTGCAAGACCCGCTATATTTGCTCCGCTTCTGGGCAATGGCATTTCCACTCAGGAAGGTCCTGCGTGGAAACATTCTCGAGATCTTCTACGGAAACAATTTTCTCGAGTCCAGAGCCGCAATCTCGAACATTTCCATGAGCATGTTGGCAACATGATAGCTCGCCTACCATTGGATGGAGTCGTCGATCTTCAGCCACTTTTCTTTGACCTAACCCTCGACACGGCTACAGCGCTTTTATTCGGAAAATCAGTGTACAGCTCAAAGGCTGGCATTGATCAAGACGCTGACAACAGGCTCTTTGCCGAGAGCTTTGATATCGCCCTGGAAGGTCTAGCAAAGCGATTTCGCATCGCACCTTGGCACTTCCTCTACAATCCACCAGAATTCCGAAAAGCTTGTGCCAATGTTCATCGATTTGTTGAACGGTATATCGATCAGTTGGACTTACAGAACAGCGAGGACCTGGATGATAAAACATATGGCTTTATCAAACAGGCAGCGCAGGAGTCCGCCCGCAAAGCGGATCTTCGCGATCAACTACTCAATGTGCTTTTAGCAGGAAGGGATACCACAGCCTGTTGCCTTTCGTGGACATTGTATGTGGATGATACCGCACCCAAGAAATTCAACGAGCTGTTATTAACTGTGGGTGAATAGCCGGTTACTTGTTCGCCATGAGCAAGTAATGATCCGCCTGCGAAAGGAGGTTGCCTCGGTTATGGGCGATTCCGTGCATCCGACGAGGGAGCAAATCAGAAAGATGCCATATCTCTCCTGCGTCATCAGAGAAAGTGAGTATCCCTTTCCTCCAATTTTCATCTTATGTCGCTAAGGAAGTGAGGTCTTCGCCTTTACCCTCCCGTCCCACTGAATAACCGCGAAGCAATTCAGACAACGATCCTACCTACGGGCGGTGGCCCTGATGCAGATCGCCCCATACTAGTCAGAAAAGGGGAAGTTGTCGTCGTTTCTCAATATGTGAATTCACGCAAAAAGAACATCTATGGTCCTGACGCAGACTGCTTCCGTCCGGAGAGATGGGAAACTGGTGAGTTGGATCATATTGGGTGGGCATATTTTCCATTCGGCAGAGGTCCGCGGCAGTGCCTCGGGGCGGATGTCGCTCTGATGGAAGTTTCATACACGGTCGTGAGGCTCTTGCAAACCTTTGCATCAATCATCCTGCCAAAGGGGGAGTTAATTGAGCCTGTTGGAAGTGAAAGACAGCGCCTCACTCTTGTTCTTTCAAGCGCCGATGGTTGTAGGGTGGAAATCCATTCCTCTAACACGGTGCTGCCTTAACAAGAAGATCTTGCTAGGAGGCGTTCTTATGGGTGAAGCGGCACATTCTATGACTCCGCGGCCAATTGTACCCCTTGCATTTCTATGAGCTATATAGTACATGTTGAGAAGCCATATCCTTGTAGACACCTCGACAGAATCTCCACCGTTCAGACTCGTTTTCCTGGAGGTGTTCCTCTTTACACATTACTATTGAAAGGAATTGCTTACAGGATGTTTGCCCTTGGAAGGAACAGGTCGTAGAAAACCTCCCACGTTCAGTTACCAAGCGGGCAATGATTGGTCACGGTGATACCTGAAATGATTTTCCATGTGTTTTTGTCCGTCTGCAGATAGCCATTACTTTCGTCCGAGTGAAAGCACTCTGATTCAATTCACTCCGTGCGCTGGATTGACGCTACAATGTCTTGCATACCGTCTGTGAAGAACTGCTGGGATTTGGCTCGTGGATAACCTCGGATTATCACTGTATCCACATGCGTGGTTTTTCAAGTAGTCGCAGGCCGTCTAGCCTGTCTGTCGTGCGCTGCTATGGATTGACTGCCTAAGAAGCACTGCTTTTTTTACAGAGACTAGTGTGATGCTAACACCGTGACTTCATGATGGCGAGAGGACGGACTATCACTGGCGCCAGGCAGCCAGATTCCGATCTTCTCTGTAGAACATCTGGAGCACGGTCATATGTCATTTTCTTGAACTAAAAGTGGTATTCTGGTACATAGTCTTCCAGAGGCCAGTTCTGGCTCGTGAGGCATGCAGTAATGTTCTCATCTCATGTAGATTGTCAAGTCCCCGAGACAATCATCCATGTCGATTACTGGAGCCTGCACGTAGTGACTGACCATCCTGCGTACGCGCGAGGAATCCGGATCGGTGGTGTAGGGGCTGCTACTGTCAGCGGAATTGTTCGTTTGGCGGAAGGAGCGTTGAACATACCAAACCCAGGTTATCTGACCATTCTTCACACGCTGTTCCCACTTTGCGACGTCCGGCTCGGAAGGTCTGACGGTATTCCAAATCATCGCCGCGGGCCACTGAACATCAGTGACGATCTGTTTCACGGGGACGTTGGGGCTGACGCAAAAGACGAGAGTGGATTCGTCGACTGCGAGAAAACCCTTTGGATCGTCCAGGGGCGTGATACCGATGCTTCTAAGCAGTGCGATGTCAACCTCGTCGTATGCCGGATCCTGCGCAAAACATCTGATCTGCTCGGCGCTGTTGACTTGTCTTGCCTTGAGCGCTCGCACCATGGTTCCAACGGCAGCATGCTGGGTGTGAGACCTTGCAGCGCTGCGGGAGTTCAAGCGGCCCAGGGTTCCCAGTCCAAAGCAGACAATCTTGTTGATTGGACGAGAAAGACTCAGAGTGGCCAGTTGCTTCTGCAGAGCCTCGCATGCCTCGCTGGTCTGCCACACTTCGCGCTGTTTGTTGAATGCCTTGCGTACTTCATCCAGAGGATTCTCGGGCTTCTTGTCGTTTCTGGTGTAGCAGATTGCAACGGGAGGTTGGTCACGAAGAATCTCATCTGGCATGAAAGGATTGACGGTGGTCATGGCTTGGATGCTACAGTAGGAGATGCGGTATGAGTTTCTAGACTCTGTCAGTTATTGCGTTATCTTAGGACGATCAGCAGATCTTACGCCCAATCTGCGCACCAGGTCGGAACTAGGAGGCTGTGTTTCTGAGGAACGCCATCCAGGTCTGCAATGTGCACCTCGTCACGTCCCTGATCGATCTGACGACTGAGATCTTGAAGGACATCGCGAGGGAAGAGAGGCTGTCCCGAGGCATACACCTTGAGAATATGGCGAATCTTCTCTTCTGCGGTGAGCCGCTGTTCCTCCTCCATTGCGACGGTACTGGTTGATGAGGACATAGGGGAGGGAGAGGAGAAAATGCTCTACGTCAGTGTGTTTACTTGTTGCGAGGGCGGTGGAAACAATCACTCTTAACCGTGAATGATCTTAATCTTCACACTATCCTGAGAACAAGTGAGGCGGTAGTCTGGCTGCCTGAGACTCATTTGAATAACCAAACTTCTCATCCACGATATCAAGGTATGGTATGGAGGCTTTATCTTCTTTAGCTCAAAAATAGCCATCTCCCTGATGTTGGATGATTGGATCTGTCAGCGTCACCTCCATGAGATGTTTGCTTTTCTCCATTGTTAGCATCTGGGCTACACAAGGCCCTTACTCGCATGGGCCTCACCGCCATCGTGGACAATGATCCAGGGCCAGGGGCCAGGGCTGTGTATTGTCGGTCCAACAGCCTAATCCTTCACAGCTGTCTCATTGGGCCGGGATGGGGAAACCATCCTATTAATATCCGAAACCGTCTAGTTTACCTGGCAAAAGGCCAGCTAAACCACTATATCGGGTAGTATTAGGGATACTTTTAATCCAGTGACCCGACTGTTGGGTTGGTTTCATGCAAATTAAGGGTGATTTCCGTCGATCTCCCTTTTGCTCTTCTCCTGCTGTCCTACATGGACCCACGCTAATCCTTCATGCATGTCATCTCGAGACTTGACAACAGCCTGCATAAACATGCACGACTTCCAACAACCTTCCTCATCCGATTGGACTTGCCTCTCATGTATTGGGGGCCGAAAAGCAAACCCTCTTTCCTTATCGACAGCTGGGGAATGGGAGCTGGACCATCCTCCGACGTGGCAGAGCCGATGAGTTGGCAGCGAACATGTGGTGCAGTATCTCGGGGATTTGGCTCGCCTCAGCACATTTGCGTTTCATTCGCCTTGTCAATCTTTTCATCCCCTGCATATGTCCCACCGTCTCATTTGCTGATGAATTTTGACCTGCGTGGCTGAGGATTGGACGTGCCTTCATCTACACGTGCTTCTCGCATGCATATCTGTGCCTGGCCATCGCCCTGGACACGCTTCATTTGTCAAGTTGCCAGTCTCGCTGCATCGGGTTCCTGAGCTAATCCAAGCGTCCAGAAACCAGTTTCGGTTAACGATACTCCAGGGACTGTTCTTGCTTGCATGTGTGCCAAGTGGCAGCGCTCACGCCGCAGAATGCAAATGTATTGATTTCTTACGTTGTCGTGACCTCGCTTTAGCATATACAGAATCTCTGTCGTCAGTTTTGAAATGAGCACGTCTAAGCTTGAGGGTATAGGTTCCTACATTCGTGGAAACATGGCAATTAGAGCGAGCGATGGATACTAGATTTCTAGAAAAGGTCTCGTCAGCTGCAGAACATGTACCTGGCTTCGTAGACCAGAAGTCATATTTCCAGTCAATGTAAGGACAAGTGACAGTCATAATAAATTTTCCTAGGTTGAAACATGGTTTAGCGAGTCCTCTGGGACTCGTCATTAGACGCTGTTCAACGTAGCCGAACCAACCTAAGCTTCTTGTTCAGACGAGCGTCAGGTGGGAAGAGACTTCCGACAGCACAAACCGCGCATTTTCTTGTTGTCACTCGTAGAATGCCTCAGAAGTTCATCCTCATCTCAATCTGATATACCGGCCTTTGTCCACCAAAACTCGCACTCTCTTCGACTCCACTCGTCCTCCACCAACTGCGCCGCGACACCCGTCCCCCTTCCACCAGCACGTTCATCATTCCCTTCCCCAAAGACCATAATTTTGCGTCCAGATTCCAACGAGGCATTGTAAGGCTTCCACACAGTGCGATTCTCGTACCGTCCACCCACCGCATTCGGATCCCCAGTTACAATAAACGAGGTGATGTACGCATGAAACGTCCCCGCGATCTCCTCCTGACCCCTCGAAATCCCTCTTACCTCCGGATTAAACGTCTCATACGCCATCTGATCAGCGTGATTCGCACCCCCCTGGACCGTCTTATTCAGCGCCCACCGATACAGAAACACGGGCTCCTCCTGTCCCGCCGAGGCGAGAGTCGCGGTCTGCCTCACCGGGCAGGCATACGCGTAATGACCATACGCGGCTTCGACGCGCTTATACTGCGGACCGACGGGGATGTTTCTAGTTTCGAGGTACGGGGAGGACGGATCCACCGCGGGGTCGGGGTAGAGCTCGTCGATGGTTTTGATGTCCTCGTCCGAGTAGGCCGGGAGCAAGGTGCGGAAGAAACTCGTGAATTCAGAGGACTGCGACATTGCGGAGGGGACGTAGTATGTTCCTTCGTTTGTGTTGAAGCCGGTTAGGATGGGTATTTTGTTCCATTTCCTCGAGTGCCAGGCGTCGATTGGGCGGCGCTTGATGAGGTCGCCGTCGATGACGGGTTGGAAGGCCCAGCGGACGGAGGGGTTGTATTTGTCGAAGACGGTGAAGGAGGCGTTGATGATGGTTGAGGAGGGTTGGCTGCGCAGGCAGTTCATTATGTCTGATTGCGGTGTGTCGTTGCAGCCTGCTTCTGCGATGAATTCTTGGAACTGCGTTTCGTGGAGCTGGGCGTTGTATGGGTGCACGGCGCGGGAGGTTGCTGCGCCGGACTCGATGACGGCTCGGTGGAAGAGGGAGGTGCCGAGGTCGTAGTTCATGATATGGTGTGCGATCTACGATGAGTCAGTGTTGGTATTCGAGTCTCTCTGAGGTCCTACTGAGTGTGCTCCTGCGGACAGGCCGATGAGCGTCACTTGCGAGGGATCCCCTCCAAACGCTTCGATATTCTCCTGGACCCATTTGAAAGCAAGGATCTGGTCATGCAGCCCGAGATTGAGTATGCCTTCTTTGGCTGAAACAGTCGAAGGAACGAATCCCAGCGCGCCGATACTAGAACGATCCCTCAGTGTCCATCGAGATCGGCCTTGCACGACGACTCACCGATAGTTGAAGCTCACTGCAACGAATGGTTTCTCGGACCATCCCACCATTGATGCGGTGTTATGCATTGAAGCTGTCTAGTCAGACATAGTCACAACTATATGGTTGACTCACCTGTGCCACGGTTATAAGCCCCGCCATGCACGTACACTGCAACAGGTAATTTTTCTTTTGCGCCATGAGGACGAAACACGTTCACCGTCAGGCAATCCTCCGAACTGGTAGCGTCGCCAGGGACTTTCAATAGTTGTTTACCAGGGCATCTGCTTGGTTAGCATCCATATGGATTCGATAGTGATGGACCTCTTACCGAGGACCGAACTGACTCGCGTCAATGGTATCGCTCGAAGAGCCCACTGCGACGGCTCTGCGGAATCTTCTGTCTCCAGTCGGAGGTAGAGCATAAGGAATTCCTCGGAATGCATCAACTGGTTGTTGCAGGGAGTCGGACAATCTTGTTCCTACGACGGTACCTTGGCGGAGTTGGACAGTAGGTCGAGAAATGAGATTATCCAATACAGCCTCCGGAAGCCATGCCAGAACTCGGCTGTGTATTGAGAAAGGTATATATCCCTGCTGGAGGATGAAGAGCAGGATGACAGGCAAAGCAGCCAGGAGTACGAGTCTGCGTGAGAAAGACATGTTGTCGGCAGTGCAGTCTTCGGAATTGAAGGGACTTGTCAACTCTTATCGATTCGAGCGCAGCTGTACGATATCCCTGTCAGTCGTCGCTCTTCCACTTCTCCGCTTTGGTGCTATCCTCGACTCCTCACCAGAATGACCCCACACTGACACGGCTTATCTTTGACAGCATCAACAGCGGCCATGATACGAGGTCGATCAGTGGGGTTATCGTTCCTCTTTCAAGACTTTGATGGCATAGATAAGTCGCGGACAACGTCCGAGTCCATCTCTACCAACAAGTCTTGTTCACCATGTTCATTGGTGATTACCACCATATCGGTATCAGCGGCCTATGGTCGACTAGATTTCCATTTCGAGCTGAAGCAGATAGAGTTACCACTGAATCCTTCTGGCAGGGGACTCTGAGCTTAAGACAGGCGTTATCATGAAGTCAACCCCTGTACTTGGAAGCGGGGTTGCTTGGTATAACCGTATAAGTACCAAGGGAGATGTAGGGGACAGCTACCAAGACGCAGGAAGCGTATCAAGCGTATCCGATCATTACTGCATCAAAATGCTTGTGGAGAAGAAGACTATCGAGGGTAAGAACGACACAATCCTAGCAACCGTCTCCGGCAAGGAGGACGACATTGAGAATGGTCACATCTCTTCGCTGGACGAGGCCGAACTATTCCTGCGAGAGCATGGCATTTCACACTCCCAGCTTCAGGAGATGCTCGATGACCCCGCCAAATCCCGGAGGATTAGAAGGCGAGTTGATTTGATTCTTCTGCCTCTTCTCTGCGGTACATACGCTTTGCAATATATAGACAAGCAGGTGAGTTTCCGTGCGCGATTGAAAACAATACTAAGTGGTATAGGCTCTCGGTTACAGTGCAGTCTTTGATCTTTTCAAAGATGCCCACATTGATAGTAATCAATATAGCTGGCTCGCCAGCATTTTTTACTTTGGTATTCTTGCTCGCCCCAAAGGTCACCTCAGGCTGACGATACAGGTTATCTCTTCTGGGAGTATCCTGCGAATGTGATTGCCCAGCGACTTCCCGTCGGAACTGTCATCTCATGCTTTGTGTAGGCTGGCTTCTCCATGTCAATCTATTTGGTGCACTGACATTGCTAGTATCGCCTGGGGATCCATTCTCATGATAACGGCCAGCTGCCACAATTTCACCGGCATGGCGATCTGCCGCTTTCTCCTCGGTTGCTTTGAGGGTATGATCTGCAGTAGCGTGTGCCTCCTCTGGCAGCTCCATAGCTGACGTCTTAGCCCCGATTACCCCCTGCTTCATGATGATTGTTGCCATGTGGTATCTGCGGCAGGAACAGCCCTTTCGAGCCGGATGTTTCTACTGCTGCAATGGCGTTGGGTCCATGGTGGGCAGATTCCCTGGATGGCTCTATAGCATATCTGACAATGCTCCAGCTCGGTGGCCTGATAACCTTTGCTATTGGCCAGCTAAATGGGTTTCCTGTCTGGAGAGCAGTGTTCCTCATCTGTGGCGGCGTGACAGTGCTCTGGGGAGGCATTTTATTGCTTTTCCTTCCAAACAGCATTCTCTCCGCCAAGCGATTCACAATCGAGGAAAAGATACTGCTTATTGGGAGAGGAAAGCAGAACCAGACGGTTGCCACCCGCCACTGTATGCGATGCACAAGCCTATCGACTAATCTTTCCAGGGCATCCTCAACCGCAAGATAAAGTGGTATCAGATCCGAGAGGCTCTCGTCGATCCCCAAGTCTGGCTGCAGTTCCTCTTTGTCTTGCTGAATGAGACGATTAACGGAGGTGTCGCTAATGTACGTCTTCACTTCCGCCTATCAAGATCTCTGCTCATGTCTGGCAGTTTGGCAAACTCATCATCAAAGGACTGGTCTCCAGTCCCCTCCTGGCAACAGCCCTAGGCATCCCACAAGGAGCGTTCCAGGTCTTCTTCATCCTTTCAGGGACCTACCTCTCCTCGCGATTCACGAATATCCGCACAATCATCATGGCCATCTACCTCCTACCCACCGTGACAGGCGTGTGTCTACTCTGGCAGCTACCCCGAACCAATCGTTACGGGGTCCTCTTTGGCTACTACATCGTAAGTCACTGACCCATTTCCCCTTTTCGGAGTGTACTAACCAAGCAGATCGGATCATACGTCACATCCCTCGTCCTCTGCCTCCAAATGCCCGCGAGCAATACAGGCGGCTACACCAAACGAGTCACCGCAACGGCCCTCGTTTTCCTCGCATACTGCATCGGAAACATCGTCGGTCCTCATGCCTTTCTGGCTAAAGAAGCGCCAGTCTACGAGACCGGATGCAAGCTCATTCTGGCGTGTGTGTTGGGCCAGATGGCGTGCACGGCAGCCTTGCGGGTGTTGTTGATCAGACGGAATAAGCGGCGAGATGCTGAGGGCGCTGGCGGGCCGGGGGACGACGCAGATGAGCAGGTTTTGGCGGATTTGACGGATTTCGAGGTATGTACGTTGCTTGTGGCTGCGGTGCAGTGCTGATGGTGGTAGAATCCTCGCTTTCGATATGTTTTGTAGGGTACGGCCGGAGTCACAGGGCGGATATTCTTTTTCATCAGTTATTCTGGAGTCTTTCACGGATGATTTGAGGTTCACTGTTCAGTCTGTTGCGGTTGGGTAGATGTAGAAGCGAGATCGTATTCTGAATGACTTATCCTTCGTCTGTAACTCCGTGTTGTGGTAAGTTGTCGTCGATTCTAATAGACCGCTGGAAGGATTAAAACCAGCATATACATAGAGACAGAGTTGTCATGCTGCGGCTACTGGCTAGTAACTCAACTAGTGGATTGTTGCGTTTGATTTACTTGCATTATTCAACTATCGTATAGGCCATCTCGAGAACGTTTCGGGAGCATCGCTGCGATGCTGATACACAAATGATGACCGCTACTGATAATCTCTCAGCTGAAAGAAATACCCTACTGCGAAATTTCTTCAGTCAACCTCAGTCAAACACCAAGGACGTCATCCTGTATGAGAGTGAACTTTATACTGGCGAAAGGGGAATACCATCGACGTTGACGCAGATCCGTCCGTCCTCGCCAAGGGCTCATTGGCGGGACGCTTTCGGTCGGCCATGCGACATGTCTTGCATTCTTCAGCTAGGATGCCTGATACAAAGTAGATAGGCAGGACAGTATCAGCCGGGAAGGGAAGGGCATGCTTCAATGTTGGCAGTTGGAAATACCCCTTGCGGCGGGAGGAATGCGGCCAACCCGCTTTCAGCGTTGGTACCTGATGTCCTCGTCAGTTTACCTGACTGTCACAAGGCACGGGGCTTGCATGGCGTCATTGTTGTTGTTGTTGGGTGTGAGGACCAGGTCTACTGACTATTTGCTCTGATCGTCCGTCCGCTGACCGTTTATACAATGGTCCTTGGAGTGGGCAGAATGCTGACGGAAAGGAGGCAACTCGGGCAATGGATCAGTCAACAGCGAATATCGACTGTTTACTTTGGCAGCGGACATGCCAGCGTTGATGCAGTGTGGTTCGATTGCTCAGTGACGCACGCGGATAACGTAGATCTTGGTTCTCCAGTCTCATCCCGTCCTGGGAGGTCGATCATACTTGATTCCGTCCGTGACATGATCATTTGGTAGTTCAGATAGAGCTTCGGAATGCTTGCGGGTGCTCTTCGGATCAGATTGGCAAGGATCTGACGACGCAGATGAGGTTACTTTCGGCCTCTGGACTGGTCCAACCGCATGCGACTCCTTCCTCGGGGTATTAAAGAGCCAGAAGCCACACCGACGCAGCACACTACGACGGGAAGAGCATCGTTTATCCTCTGAGTGACTGCTTTTCATTTCCGTCCGATATGAAGTTCCCAACCAGCATCCTCGCCGCCACCCTGCTGGCCGGCAATGCCCTGTCTGCCCCAAGCAGCCGGTCTCTTGACCGTATCCGCGCCAGGGCCCTAGCCCGGCAATCCCACCCCATGGACGGCGCCGGCACCGGCGCCAGCCCCGCTGACACCGCGGACCCAGAGGCAGAGCACAGAACCGCCGAGTCCGCCGTCGCCTACAGCAAGAACTGGTCGGGCGCCGTGCTCGAGCAGCCACCGCCGTCGGCAACCTACACCGCCGTGGCAGCGACCATCACCGTCCCCGAAGCGACGGCCGTGGCGGGCGTGACAGGCCAGCAAGCCAGCTCGGCCTGGGTGGGCATCGACGGCGACACGTACACGACGGCGATCCTGCAAGCGGGTGTGGACTTCTACGTCAATGCGGATGGGTCACACAGCTACGACGCGTGGTACGAGTGGTTCCCGGATAATGCGCACGGGTTCAACCTCGCGATCAACCGCGGGGATGTCGTCGTCGTCACGGTGGAGAGCCACTCGCCCAGCGAGGGAGTCGCCATCATCGAGAACCAGACTAGCGGGCAGACGGTGACGAAGACGCTGAAGGCGCCGGCGGCGACTGCGACGCTGGCGGGGCAGAATGCGGACTGGGTTGTCGAGGACTTTCAGTCTGGGGATAGCATGGTGCCGCTGGCTGATTTCGGGAGGGTGGTGTTTTCCGGGGCTGTGGCGAAGGCAGGGGGGAAGTCGTATGGGGTGAGCAATGCTACGATCATCGATATGGAGCAGAACGGGAAGATCAAGACGCGGACGACTATTGTGAGCGATAGCGAGCTTGTCGTTGAGTATGTCCCTTAGCCAGCCAGCCAGCATCAGTACGGAGTTTATTTCACGGATGGACCTGGAGTTTGGCGTATGGTTACCTGCCTGTTTATGTCGATATCATGTCTTCGTTATCATCATAGAGTACATCATTGTCTTAATCAATCCACATACCCGAAACTAAAATCAAAGCAAAGACCTAGGCCCTTTATAACCAGCACCCACTGCCATATCCACAGGGCCAGGGCCAGCACCAGAGACCGGTATCCCCCTCTCCCGCCCCCAGACCTCCAGCACCAGTTCAACATGACTCCCCTGCACCGGCTTCGGAATAGAATCATCGAACCCCCTTCCCGGCACAAACGCCTCCGGATCCATGATAACACCATGCGTCCCAACCGCGATGATGGGCGTAGCCCTTAGAACAGGGTTATTGGCGAACGGCGGCCGCGTGCGAATGATGATAGCCGCGGACGCGCCATCGAGGACTGGCATTTTGACCTTTGCGTCAGTATCAGTCTCAGTATCAACTTTATCTCGACTACGGCTACGGCTACGACTCTGGTATGGTTGTGTGTGGTGAGCTGGCTTGACTTAGTCCATGAAAATGAGGTCCGGGGGGGTATTTGCCGGGTTGGAGAGGTAGGATAGGGCCTCCTGGCCGTTGGAGGCTGCTGCGACGGTGCAGTTGAATTTGGAGAGGGATTTGGTCATGAGTTTTTGGTTGATGGGGCTGGGGGTTGTTAGTTGATTGAGTTGGTTGAGGTGGTAGAACGTACGTACATGTCGTCGACTACGAGGATGTGCATTTTGTTGATTTACTGTTGTATGCTGATGTTACTTGATCTCAAGAAGGTTGCTGGTTGAGGGATGAAGACAAGGCTGAGGGATAAATAATGAGGGGTTGGCGTGGTTGATTGGGCGTGGACGGATTTGTGTGTCATGGATGGGATGATCATTCCTACAGGAAGATTGTTTAGGCTGCTGTTACTGCGTATTAATAAACGGCTTGTCTTGTATCTAATGTCCGAGTATCAACCTGCGCAGCTGGAGGTTGATGGTTGTATGTCCGGCATAAACATCGGGAGTATCGCCGATATCAATCGAGATGGCCAGGATGATAGTCGAAAAACGCAAGTAAACTAATAGCAACAATTCGCTAATTAGGTCTAGTCGCAGCATGACAACTATATATGCAGGTTTAACTTGCAAAGGTCTATCAAAAAGGACAAATCTCACCACAATACAGCAGCCAACCCAGAAACATCCACATATATACACACATACACATGCATATAAATCAGCAAGGAAAAATCAAAAAGGCATCCTCCCCATCTCCTGTAAATTCCAATACCTGCGCATATTCTCCGCCCCCAGCGCCTTCACCTCATCATCCAAATGCGTCCACAGCACCTCCCCAAACGCATCCATATGCATTTTCATCTCCTCCCGCTGGAGATCAACCTCGCCGCTGCGGCACTTGGTCAAATACTCCTCCAGCTTCTCCAGACCCTTGTGGATCTGCCTGTGCTGGGAGACGAGCGACAGTTCACGCCGGAACTCCGGCATCCGTCTCGCGAGCGTGGGGAAGATGTGCTCCTCTTCGATGGAGTGGTGGAGGTCGAGCTGCGAGCAGAAGGTGAGCCCGGTCGTGATGAGTTGGCGGGGGGAGAGCCCGCCTGGTCGTTTGCCTGTGCTGGTGCAGGCGTCTTGGAGTTGGTTCCACATTTGGCGGAAGTGGTTGTGCTGGGGACGGGGGTTGATGTTAGTGGGGTGAATATCAATAATGGTGAGGGTAGGGGGCGTACGTAATAGTCCATTTTCTCTGCCATTCGGTTGTAGGTTCGGAAGTCTTTTGGTGAGAGGGGAGGTAGCGGTTCATTGTTTCCATCTGGTTGACTGCTAGAGGCTGGAGATGCTTGATCTTTTTTCGGGCTCATTACTGCGGATGATTGATACCGGCTTGCTAAAGGGAAGATTGCTTTGGGAACACGCGGTACTGGACGGAGGTGGACTCTGGATGGACTCTGGATGATTGGAAGCCTTCTCATTGACGTAAGGATCTAATTACCTGGATCCGAAAAGCAGTTGATATATTTCGTAGATGGAGCCTCTCTCCCTGCGTTATATCTATAAACTCTCTCGGCGGAAGTCGGCAAACAAGCGGTGCGCATTACAAATACCTGACAAATATCCTATTCCATATCGCAAGCAAAAGAAAGTATTCTAGGCAGCTACTAACCGCAATGCCAAAAGGTTATCAACAATAACTGCCCTTAGAATCATCGCCCATGCTTATAAGGCACCAACCCCCTACAGGTGAATACTAGAGCGTCTTGAAAAGATCACTTTCAACCCGCTGAAACTACACTTTCTATCGAGACCAGACAAGCACAGTATCTAATTATCGAACAATAATAAATACATTGAGAATGCTAAACTATACTAATTACAATGAATGTCCCAGATCCTCAATGGATGTTTGCCATCTCAACATTCAGCAAAGAATATTGCAAGACACACATCTAGTACGTCACTGGTCAAAGAGAAAATCTCCACTCAATATCAGCACTTCTTCGGCACAACCACAGCCATGAAAGGGCTGGATTGCAATTTGACATCCGTGCTAGGCAAGGTCGATAGACCAACCGGCTAGAGCAGCCATAGGTAGACACTGTGAAGAGATGAAGAAATTAAAGGGTAGCATTAGGTAAAAGTATCTCTGCAAGACTGACGTGGTAAGTAAACAGAACATAAGTCGTCTGCAGGTCAGTAAGAATCTGGATATCAAAACAGCTTAGGTGAAGGTCGTAACTCCGTAGTACAAATACAAGGCTATAGCTCTCGGTCACGCAGGTGCTTGGGTGGGCGGAAGTTCCCCTTGCGGAGTTCCTGCCACGCAAGATCGAAGCGCGCACCAAAGTACCAAGCGAATCCAATCTGAGGCTGTTAGCAAGAACGATACTTGCAAGGAGCACAAGACATACCATTACAATAGAAACGAAAACCACAATCACGCCCATGAGAGCCATCATAAAGAGGACGTCTTTGCGGGTCTCGGCCTCCAGTCTGGCCTTCTCCTGCTCAGCTTCAGACTTTTGGCCCAAGACACGCCGGTTAGCCTCTTCGGCCGATTGCGACGGGAAGATGGTCTCGATGAATTTTTCAATCTGCGACTGTTAGAGTTGGACCAATGGTAATGAATGGAGGTACGTACCTTCCCACAGGCAATGCCGATCTGGAGGAAATTGGGATCCTTCGGGGTATTCTTCTTGTGAATCTCACGAGCGTATCTACGGAAGGCCTCGTAGAAGATCCGCAGGTTCTGCGTCGACTCTATCATCAATTGGCAAGCTTCGCCCTTCTTGATCTTGATGTTGCGTTCAAAAATCGCCGGGTTGCGGAAGCAAAGGGAAAGAGTAGCAATGGCCATGGACTGAGGGATGGCGCAAAAGTTGAAGACGCTCTGCTCGCGCAGACCGGCCAGGTAGAAGAGACACTCCTCCGCATGTTCCAATGCGTTGAGAACCATCTCGGCGCTGCAGTTCAGTGCAGCCTCACGATTCTCCGGCTTGAAGAGATCCTCAAAGTTGGTGACGTGCTTGGACCAAATCTCTTTGGGCCAGAACTGTCGACCGTCGTCGAAATCCTCGCGGATATCGCGAATGATGTTGGTCTTCTGCAAGAAAAGACCCATGGACTTGTACAGCTCGGCACGCTTGAGCAAGGCGGGATTACCGAACTCGGCCTCAACAAAGAGGCGAGTCAACCCTTCTCCGACCAGGCCGGCAACGTACCAGCAGTACAGATCGTATTCCTCGACTGTCTTGACGCTTGCATCGTCCAGCGCAGCTTTGCGACAATAATCAGCCATACCATTGCCCATCTTGTCCGTGATATCCTTGATAATCGCCTGGTAGGCAGGCTTCATGTTCTTGAACTCGGAGATGACATAGTGAAACTGAACCAGCAGCTCACGGTCCTTCTCTTCGGGCCGGTTACCAGTGAAGGTCCAGCCATCCTGCTCGAGGATATCTTTGAATCCACGAAGAAGCGGTTCTTTGGTCTCCAAAGGAATCGACGTGTCATCCTCGATGGTGTCCAGCCCACGGAGTACCAGGTAGAAGATGCAGACGGGAAGCAAAAGCTCGGGGTGAAGCTCCTTGATCACCGCGCTGAAGCTTCGGCTCGTCAGGTCCAGGTACTTAAAGCATGCCTTTGTTGTTTCCGACTCTTTCGATTCATCACGTTCATGAACAGGATTATGCCAGATCTTCCTATCAGAAAGGACGAAAGGGTGTCCGTAAGCAATGGCACATACACACTAAGGCAAGGAGAGGTGCTCAAAGCTACAGGCCAAGACCAACCATTGAAGTATCGACCTCAATTCTGAGGGATGGAAGATGTAGTAAAAAGCATTTGCTGCAACGCCCATGGTGAGGTATTTGTAGTGAAGAGGAAGACACGAAAAAGGAG
Source organism: Aspergillus quadricinctus (assembly GCA_022814375.1). Taxonomy (NCBI): domain Eukaryota; kingdom Fungi; phylum Ascomycota; class Eurotiomycetes; order Eurotiales; family Aspergillaceae; genus Aspergillus; species Aspergillus quadricinctus. The sequence goes on along the minus strand of JAKLNT010000019.1, from coordinate 158,103 downwards.
AGGCCGGAAAGACGGATGTTGAGCGAGAGAGAAAAAAAAATAGTGGGAATGTGGGGACCGCAGCAAGCGAATCAACAAGTGCTATTGATACAACTGATGTACAAAAGGAGCAGTGAGGAAAGAAGAACAAATCTCACTGATAGAGACAGTGGAGGAGAGGGTGAGAAAACAGAAGATGAGGAGGACTACTATTAAAAAAGGGGAACAATAATGAGAAAGGAATGGTGATGGATGGTGGAAAATACAACGCGTGGCTGAGGAGCCTGAGGCTGTCAGGAAACGAGTCATTGTTTAGGCTCTATCATTACGCTTGTATTACGCCCCTCAACACCTAGTCCAGTATTATTTTCCCATATTCACCCCACTGCCCGGTGTGGCTGGTGGTATTTGTGACAGTACCTTACATACAATACCCCGACAGATGTTTCCCCCGCCATGACGAAACTGCTGTCGGAGAGCATCATCAGGCAGATAAAAATTATTGTTGTCCTCGGTCAGCCAACTCGTCTGGCAGGCCTTACGATCACTTACCTCTTGACTTTTTCCTGAACACCTCGACACTTGCGACCCTGCGGACGAATCCATATCACGTTTCTGGCCTGATTGACCGCAAGTCATCATGGTCGCAGACACTACCTACTACGATGCGTTGGGCGTGCCCCCCACGGCCACAGAACTCGAGATCAAGAAGGCCTATCGGAAACTGGCCATCGTGACCCATCCTGGTGCGATTACCCGTCATGTCTTCATGGCTTCTTGCTATTGATCCTGACTTCTGAGTAGATAAGAACCCCGGCGATGAGACGGCGCATGCGAGATTTCAGGCGGTGTGTATACTTGACTATATGGAAGCGTAATACTAATCTCTCGGTACGATCAGATTGGAGAAGCCTACCAAGTTCTCAGCAATGAGGAGCTGCGAAAGCGTTATGATAAGTACGGAAAGGAAGATGCAGTTCCGGGCGGTGGTTTCGGTGAGTTGTTGATCTGTGATCCAGCTGTCGGACCATACTGATAGGCGATGAAGAGGACCCGGCCGAGTTCTTCAGCATGATCTTCGGTGGCAGCGCGTTTGTCGACCTGATTGGTGAAATCACGTTGATGAAGGACCTGACCGCGACCATGGACATCACCATGCAGGAAATGGAGGAGGAAGAACTGGCGGAAGCCGCGGAAGAGAAACTCAATATCCACGATGCAGACACCAAGGCCGCCGCGACAGGGGAAGCCAGCCATGCCGCTGCCACCGCGATCCCAGTACCAGGCCCAGTACCAGCCGCAGCCGCAGCCGCGGAATCATCGGAGAAGCCGACACCAACCTCCGGAACGAGTACCCCCCGTCGGTACTTGGGACAACAGGCTATCATGGACAAGTCGGAAGAGGAGGCTCGGATGGACGCGGCCGGTCTCTCGCAGGAAGAAAAGGAACTGCGAAAGAAGGAGAAAAAGAAGGGCCTGTCTCGGGAACAGCAAGAGCGCCTGGCTGCTTACGAACTGGAGCGAAAGAAGGCTCGTGAGGAGCGGGTCAACACTCTGGCATCCAAGTTGATCGACAAGCTAAGCGTCTGGACGGAAACCGACAAGGGCCCCGATGTAACCCGTGCTTTTGAGGAGAAAATTCGCCTTGAGGTGGAGAACCTGAAGATGGAATCATTCGGTCTGGAGATCTTACATGCCATCGGTGCTACCTACACATCAAAAGCAACCTCGTTCATCAAGTCTCAGAAGTTCCTTGGAATATCCGGTTTCTTCTCTCGGCTGAAGGACAAGGGCACTCTAGCCAAGGAGACCTGGACTACGATCTCGACAGCTATCGATGCGCAGATGACCATGGAGGAGATGGCCAAGCTGGAAGAGAAGGGCGGAGAGGACTGGACCGACGAAAAGAAGGCAGAGTACGAGAAGAAGGTCACCGGCAAGATCCTGGCGGCCGCATGGCGAGGCAGCAAGTTTGAGATTCAGAGCGTGCTGCGCGACGTGTGTGATCAAGTCCTAGGTGACAAGCGCGTCAAATTAGACAAGCGTCTTGAGCGCGCGCACGCCTTGGTTATTGCCGGCAATATCTATTCAAAGGTAAGCTCTTCCGTTCGCTCTACCACGTCCCAGGAAGCTAAGTGGAAAACCTATAGGCAGAGCGTGACCCCGAGGAAGAAGGAGACTACATGGCCTTTGAGCAGCTCATGGCGGAGGCCATGTCGAAGAAGGGCAAGGACGAGAAGAAAAAGAAGAAGGAAAAGTCGAAGCATGAGCATCACCACCACGAAGAAGAAACCACCGCATAGATACCTAGTCTTGTTTATATCCTTGGCCCGTTCTGCTGAGCTTGTCGGTTACCGCTGTCTATTTACTCTCCTCTTTTCGATTCTGTCCTTCGGGTGCTTGGATACGTGCCTTTACGCTTCATGACCCACTCGGGACTTTACATATTTGCACGTCAGTATATTAAATTTTAATGATAGATTGGGTGTTCCGGCACATTTTTTTCATTATTAGATATCTGCTGGCTGCTAGATCAGCGACCATTATATATAACCATAAAGCCTCACGATAACAGCTCATATATCTCTCGAAGTAGAATTGCGATTCGTCGACCGGAAACAGAATCCCCTACGATCATTGACTCGGCTATACTAAGAGAGGGCCCGATAATATGTTATGTATTTCCACGGCCGAGACTCTTTCCCCTGCGTTCTTTGGCTCATCTTCGTCTCCGCTGTCAGCATTCCGCTGCACAGAAGATCAGAACCAGCTATTTATAATCCAACAAAAATCTTCTAGACGATAGTGTATCTTGACTTGATATGCTTTCTGAAGAAGGGATCAAGCTACTTGCCAGCCTCATAGCATGCAGATAATAAAGGAGGGAGCACACGAGCAACTACTGGAGGAGGCGATGTAACAGTTTGCTTCCATTGTTTTGGGAACTATACAAGTAGGCGTCAGGTTAGGGATGGACGGCCTAGTAGCTGCTTTGTAACCACTATATTAGTGCCTGGTCCAGTGAATGAGACTGAGTCATGAGGAGTGTACCATGGATGCTCCTATTCAGGTACCAGCCAGCATTCACTGGAGGATCTATGGATTGATACTGTGCATCTCTGTGCTGCTCACTATGACCTCAGAATAGCTACTTGAATGACTCCTCTGCTCCTTTCCCTCCACGTGCCTCTCTCTCACATTCTGTTCATAGACACGACTACATCTACACTACAATCGTTAATCAGTCACTCGTTCAACATACAAGATGGACTTCCAGTCTCATATGCCCCAATACTCCCTTGACGACATGATGATCGACGATGCCAGCGTCTCCCTAGACATTTGCATGGGCAAGCACCCTTGCGATCTCAATGCAACATACAACGAGGCCCTGGACTCCCCCAGCCCACCATCCACAGACGATATATCAGACACAGAAACAGAAGTAGCGACAGAGATCGTAGAAGAGACGGAGGGCACAAGGGCGCTGCCCACCCGTCTAGAAGTCAACTTCACCACGCCCAAAGACGGCTTTGACCGATTGCAACGCGACCTAACCAGACTTCCAAACAGAATACGCGAAAAGGTTCTGTATTACTTGTCTCTGTACGATATATTTATTGACTATGTCTTGTATCCCACTGAGGAGAGCGGGATTCAGGGCGCACACGACGCTCTGCCTGTCGTGCTCCTGGTCGCGACGAAGGGTACGAAGGATGAGCCTAAGCCAGTGCCGAAAGTGTCAGCCTGGAAGAAAGGAGTGAAGCGCGTTTATGAGCATCTTGTGGACGTTGAGGGCTTTCCTGCCATCAAGATTCCCGTGCCATGCCAAGAGGCTCGATCCGAAGACGGATTGGACGAACGGAGGAGTCTCGAGTGCAAGTTTTATCTTGCAAAGCTAGTTGCTCGCGAGTTCTGATGGCTATGGCTGCTTCGTCGAGAGAGAAGATCTGGCTTTTATTTCTGGGAAAGAAAACCCACTGCTTTGATGATTTTGTTCAAGCTATTCAAGAATTTGCCTTGCAGAGGAAGTTGCTCACACGCCGCAACGTACGACGAGGCGATCGTCAACCGACCAATGCTTGGTATGTCAAGTGTTGCTTGTGAGACGTGCACTTGAATGTATATGGATCAATATCCTGCAACGATGTCAGAAGGCTGGCACGCCGCCATGTTCAGGACAAATTTGCTCATATGAAGAGACTAAATGTATATCGCAGAGCTGGAAGAGAAGCGATGCTAAGAAATGAGTATATCGTCTCGATTAGCTTGTTCTATATCAGAAATGCTCCATCAGACCACAGACAACAAACATATCGCGCATCGGGTATCTAACAATATACCGGAGGGTGCAACTAGCAGGAGGATAGACATCGTTACCATGTATCTATCGGAAGATAGTGAAAGTAAAGGCTGATGATCAAAAGAGCCACGGCCGTGATAAAAAATAGGAAGGACCTTAGTACGCCACAAATGCAGTAGATATGGGTAGAAATCAAGAATCGGATAACAAACATGAGAGTGATAAAAAGAGCTGCAAGAAGGGAGCAAAGGGGGCGAAAGAATGAACGGGCCTGCCCGTCAGGATGTTGTAAAAATAAGGAGACCATGCTCAGTAGCCGATGGCCTCATTGTCAAGCATCTCGATTAGAGATTCCAACTCTTGAGATGCCAACAAAGGATCCGGAGGCACGCCGACAGGACTTAACAGTCCCCGGGCTCTTTCCGCCTCCTCAGCAAGCTCGTCCGGTGACAGGACTCTTCCACCAAGCTGGACGTCGTTGACATGCACGCTATATTCAAGAGCCTTCTTGGCTTCTTTGATCAGCTCCTCTGTCCACCCGAGACATCGTTTGAGGCTTTGATTTATTTTCTGACTGTCCGCCAGCAATTCCTGGTGTTTCGCCAAGTCGATGAAGAATCGCTTCTCATCTGTCACTCGATGTCGCGCATCATGCTCGGCGAGCGAATCGGGACTGAGAATGCCCTCGTCCACGGTGGAATCCTCATCACTATAATCCGACAATTCGTTCGGAGAGCGAATAGACGAAGGTTCGCTTACGTCCTCATCCAATTCGTTGGTTATTGATAACGAAGTTCCGGAGAAGGACCGTGTGGATGGCGCCATGGACAAACGACCGGAGCGACTCAGACGGCGATATCTCCGCAACTCTGCATTCTGCTTGCGCATCTCCCTCTCCAAGGTACGATTGATCGCAAGTAAAGATGAGTTGCTGATTTCCAAGTCAAGGATCTTTCTCTCAATTCGCGCATTGAGAACAACGTCGTTGTTCGCCTGTCCAGAACTATCCGACTTCACCGGACTCTGTACAACCGCTGAAACATGCGTGTCCACCGAAGCCACAGATCCATTGCTGAAAATTCGAGGCCTGAGCCCCGGTGTTGACTCGGATGTGGCAGACTCCGCGTCTATAGGCGATTCGGCAGTCGATATTATAATCGGGCTTGGCTTTAGGCCTTCCTTGGGATGAACGCCGCTGCTGGCGGAGTCGAGACTTGATGATTTGATGTGCCTGAGGGCCGGAATAGGTGGCCTTGCGGGAAAGGCGCCCGAGAAAGAGCTCTGAGCTTGAGAGCTAACCTCAGAAATGTCATCACATGGTGAGCTGACTTGTGATGTAGCGTCCGAAAGTCTGGCTGCCGAGTCAGCGAGCTTAGCTGGCCGTAACCGCGGTGAAGCAGCTGGGAGAGTGTTTGGTGCTAACGCAGGACGAGACGAGCCTATCGATCGCCGCTTCACCACCGGAGCTGTGACATTTGTCTCCTCGCCTTGAGACTGCTGCTCGTGTTCTCCATTGGCATAGACAAACGTAGCAGGCGAGGATGGTTTGCTTTGCGGTTTGGGTCGGATGTCCACCTCGGAGGAATTCGGTGACCGCGCATCGTAGGCATGAAAAAACATTCGTGTAGCGGAAGGCTCGGAATAAGAATTCGGCCGTGGAGTGTTAGGGTGTTCTGTTGTCAGGGTCTTTGCTCGATTCCCTCTGGACGGTTCCAACCTGCCGCTCGAGCGGGCGGGACTCCGCTCCGTTCTGCATCCCCCTGAGCTCGCAACATGGGCGACACCTGCATGCGAATACTGTATTTGCGGGGAGGACTGTACGCTGGATGGTGCATTGATCGGAGAGGTAAATCCATCGCGTCTGCTGCTGCGAGAACCTGACCGAGGGGTGATGTTTGCACTCAGGAAGGAGGCGGTCTCGGCATCGGGAGTCGAAGAGGGGTGTTCAGAGGGGGCGAGTCTCTTGGGAGTGCGATAACCGCCGGGATTAGCGAGCTTTGGGGTCAAGGGAGATTTGCTGGTTCGATTGAAGGCAGCACTGAGCGTTGGCGTGAAAGGTTTGGCGAGAGGGCCATTGTTTTGTTTATCGGAGGTCATAGTTGCGGGACTTGAGGGGCGGAAAGGAGGAGGACGACTTATGGCATTGCGACACTCCACGAGGATATGCAAGCATGGTGGCACTCGGCCAGCAGATAGAGCGACCTCAGCAGTGTGAGTAGTTTGCAGATGATGCCAGGGTGCTAATACCGATAAGCAGAGTGGTAAAAATTACAGATTGAGGGGATGAATATCGGAGAGGCAAGGGTGACGATAATAATAACAATCATTCTCAGTCTACACTAGCACATCCGCCCCAATACAGTCTAGTGCGTCTCGTGCTTTCACCGCAACTGTTGCTCCAGGCGAGACTCGGCACATTCCTGGCAAGCATCCTCGGATATTCAGATCGATAATCATGATGATTGACTGAATCTATCTGTCTGTCAGGAGCTTGCGATTCCCCTGTGTGGTGACCCTTCTCGGGGAATTGTCGTTATCGTGATCATGTTTTGCTCCGGTTAATGTTCTCGAATGGGCTGATCAACATAACGGTCGGATCGTGCTCAATGACCTCATGAAGAGTGCTGATTGACTTGTTTTGAACAAATAGAGAGGTATTGGTGCCAGGAATTAAACCAGATGGTGAAGAACCGTAACTAGCTGATGGTCATATCGGACAAGTTGTAATATACTGTCTAATATATGACAAGAGAATTGGTTGATGCCACAGTTTGCTTTGAGAATCAAAGGTTCCGCCCTCTGATACAACCACTGCACTCCTCGCTATAGAGAGAAGGCGTGATGAATGTTTAGGGAAGCTGCCACATGCAAGAGCAGACTTTGGCCACAATGTTATGCTTCGAGGACATGACGGGATCATCCGCTCTCATAATGGGGAAACCACAGCTGCAAAACAGATTGTCTCCCCGCTTGGCTCGGGGCGTCCTATGTGGTAGCCTCATGTATCTGAACGCGAACAGAAGCGGGGCGTTGCCAGGTCACCGAAGTTCAAATGGCGTCGTCGAAACGATCTGTGTCTACCAGCACACACGTGCAAGTCGCATTGGCGGCAGCGACAACCCTCAAGAACTGACCTACTAGCTTCAACTTGCATGACAGTATGATGGGCCTGGTACTTTATACCAGCCGCATGGAAAGGCGTCTTTCTTATACGGCTTCGGAGTCTGTCATGTGAAGAAAAGACGCCTCTGCCGTGGGTCGTGAGATTTGTGAGACGACTCTTTTGTCGCCTTTCTTTTTCGTCCGATCGCCTTCGGTGTGTCCGCTGTGAACATTGGAGAATCCTCAGTGGTACACTGGACGGCTTCCTTAATGGTTCCCCTTGATAGACAATAATCAACGTGATCATTGAATGCTTTATCCTCTGCGACCTGAGGCCTGGAACAGATTGGACAATCCCAGAATTCCGGTTGACTTTTCGACTTAGGAAGTGTGGTTGCATCCCCTCCTTGGTTCGTTTGGCCCGTGTCGGAAATTTCCTGGCTGAGCTGCTCCAGCTCGTTGATGTCGTCTTGCCTTTCCTGGCGTGCAGCTTGCTCGAAAGCTTCTTCGGCACCGATTTGCTGTTCTGTCATTGCATCAGGCATTCTGCCAGCGATAGACCTCGACCGCGATGCCGCGCCAAAGAAGTTAACATCCACTTTCTTCGTGCTAATCAAGTTGGTACAGCGGAGACCAAGAAGTCGAAGCTTCATGTTCGGGATATCCTTTTCCAGCTTCGCTAGCATAGGAAGTGAGAATGCGTAAAGATCCTTGGCGAGAGAAACTGCTCTGGGCGGCTGACATTGCCTTGAAAGCACTTCAAATGTGGCCAGCTTGACCTTGAGAACTAACGTCCGGCCTTTGCACTCTGCACGAGCCAAGTCCTTCTCAAGTTCCTGCGCCGTATCCCAGAGTTTCTCTCGGAGTAATTGTTTGTCGCCGATCTCATTGAATGTGCGCTCTGTGCCGACACTTTTTCGCTCATAGTTCTCCACTGGCTGAACCTGCGTTCTTCCCAAGCCGAGAAAGCACTGAATCAGGAAGTGGAATGCTTTTTCTCCGAACAACCGGGTCAAAAGGGCACGCTGAGGGTAAATGTCACCGCATGTCTTTATGCCGATTGCATCGAGTTCACGTTCAAACACACGACCGACACCGTTCACTTTTCGGACCGGGAGGGTCCGCATGAACTCCATTATAGCATCTCTCTCATTTGGGACACGAAACTGTCCATTGGGCTTGTTGCGATTGGAACAGATCTTGGCGATCTTCGCGTTGGCCGCGATACCTGCAGAGACTGAGATCTTTGTGGTTTCCAAGATCTCCGCCCGCATACGACTAACAGCCTCTTCGGGGTCTAGGTTGTTTTCTTCGCAATAAGAAGTAATGTTGAGATATGCCTCGTCGATGCTGGCGCTCTCGAAGAGAGGATCGTACTGCGCGAAAATAGCACGAATCTCTTGCGCTTTGGCGGTGTATTTCTCATAGTTCTGAGGAAGGCAAACCAACTGCGGGCAGAGTTTCTTGGCCACAAAGGATGCCATTCCGCTGCGACATCCGTACTTCCGAGCCTCGTAGTTACACGTCGTCAGGACTCCCTTTCCGACAGCCATGGGCACAGTTTTGAGCTCAGGCCGGTCAAGCTCTTCAACAGCCGCGAAGAATGCATCACAGTCAACGTGTACCACGTATTGAGACAGATCTCTCGTCAATTCCAATTCCGCAATCAGCTCGTCGGCTTTTCTCAGGTCATGCGACAAGTCCAGTTTCTCTAGGCGAGCCTTTTCTTTCAATATGCGCTCGATTTTGGCTGTTAAAATCCTATCCCGGGTCTGCTCGTGGTGGAAGAATTTGGAGCCCTTAGATGCTTCATATATGATCTCAGATACCTTGTATTTTTAGCTTTTGCTTATTTCAATATGGGAACTGCATAGTCTATACCTTTCGCTGGTCAACGGCATCCTGACCCGCCTTCGTCAAAGATGGTCCTAACAATTGATACTTCAAGGTTTCATCTTTGTCAGACGCCTCATTCGAATGTGACTGGCCATTTCCATCAGGATCCTCATCTTTCGATGTCATATTTATCCCAGTGACCTTTTGACGCTGATATGCAAGTGGTGTCGCGAGGATTTCCTAACCAGGCAGCTATTGAGACGCCTGGGCACGTGATCTCGCGTTTCAGATCGTGTCGTTTGACGTGGTTCTCGGCGTCATCAGGACTGTCCTGTCAGAGCGGTCAGCTATTTCCCTGCGTCCTGCCTGCGTCTGCTGCACCTCATGTGGATTCTGGATTCAGAGGGCGATTTCTTAGAGGGTATTCATTCTTTTTTGCGCCAACTTTGTTCTGATCTTGACTTACTCTTACCTAGGGAAGCGCGTGTGGTTGCGGCCTGGGAAGAAGTATCTCTTCGGTCGGATAAGACAAGATGGTGGTACGGCGGCCGGCGCTTCTGAAAGTCCTATACGCAGTACAGCAACGTGTACTAATAAAGCATTTTGCAGTCCGCCATGCCATTCAGCATGCTTCGATATCCCGAAAACACATGGTGATTGAGGTGGCGCCGGTCAAACCTGGCGATGGAGTACGATATCCCCTTACAATCACAATCCCCGCCTCTGCTAATTCGGAACAGGCGCATATTTACACGAAATCAGAAATCACCATTCACGACCAGAACTCCAAATGTGGGACAACAGTCGATGGGGAGTCAATACAAGGTGGAAATAAGAAATTGACCGGGGACGAACATATCATCAAGCTAGGAAGATACCAGCATGGACTGCGGTAAGGACTGCTTCTGAGGTGAAGAGAACAACAGCTCATTTTTATATTGTGCACAGAATCAAGTGGCAACCTACGGTCCTCACCTTTTCCTTCTCGTCGAAAGAACTCAAAGCGAAAGATCCCCTGGCGCACGTCCGTTCGCGTGTTGAAGATCTGGACATCAAAACGATCATTCCGTATGTCGTCGGCCATACCACACACGTTGTCCAAAGCAAGCGCAATACGGCCAAGGGTCTACAGGCGCTGGTGAACGGGAAATATATAGTACAGGACTCATACATTGATGCGCTTGTGTATGCTGCAACCCCGAGTGATTTGGAGAATCTGGAGTCGCTGTCCCCTCTGGAGACCGATTTCGACGCTGCGTGGCCGGACCCGACAGAGCATCTCCCACCTCCAGGAAAAGAAGCCATCCCTCGGCCTGCTGAGGCATTTGCACCGAGGGCTGACAGAATCAACATCTTCGAGGACTATACTTTCGTTTTCCTTGATGCCTCGCAATTCAGCACCCTGCAGGATCCGATCAACAACGGGCACGGAAAAGCACTGCTATACCAGTTAGAAAATGGGATAACTACTGCCGAGGAGATTGTCCAGTTTATGAAGAGTGCTGCCGGGCAGAAAGGCCTTGGTGGGGAGAGGGATGGCCCTGGAGGGGTAGTCCTTGTCCGATTTCGTTCCAAGGGACAATGGGAGAACTGGTCAGTTGAACTGAGCAACCAAGTCGCTATAATTACCGATCAGCGAGTCATTGAGCAGAGCGAATTCCTTGACGCCATTCTGGGAAACGATGCGTCCTGTCTGTGTCAGCCTTTGCCCGAGGAGGAGTCGAGCCCTGAAGTTGGGCGAACGCCAGCATCACAACCCCCAGCGACTCCTGATGAACACGTGGAGGTGATTGATGATTCCCAAGCGGTCGAGGAGACAGGTGAGCCAGCTAGAAAGAGTGTCAAGTCTTCCAAGATTCGGCCCATTAGCAGCAAAGTGAAGTCCTTTGACGATGAATTTGATATATCCTCCATTCCCACCTACACGCAAAACGAACGAGCTGCTTTGGTTGATTTGCAACCACTTCAGGACGTACCGCCTTCATCCGCATTCCCTTCGCAACAGCCCAGCATTCTCGACAACGAAGAAGATCTAGTTTCCAGTCTCCTTCCCGGTGCTACAGCAATGAAACGTCGACGAGCTGAGACCGTACAGCGCAGCCTTGGGGAGTCACAAAGTCTTCCTAAACCAGAAGAACCTCGCAAAGCCAAACGACCAAAGTTGGACGTGCTCGAGGCGGCGCGGCAGCATCGGGAAGCGGAAGAGGACGCCCAGCGCAAGCGCCGTCAAGAGGAAGAGGCATCTCTCCAAGACTCTCTCAGAGATACGGATGTCGAGAAACTCAAAAACCTAGCCATTGTGGAAGAAATGGAAATCAAGCCCCGTCCTGGTGCCGCAGAGGACAGTCGATGGGATGAGCGATGGAATGGACGCAAGAACTTCAAAAAGTTTCGCCGGAAAGGTGAGCCCGGCCAACCTCGACATCGTGTTCAGACAGTTATTGTTCCCTTGGAGGAGGTGACACGGAAGGACTTTGGCATCGGCGATCATTACTGGGTCACCAGCCATGCAACGTCTGATCCTAGACCATCAGAGAGCCAGCGCGAGCGCTCTCCAAGCCGAGACGCGTCGTCTCGTGCCCAGTCCCAGTCCCAGTCTGTTCCTGGGTCTGTGTCTAGGGTCGAGTCTGCCACGCCAGCCTCTCGAAGTCAGAAACGGCTTCGAGAAGAGCATGATTCGGATAGTGATGATGAGCCTCGATTTAGATTTCGTCGCAGGCGATAACGGCGTCGAAATCTGCTGTAGAATGTTATGGAACCTTGTGAATAACAGACTAGGCGAAGTCTATTATTTGATCTCTTCTTGCTCTAGTCCAGGGTGGTTATTCCCATCACTGAAGAGTCTAGACTAGGCTCGGCCAGAATTACGGGTAGGCCCACAACAATAGTGGCTCCATTGACAGAGTGATGAATGGATGGGAGGATTCTCATTTCTTAAACTCACTTGAAAGGGAAAGAGGCTAAGTAGAGCTAAGCTTGATCAAATTTCCTACAGATCCTAAGTGAGGAGGATCTCCGTCTCATTTAGCAAGCTGATTTGTCTACTGGAACAATGGATCCTGGGTGATCTGAGGCTGACCCATTTGGGCGGTGGAACAAATACTCAAAGAATGGAGTCAAAACATTGATGTAAATAATAACTGAATCTTCATCAATTAGCTCACTATGTATGAGTGATATGATGAGGAGATATGTTAACCAGGATACTCTTTCGCCAACAAGTTATCCGATTAAAGGCTTGAAGCGGCGGTTGACAGCTTTTCCAAGGATTTGGCGATGCCTTCTAGAAGTAAAAATAGCATGCTCCACATGTCTATAATAATTGAGTGTTCATGTGTATCAATATTAGAAGCTAATTGCATTATTCCAGGAAAATTAGCTCCCTTTGCAGCAGATCATCTGAAAAATCATGAGTTGTCTGGTCTATCTACCCTGTCCGCCTTGAATGACGCCCTGGGAGAATTCTGCCGGTCACACTCCCATCCAGGATCCATCCAGGTCCATTCTCTATGTATCCATCTATGTCTCTATCTATCCACTGGTGATCTCCCTCCCACATCCAGGATTGACCAACTCTCGCACTGTGTCAAAGTATCAATCCTTATTATTACCCTTTTGTGTCTCGAATTTTTCTTCAACCTTTTTTCTTCCAGCGCCTGGTTGCGTCCCTTGATTCCCTTGCCGTCTCTTCTTATCTTCTACGATTCTGCCTCCCTTCTCTTTCTCACCTCTTGCATAACTACATCAAATACACGGCTATCTCTCCGACGCTGCCCAACGACCTGACTGCTAGATTACTGGTTCCCCTCTTTCTTGTTCTGCATGACTGGTGCAAAGCAAATACTCTCTCGCAGCATTATCGCTGCCATGAAATACATTGGGTGCTCTTGATGCTACCCGAGTTTATCGCTTGCTGGTATCCCTCCTTCTGGTTGTTGCTTCCTCGAAGCCTTCCTCTTCTCCGCAAAACCTCGTGTATGAGTATGACACACGGCATATTGTCGACGATTTACTGATCTCCGCGCGACTGTAGACCTTCACCATCCTCACGATTTACGACCCTCGCTTTGCTCCTCTCACGTTGGGTGCCTCTTTCCGCTTCCTCGTCCTACTCCAAATGTCCTCTGAGTTGCTATCATCCCCATCGTCGCCCCACATGATCTCGACCATCCCTCCTCCTCGTCCTATCTCTGTCAACTCCCTGGAGAGAATTCCCGTAATCCCTACGCTTCCATACTCCAAGGAAGCAAGTCGAAGTGCCAGCGCTGGATTTGAGATCCACGATGACCCGATTCCTTCCACCACTGAACCTGGTCAGCCGGTCTGCCAGACTACACATCCTACGGTGCAGGAATTGCAGGTAAAATCGATCGGATCCCAGCGGTATCAATCCGGAGTGCGCTTCCATGATCTTCCGGCCGAGGTTCACGAGGCCATTCTTGACCATCTGTTCGGGGAACGTGTTTCGGCGCTTACAATGGGGGCTCCTGGGAAGTCTGCCCGTAATTGGAGCAGGTGTCTACGCCATCCCAGGAGAAAGGTTCTCTCCGATCTTGCTCTTATATCGCCTGTGTGGAGGGTTCTCGTGCAAGATCGAATCTACAGACATAGTCAGTTGTGCCTCGTCACTCCTTTGGTTTGGTACTAACCAGGCGTGACAGTCAAGATCAAGGGCACCACTGATGAATTGGCCGAGAGCGCAAGCTGGTTCAGTGCACATCCCCATCTGGCCAAGTATGTCCGTCAGGTCGAGGTCTGGGTGCCGGTCTGGGGCAACCGGGCAGCCAGGAGTGTCACGGTCTATCAGCCGCGCCGGCGGTTCCATGACGAGCACATCGCAGTGATGGATGTGACAGCCCTTCTGCATGCCACTATGACGTGGGAAAATCCTGATACCTTTCATCCGCGAGGCCACACCTTCTACCTGTCCAGTCACAATGCCACCCTGGAGGACATTTTCCACCATGTAAAGGCGTGCTTTCCCGAGGCGCGGATTCTCACCCTTGAAGGGGGTCATTGCAAGAAACCGCCTATGATTCGTCATTTCAGGAATGATCCATACGGGCTGGCTGGAAAGGAGCGCCTCCCGGTGTTGCCGAACATACAGATTTTTGTGATGCGTGGGGCGTGGAATATCATGCGAGACTACCAGCACTGGCGCAATTTGTCTCAGGCGTTGCCGGGTTTGCAAGAGTGGCACTGTGCGTACGCGAAACCAAAGATCGAGGGCTACGACACCATAGCCAAGATTCTGGTCAATCCGCCGCCCTCGCTACTTCACCTCAACATCAGCCTGGAAGGCTTTTCCAACAAGGAAAACACGCACGCTTCGTGGTTCAGCGATGGGGCGCAACCGCCACACCTATGTCGCCTGTTGGGAGAACTCGCCCCCAGACTCATGTCATTGACCTTTACGGGCAAGGTCTGCGCATGCTTTTTCCAGGCAACCAGCAACACTTCGCCACCTTGGCCCAAAACGTCAAACCTCAGATACCTAGATCTGGCAGTCAAGACGTGCTGCCGGGAAAAGAAGGCGGGCTCGGTCTTTCCATTCTTTGAGGACTTTTCCGGCATCGGGAACATGAACTTCATCCGCTCCTTTGAGAAGCTAGTCGTGGGAGCGGTCCAGAGCCTCGGAGTCCATCCGTCTTTGAGTCAAATTCGCATCCGTTTCATCGACCTCGACTCGGCCTGTCCCCTGCTGAATCCATACTTTCAGCTTTCCGGGAATTTATGCACCGGCCTCTGGAGCGACCGGATTCTGTATGCGTTGAACGAGTTCCGACCCCAGGCGCGATTCGTCGAGCTCAGAGATGGCATTTACCCGCAGTACGGGCCAAACTCGCAGATCGTCGGGGCTGTTCTGCCTCGCGCGCGGCCCCTGAGTATACATGCCTGCGCGTATAGGATCATCGCTGATGCTGGCAAGCCTTGACTGAGGCCAGACTCCAACGGAGTGGGAGTCACGGTGTGATTGATCTAACTTTAGCCTTACCTGATGCCTGTTAGCCATGTCATCAAAAATTTTGTTCAGAGTACAATACCCTTGCGTTCATCTGGATCGCAGAATAACTTAATGAATCAATGGAATGAATGAAAGCCTGGTCTTGGTGTAATCCCATATCATATGTACTCTACCATAATATACAAGCCGACACAGTCAGAATAACCCCATTCAAGCTGAGCCAGTTCCAGCCCCCACATCCTCAACAATAATCCCCAGAATCCAAACATTGACCACAAAGAAAAACAAACTCGCCAGGAACAACCCGGGGACGAAGGCCGACAAACCCAGGAACTCGAGGTTATAGCCCTGTTGGAGCCAGAGTGCCTATACGCGTCAGCATCAGCATCAGCATCAACACCACCAGGAGTGGAGAGAGGCGCGACACACCTGAGCAACAACCCACAACAGCCCAACCATAACCCCCTTCCTCGGATCCTTCCTCAACGATGAAGACGGGAGGTAGAATGGGAGGAAGATGAGGTACCAGAGGAAATACTACATCAGCGTTAGCATTTATCTCATCTCCATTAGAAGATTTGAGCGGGCGGGGGGATGGAGGTATACCTGACTCGTGCAAACCTTATTAAACGTCACAAACGCAAACGTCTGCGCGAGCATCGTCCCCGCCAGACTCTTCTTCCCGAGGACCAGCGGGATGATGACAACTGACAGGAGGAGCTGGGGGATGAAGGCTAGAGACTCGAACGCAAAGCCCCTAGGGCTGCCGCCGCCGGCGGCGGAGAGGTAGAGGAGGGTGCTGTAGGGGGAGAAGTTGTGGCGGTGGTCGATGCGGGTGAGGTGGTGGAGGTAGGTGTGTTGGGCGAAGGGGAAGCCGTAGAGGATGTACATTGAGATATTGAGGGCGGAGAAGGTGGCCAGGGCGACGAGGGTGAGGTGGATGCGGGCGGGGGTGAGGAAGGTGAGGATTTCCGAGAGGAAATCCTTTTCTTTCTCTTTCTCTTTCTCTCTGTTTTCAGCTGTACCCGTAGCGGGAGAGGACTGATCCATCCACCACAAAACCGCCATCCCATAAATAAACGGATAAATCTTAAAATGCACGCCCAAGCCCAGAATGCACCCCGCAAGAGTCACCCTCCGGCTGAGCACCGCCCACACCAACCCCACAACCAGCACCCCCAGCAACCCCTCCGAGCTGCCGCGGGTACTGATATTCGCAACCATGGGGTTCAGCAACCAGACACTCGCATACTTGAGCGCACGGGGCTGGCTCATCCCATACGCGCTCACCAGCACTCTAGCGATCAGCCAGCCGGCGACGACATCCGCGAGCGCGAACAGCGCCTTCCCGAAGGAGAAGAAGCCCGGGATGTCCCATGTCGTGGGGAGGAGGAGCCAGGCGAGCAGTGGTGTGTAGCGGTATGTGTCGCGCGCGTAGGGCGATGCGCCGCGCGAGACGTACCGCGCTGCGTCGGTGAAGACGAGGTAGTCGATGTCGGTGTATTTGATGGGGGAGTGGGCGTCTTGCCAGGCGCCGTAGACTAGGAGCACGGCGCGCAGGGCGATCGATGCGCCGATGACTTTGGTGGGCGAGTTGAAGAATGTCATGTCGGCTTTGGACTGGAGCACCTGGCCAGACTTGACGATAGGTTGGTGTCTGGAACTCTGGATAGACGGCTGGCGGAGCAGCTATGCGACGCCAGGGATGTTGAAATTCTTTAGCAATTATTTCATGGACAATCTCATGCGTCCACTATGCTATGTGACCTATATTCCAACCATGGTCCATTCAATTAATGCTAGTTCTGGTCTGGTCTTTGTACATGACGATGAGGAAGTGGATAATTGGGCTGATGTTTTGCTGGCAATCTGCAATGGATGGCTGACTCAGCATGATGCTAGGCAGCGGCCAATCATATAACAGATCATCAACTATAGCAGGAAAGGTACCTTAAGGTACTGTAGTTAAGAAATACCAAACAAGCGATTTGCATCCAGAATTGGTATTTGAATATCTTCGTATCTCATCATCAATTATGTGCGCCTTGACCCAGCTCGGGTAGGTTGTTTCATAATTCCCTCATATCGCCAAATTCTCAGGCACGTCAACAAGCTGAGGTATATATAAACGAAGTGCAAGATCGATTGTACAAAAGATGGGATATCAACAGAAGAGGACATTAAAATAAATAAGACAGTAAAAAGACAAAATGGTATAAGACACTATGGCTGGGCAAGCGAGTAAAACGGCACAGATGGGTGCATATAATAGGTTGAATCCGTCATAGGACTGCCATAGAAGCCAGGGGCATTGCCGCCATACTTGATGTGCTTCTCATCCTGGACAAATGACATGTCGTTCGGGTTTTCAATTTCTGAGAATCCCGACAGGATGGTGGGATCACTCCAGCTGAGGAAATCCCAAAGTTGCTGGCCGGCCGTATCGTCCATGAATGGGGGTGCCATCGGATCTACCATTCCACGGTCATTCGCAATCGCGACACCTCGGCCTGGTTCGGTCTGTGCTGAGACTATTCCAGGCATCATTCCCGACATAATGCCGTCGCGCCCGTGGGCGCAGCTTCCACTCGCTAGACCGCTCGCTGCGCCTCCCATATCCGATCCTCGTTTGCTGGCTTCGAGTATTCGTGAGACGGCTTCCAGCGTCCGCTTGGCCGCGGGACTCCAGAGCTGCAAACGTGCCAATACCATCATCGCCGTCCCAACCTGCGACTGACACGACTGGATAGACGCTCTCGGATCACTCGCCGTAGCATCGCTAAGAAACAGACCCAGAAGAGGAACCATTGTTGCCTGGTAGATGAGCCAAGTAGCGTTCCAGCCTGACATTTGATGTGACTGCGCCGTAGAGGAGATATCTTGAATGGTAGCGTCGGCAATTTCTCTGCATCTCTCAATGGCGGTTCTTTCCTCCGACCTCAGCGCAATGTAGGGAACGCGTCGCATAGCATAGCTCAACAGCGTCGGCCGGTACAGGAGCATGCGCTGGTTATAATAGCGCCAGCGCATCACGGTTCGCGTATTCAGAATCGACTCGGAGCATGGTTCATGATCTTTGAGGATGGAGGGCAGATTCTCGTACCAATCCAACAGCTGACTGTCCAGGTGCGATATCTCGGCATGTTTCGTCAACGGTGCCACAGCCAGAACCTCTTGTATCTGTGTCGCAATCTTGCAGAACCGGATGTTTTCAAGCAAGGGAAGGATATCGAGAACGTTTCCCTGTTGGAGGTTAGAAGCAATGGGATTTCAAAGACAACAGACGTACGGGTTCTCTGTGGTTTGGCAGCTTCACTGTAATGGTGGGACCAAGACGACCCATGCTGGGTCGTCCCAGAGTCATTCCGCCCCATGTATCCATACAGAACAACGACCACCACGTTCGGCGTTTCAGATCCATGCCTGAGAATTTCTGTTTGTTCGACGCATCCTGACTATAGGAGAACTCCTTGTGCAAACCCAAGGCGGCAGCCATGCGGAGCGCAGCTCCCATGAGTGAGTAAGCCAGATTCGGCTCACTGGTGTAGTGTAAATAATAACCGCCGATCAATCCCAGAGTCTGGATAGTTTCGAGATGCGAGGACCCTAATGAGTCCAAGCTTAAATAGCTTTTAGAGCGCTGGTAATAAATCTTGTGAGACATGTCGTCGGACGGGCAGGCCGCTATGCTTCCCAAGGCAAAGACAATATTTACGAGTCCGAGCCAGCGGTCGTCTCTGCGGTGCCCGGAAAGATATGTCTCGCGAAAAGCCTGTTCGTCCAGCATAGGCACAAACGGCTGGAACCAGGTGAAGTATGCGTCGAGCCGTTGCATATCGGTCGCTTGCATATGAGCCTGCGGGGGTGTAACCGGATGCTGCTGGGACGATTGGATGTGCCAGTTCTGATGCTCGGCTGCTGTTGAGTAATCTTGCATTGAATCTCGGCGAGCAGCGACCCCTGGCGTCCGAGAGAAATAGGAAAGAGATCCTGGATCCAGCCAGACGATGACTTTCAACACGGCGTGTATGGATGATACGCCTAGGTATGAGGAAGGCTGTTTAGCTGAGAGGGATAGAGCATTCACATCGTCCGAGATTTCATTCGTTATATCGCTGCTGCTCTGGTTTCGGCTGTCGCTTGGATCTTCTGGCATCGTCTGCAGTGATTCCAAGTTGCCATCTTCGGTGGAGATGGGGGAAACGTGCGCTTCAACTGATGCGGAGGTGGCAGGAGATGCCGGATGTTGTGCCTGCGTCTGCGACGGGCCCTTACCGGAGAGCTCCAGAAGCTTCTCACGGGATAGATTGACAAGGGCCTCGGGGGATGTGCTGGGAAATAACTTCTCCAGGACGCTCCGATACTCGTCTAGAGTGGTTGACAGCTTTTCCACATGCCTATAGCGTTCAGCTCACTTCCCGACTACTTCGTGGAAAGATGGAAGCTCGGGACAGAAGGAAGGAGAACACACCTCCGGGAAGGACGAGGATCTGAATAATGGCACAGGTCGGCCTTCTTGTACCATCTACACGCCTCACAAGGTTTCTCACCGTCGCATTTGATCTTGCGATGTCGGCATGAAGTGCAGGCCCGAAGGGTGGTGACTCTCCGCCCAACGGACTGCTGGCGCTCTCGACCCTTGGCCTGAGTTGAGGCACCAGGGTTCTCAAAACCCTCAAAGGTGTGAAACATGGCAAGGGACGAGCTCTGGTGGTATCGGTCAGACCTTGAGCAAAAAAAAAGCACCCCGCGGCTGAGACATGCTAGGGTGTAGTCAGCCAGAGAAGGCCGTTTGTACGGATGGGACGACAATCAGGATGCAGGCCGTCGTCGAAGAGATGGAGAAAACTGGGGAAGGAAAACGAGAAGGTAGAATGAAGAGAAGAAAAATAATGTAGATAAATTAAAAGATGATCACGGCACAATAGTCCTGCAGGTGATGAACGAAGCCACAAAACAGGAGTTCTGATGGTGGAGAAAGTAACTATGAAAAGGAAGATGAGAGAGAGAGATAAGAGGAAAGTTAGAAATGGACTCAACGGACGGTGAAGGATTTGGATGGGCAAAGGCGAAGCACTCTGGGCGGCCAAGAGGGAGAGAGAAGATGCAATAGAAATACTCTAATTCCTTCTGACAATAGAAGCGAACGAGTCCCTGAAAGATCATCGCCATCAACTGTCTCCCCCGCATTCTGGGGTTTATACTACTGCATGGCTCCATGACTCGGCCCCAGTCTCTAGATTTCTCTCACTTCGCTTATCCTCTCTTTCAACGCCTTGTTCTCTGGAGGCAAGAGGAGAAAAGAAAAAGAAAATGGAAAAAGAATTAATGTTACTCTCTCATTGCGTCTCGACTCTCGAGGAATCGGCGAACAGTTAGATCCGGCCACTGTGGCTTTTGGGTGACTTGGGTCCTGCCGGCACCTGAGAGGCAAGATTCATCACTGATTGGTAGATCCCATTTCCATTCACCATATCTAATCCCTGTTGGACGCGTATGGTGTAGGGTGAGTTTACGACAGCCGAGCATGCGAACTCTAATACATTCTGGACAAATCGAATTGTAGAGCTCCCGAGTCCGTCAAGCGAAGACCCTTTTCCTCACCGATCTTTCTTCGTTGGTCTGGTTGGCCCTTGGTACTATATCTCCCATACTCCGTTGTTTCTGACTCGATCCAAGGAACAGGAGATGTGAACGTGATATATACCGAACAAGGAACTCCAAGTTCTATTTGACTACATGGCAGACCATCTCTGATAGCGCCGGGGCCTCCTCCCCTGCCTACGAGCTTCTATGTGGGTGTTATGCAGCAGATAGTAAGCATGGCACCGGGTAGAGAACCTCGTCACTCTGAAACCAGCCCACGACTGCAGGGAGATGAGTCGGGACCTTCGCGACCTGCTATTTGACAAACAATACTTCCCTGCAGGAGTGAGGTCGATTTACCCGCAAAAAGAAGGACCCATAGGGCCCCATACTTGTTGCAGACAAGTAGCAATGATCAAATCATCTGATGCTTTTCTCAATTGCAGATACCGAGTGGCAAAACAGTCCTGGGTGTTGAAGAGATAGCACAGGTTGGTATGAGCAGGGAGTGACGGTTGATCAAGAGGATCGAGAAATGATCCCTGCACTCATTTTAGTGCATTTCGATATCACGTATTGGAGGATTAGCCTTACGAACTAAGGCCCTAACTCCAGGGAGCGAAGGGTAGCGTATGGCTTATTCTTCACCGGTAGCCGTAGGCTGACAGCCAACCACGAGGAGATCCTTCTGTCCGAATGCCTAATAACGCAATGCTTTCTAAGCCACAGTGGTGGCTCATTTCATTATGGAAAGGGATTCAGTACTATCTCAGAGGCTGATCACCTTGACGATAGGGGGGTCCATGAATCTGATAATGGTACGCCAGGTCTGTACCTGAGTTCACTCACTTCGTATTAGACTTTCTGGTGTTCTTGAATCGAAATCGGAGAGTTGATCGCAGCCAAGACAATTGTATCAATAGAGAGTACCCTGTAGAAAATTCAAGGCTGTGACTGTGCACTAAGAAGTGTGGGTACCAAGATCCGGACCTAGAAGGCTGCAGACTTGGAAGTTTCGGTGGCTAGTTGGCTACCCAATACCCCAAGTAGCTCCAGAGTACTAAACACAATACCCCATGGCTCTTACTGTGAATACTGAAAGCTCTAAAGACTCAAATCTGTGGTTTCGAACTGACCAGAGCTTGAGACAATATCAGAGGAGGTCAGTGATACTCTAATTTGAACGATTGCCTGGTCTTTCAGATCCAAGAAGTCCCCAAGCCATCTGAATGTTAGAGTTTCATTTCCTGTCGATCTCGGTAGCCAAACTCGTCTTAGGAGGTCTATTTAGCTAAGCGACGGCGGTGATTACGAAGAACGGATAAAGGTGGTGAACTTTGAGTCCGGTCAGACGAACCGAGGCCTATCTATCTATGGCTCACCATGTAGCATGTAGGCTACTGCTTCTCGAAGTATGTTCCTGTCCAGCGTGCCTTACATTGAGTATCTATGCACTGAGCAGGACGGATTTTGGCTTCCTGTAAAGGAATGCTGTGCGACATCCCCCCTGTATATCTCTACATTGGTCATGAATACACTTCTTCTCCTAGCCGATCATGTCCGAAGTGCTCCTCCCTCCATCTGACCACACGCTTGCCTTGTAAACAGTCGGCATATCAACTGTCTCGGCTTGACAAGGATCAAGCATCTCGAGATGAAGGACTGATTGCTGGCATCCTCTCATCTCTGTGGACTCGTGGAGACAGAGAACAAGTCAATGAATTGACGACTCAAATGAAGAGGGGTTGCTCGCCTACTAATACTTTGATACTATTGGTATTTAGAGCGTCAGACCATCTTTAGCGGCGTGCCATGTTCGATTCTCAGCCACGATGAATGGAATTCTGCGACAAGGGGTCTGCTAGTGTTAGCGGCAAAAGGGTGCGTTAATTAAATGAGCGGCGAACATTGTCAGTAGCAGTCTCAGTCGCCTAAATCACATTCTCATTTGAGAGAAATTTTCAAGGACAGATATGGAGTACGTTATGTTTCGTAGCAGGCGCCTGAAGAGGGTCTTTGCTCGGTGCCTAACCTGAGTGCAACTTGCGATGACCTAATTGATGGGAAAGATTGCCGTGGTCAGAAGGAAGCATGATTGTCTTTGTACAGAGAACCGGGCCGTCAGGCCGGAATTGAGGCACACGGTTGAGGCTGATGGGAGAACGTAGGCTTGAAGGCATGAGAGTGCTGGATTCAAAGGATACATGAGTCCATTCATTTATTTTTGAATGATGAAGCCATGTGTCGTCTCAACACTGCTCGGATCACCAGACCGAGACCCTTTAGAGATCTCAAAGCGTCCGTATGGATTGAAGCTGGTCGAAGCCAGTACGTGCCGTGCAAAGACAGCTAGACGGAGGGGTCTCCGTTCCTAAAAGGGAACAAAGTGCGGGGACGCGTTCTTAGCGAGTCTGACCGTGGGCCGCACCAATTCCCCATAGTGATTAGTATTACTGATTAGTGTCCGCTACGGCAGACTGTTGGGACAGAACCGAAAAAATGTCTGTAGGTATATGGGTATGTCAGACTTTAGGTGTTTTCTGCCGGCAGTAAGATTCGAAACGCTATGGTAGGGATTTGAATCGCCATATGGTAGGGAATCGAATCACTATATAGTAGGGATCTGAATCACTATATACTAAGGATTCGAATCACTATATAGTAGGGATTTGAATTGCTATATGGTAGGGAATCAAATTACTATATAGTAGGGAATCGAATCGCCATATGGTAGGGAATCGAATCGCCATATGGTGGGGATTCGAATTGCTATATAATAGGGATATCAAATACTACCATACTTGGATATATATATTTTGAATATATAGAATTAGGGGGTGGGTTCCCCCATGACTTTTTATATATATATATTCTACCCATACAGGGCACTACCTTAGTATATAGTGATTCAAATCCCTACTATATAGTGATTTGATTTGATTCCCTACCATATGGCGATTCAAATCCCCACCATATAGCAATTCGATTCCCTACCATATGGCGATTCGAATCCCTACTATATGGCGATTCGATTCCCTACCATATAGCAATTCGATTCCCTACCATATGGCGATTCGATTCCCTACCATATAGTGATTCGATTCCCTACTATATGGCGATTCGATTCCCTACTATATGGCGATTCGATTCCCTACTATATAGCGATTTGATTCCCTACTATATAGTGATTCAGATCCCTACTATATAGTGATTTGATTCCCTACAGCGATTCGAATCCCTACCATATGGCGATTCGATTCCCTACCATATGGCGATTCGATTCCCTACCATATAGCGATTCGAATCCCTACCATATAGCGATTTGATTCCCTACCATATAGCGATTCGATTCCCTACCATATGGCGATTCGATTCCCTACCATATAGCGATTCGAATCCCTACCATATAGCGATTTGATTCCCTACCATATAGCGATTCGATTCCCTACCATATGGCGATTCGAATCCCTACCATATGGCGATTCGATTCCCTACCATATAGCAATTTGATTCCCTACTATATAGCAATTCGATTCCCTACCATATAGCAATTCGAATCCCTACCATATAGTGATTCGATTCCCTACTATATGGCGATTCGAATCCACACTAAGTAGGCTTAGGCGGAACTCTGAGCGGTCTACATACTTAAACACCTACAGATATTTTTTCGGTTCTGTCCCAACAGTCTGCCGTAGTCCGCTATGGAAGACGGTTGAGATTGTAGAATGGAGAGTTTTGTGTTTATCTCATTGGCCATTTTTTCAACGAACTCAGACCCGATGCGGCCCAGGGATCATCGCTGCTTCATGAACACTGAAAGAAGGCGTTGAACTTGGGCTTAAGAACAATGAAGAGAAACGTGTTCAGAGTCGAGTCTGGGCCATGCATCTTGACTAACCCAATTTGCAAAGGAGAAGCCTCCGAGAGGGCATTACCCGATTTGGCCAGCCTGCCACGTGAGGGGCGGAGAGATCTCCGTGTATCTCCTCATACTCCGGTCATTGAGACGTTGAGATGTTACTGTAGATATATCATATGGAGCACTGGCTCTAAATTCGCGGCATATCCTGCTGACGGAGGAATGAGGAACCAGAAGATTTTACTCATTCCTTCTCAGTCGAGGCCGGATTCTCCTGACCAACATCAAGCATCCGTTCCGGCCGAGGGAGAGCTCTAGTTACCCCTCAAGAGCCGTCAAAATGTCGAAATTACAACAATTCCCTTTATCTAAGGGATGGAGCTTCAGAGATAGTGAAGACACGTCGGAAGATGCGTGGATGCCGGTCCCTGTTGTCCCTTCCGTCGTCCATCAGGATCTTCAAGCGAATAACAAGTATGCCAACCTTTCCCTCTGCAATGATTGATCCAGCTAACCATGGTTCTCCTGGGTACAGGCTGAAGGATCCCTATATCGGATTCAACGAGCTCGAGGCGAGATGGGTCAACGAGAAATCATGGACCTACAAGACTGTTTTCCGGAAACCGGCTGCTCCTGCTGGCTCTTGCGTTGTTCTAGCATTCGACGGCCTGGACACATTCGCCAAGGTCAAACTTGACGGCAGCGTCATCCTCGAGAGCGACAACATGTTCCTTGCTCATCGCGTCGATGTCACCAAGGCTCTGGAAGCCGAGGGTGACCACATTCTAGAAATCGACTTCGACTGCGCCTTTCTGCGTGCGAAAGAGCTTCGCAAGCAGGATCCCAAGCACAAGTGGGCTGCCTTCAATGGCGACCCTTCCAGGCTGAGTGTAAGAAAAGCTCAATACCATTGGGGCTGGGACTGGGGCCCGGTTCTCATGACCGCTGGTATCTGGAGAGAAGTGCGCCTTGAAGTTTATTCCGCAAGAGTTGCAGACCTTTGGACCGAAGTGCAACTGGCTTCGGACCATCAGAGTGCTCAGGTTACTGCTTTTGCCGAAATAGAGGCTGTGGGCTTTGGTTCGCACAAGGCTTGTTTTACTCTCAGCTTGCATGGTCAAGAAATCGCCAGGAAGGAGATTGACGTGACTGAGAATGGCACCGCCAAGGTCACCTTCGATGTCAAGGAGCCCTCACTCTGGTGGCCCCATGGCTACGGTGACGCCACCCTTTACGAAGTATCAGTGTCCCTACACAAGGAACAGGGCGAGCTTCACCAAGTTTCCAAGAAGTTCGGTATCAGAACCGCCGAGGTCATTCAGCAGCCTGACAAGCACGGAAAGTCCTTCTTCTTCCGTGTCAACGGCGTCGATATCTTCTGTGGCGGTTCTTGTTGGATCCCAGCCGATAACCTCCTTCCCAGCGTCACTGCCGAGCGATACCGCAAATGGATTGAGCTCATGGTTCACGGCCGTCAAGTGATGATCAGGTGAGCCGTGATTCTTAGCCCTCGTCACCCCATGGATGCATAGCTAACAATTAACAGAGTATGGGGTGGCGGCAACTACGAGGACAACAGCTTCTACGACGCGTGCGACGAACTCGGCGTGATGGTTTGGCAAGACTTTATGTTTGGCTGCGGAAACTACCCGACCTGGCCCAACCTGCTCGACTCCATCCGAAAAGAAGCTGTCTACAACGTGCGTAGGCTGCGTCACCACCCATCCATCGTCATTTGGGTCGGCAACAATGAAGACTACCAGGTCCAGGAGCAGGCAGGTCTCACTTACAACTATGAGGACAAGGACCCCGAAAGCTGGCTCAAGACCGATTTCCCTGCCCGTTACATCTATGAGAAACTCCTTCCAGAGGTGGTCCAAGAATTTTTGCCAAGTACTTTCTATCACCCTGGTAGCCCTTGGGGCGATGGGAAGATCACGTCCGACCCCACCGTTGGTGACATGCATCAATGGAACGGTATGTCATCCGTCCGCTGCATTGATCCTTGACTGATGGCTGGCACAGTCTGGCACGGCACACAGGAGAAATACCAGATCTTCGATACCCTCGGCGGGCGATTCAACAGCGAGTTCGGAATGGAAGCATTCCCACACATGTCAACTATCGACTACTTTGTTGAGAATGAGGCGGACAAGTACCCTCAATCGCATGTCCTTGACTTTCATAACAAGGCCGACGGCCATGAGCGCAGAATAGCTACATACCTGGTTGAAAACCTGAGGACGGCGACCGACCTGGAGGTATGCAAGCTGTAACCCTCATAGTTGTTTTCAAAGCTGACCTCATGCAGACACACATTTACCTTACACAAGTCGTTCAAGCAGAGACAATGATGTTCGGATACCGGGGATGGCGTCGCCAATGGGGTGACGAGAGACACTGTGGTGGCGCTCTCCTCTGGCAGCTGAACGACTGTTGGCCTACAATCTCCTGGGCTATCGTGGACTACTTCTTGCGGCCCAAGCCTGCTTTCTACGCCGTGGCACGGGTGCTGAACCCCATCGCCGTTGGTGTTCGTCGAGAACATCATGACTGGAGCGTGACCCACGCACAGCCTCCCAAGACGAGCAAATTCGAACTGTGGGTCGCCAGCAGCCTGCAGAAAGAGGTCCAAGGCACGGTGGAGCTTCGGTTCCTTTCCGTCAACACCGGCCTTGAAGTTCGGGAGCGCATCGTGCACGAGAACGTCAGCATAGTGCCCAATGGCACAACCAACCTCATTGTGGACGGTCTAATCGACCACAAAGTCCACCCCGAACCTCATGTCCTTGCTGCTCGGATCTGGGTCGACGGCCAGCTTGTGGCAAGGGATGTGGACTGGCCCCAACCATTCAAGTACCTTGATCTCTCGGATCGGGGTCTCGAGGTCAAGAAGGTCTCTGAATCGGAGGATGAGCAGACACTGCTCATCAGCACGCAAAAGCCAGTTAAGTGCCTGGTCTTCGAGGAGCGCGACGGTGTTAGAATCAGTGACAGTGCGATGGACATTGTGCCTGGCGACGACCAGAGAGTGACTATCAAGGGCTTGAAGTCGGGTGACGCTCCTCTAAAGTACAAGTTCCTTGGACAGTAGTCGGTCACCCCCACTCGCGACACACATATTACGAGACATGCATTGCCAAAGGGTGCTCTTATGATTAATACTGTGCATTTATCTCATAAGCTATCTAGCCACGAAAATAG
Organism: Aspergillus quadricinctus; assembly: GCA_022814375.1. Lineage (NCBI taxonomy): Eukaryota > Fungi > Ascomycota > Eurotiomycetes > Eurotiales > Aspergillaceae > Aspergillus > Aspergillus quadricinctus. The sequence goes on along the minus strand of JAKLNT010000019.1, from coordinate 130,266 downwards.
AATAGTAGAGCATTTTTCAACCTAACCGCTGTCCCCTGAGTTGGTGACTAGGGCAGATCTTATCAGATAACAATCACCCCAACACGGTTAAGCCTAGCGAAGGAATGACGCGCATAACTGTCAGCCCGCGACATTTTATGCCGTCTAGTCGTCTACCCCAACACACCAAGTCCAGCAACACCACTCCATGGCAGGTAACAAGCGATCGTGGGAAGGCAATCTGAAGACACAGATCAAAATGGCCGCAGCCGTAGCACCAGTCGACGAGCCCTCTACACATGTCCTCTCCATGTTCGAAACCTTCCGCGACGAACTCGATCAGCACCACGACCGCCGAGAACGAGTCATCAAGACCAGCAGAGATATTACAGCTTTGAGCAAGAAGATGTTCGTCCTCTGCCCACCCTTCCCGTTGCATGCTCTCAAGGCAACAAGCTCAATCCGCAAATGCTAACATCCAACTACCAGAATCTTTTCATTACAACGGTAGTCAACCATCAACCCCACGTCAGACTCATCGGAAACACTTGACTAACGATGAAAATCTCCAGCATCCGCACAATAAAAGCCCCCATCCCGCCCTCAATCGCCAAAGAGACCCAAACCCGCTTCGACCAGATCTCCGCCCTTTTTCAAAATGTCATTCCCGACGTCACAGGCCTCAACAGCTGGCGCTACCAGCGGCAACTCAGCGGCGCCATCCAGGAATTCATCGAGGCCCTCTCCTTCAACCACTACCTGCAGACGCAGACGCTTATCTCCCACGCTGAAGTCGTCAAGTACCTTCCGCCCGAGATCCTCGTCACGGAGGAAGATTACCTGCTGGGGTTGTTTGATCTGACGGGTGAGATGATGCGGTTTGCGATTACGTCGCTGTCGGCGGGTGGGCAGGTTGATACTAGCGCCAGTGGCGGTGGTGGTGATGATCTGGCGGCGGGTGACACATCTACCACTGGGGTGAGTCTGCCGAAGCTGCCGGCCACGCAGGCGGGTATTGTAGTTGATCTGAGGGAGATGCGGTCGTCGTTTGAGTTGCTGAGTGTGCCGCGGCGGCATGCGAATAATATGTTTCGGGATATGGGGAAGAAGGTGGATGTTATGCAGAACAGTGTGGAAAAGGTTGAGCGGGCTGCGTATGGGATTTTGGTGCGTGGTAGTGAGCGGCCGTCGGGGTGGATGCCGGATCTGTCTGCGCCGGTTGATATGGAGGTTTATTGATACGATCTATTTGAAGTGAAAGGAACGATCATCGAGTTAGCATGTAGGTAATACCAACAGTCATGCCATTGTCAATCTCATAAAGCGTGTGCATCATCAGTAAAAATAAGCTTAAGCCTAAGCAAAAGCATGTACGAGGGTCAGAACCCTCCCCCATTCAAAGCATACACCATCAAAAACGCCCAATTGCCCATTCCATACCAACGCAACCCTTCAGCAGCTCTCTACACAGAGGGAGACCTCGGATCCTCATCCTCCGTCAAAATACCCTGCGAAATAAGCTCCTCGGGCTGCGGTCTACGCGCCAGCTTCTGGTCAAGGTTATCGGCGAGCATATGCTTCTCGAGCTCCTTTGCGTTGGCCTGCAGCGCGGGCGCGGCGTTGATATGCGGGAGGATGTTGCCTGCCATGACACAATCAGCTTTCTGCAGTTCGGCTTCGCTTCAATCAAGCATGGAATTGCATAGGAAAATGGAAGGAAACACACGTTCAACAAGCTCATCCCGATCAGGACGATGCTCGAGATGTTTCTTCAGACTGTTTGTTGTACGCTGGCGGGCGAGTTCTGCTTTAGCTGCTTGGAGGGATCTACAGTTCCGGTAGGAAGGACACTTAGTATTATTATTCGTGCATGGCCATGTAGGATTCAGATTTGGGGCGGTAGTTGAAGTCACTTACGGCGCCACGGTAGTATCGAGCAGGATGTGTCTCTCCTTGAGATCCTGGGCGTCGGGGCGAGTCTGGAGGTGTTTCTCGAGGGAATTGCGACGTTCCAGGGCCGAGGCTGAGAGGGGGCTCTCGTCGATTTCGGCGTTGGGGATCATCACATTGTCCATGATTGCGATAGTGATAGTGATAGCGATAGCGGGGTGAGATATATACTTGCGGAGACTCGACGTCACTACTTCCACGACAACGCGGTTACGGATTTGAAGGAGAGTTGAAAGGGATAAGAGCAGACACCAAGTTAATAATTGTGATGAAGCAGACCGTGATGAGGTGTTGACAGATAGAATGGTAGTCTAGGTCAAGTGATGATGCGGAGGACAGTTCCACGGGACCTGTGGAGGTAAGTCGGCGGGGCAACAGAGTCAAAGAAGACAGCCAATGTCACCCCGCACGCATCGAAAGGAGCTCTATCCACGGAAGAGTAAGATGTCGCATCAAAAAGTCTGATTTGTATGCTAATTTTCTTGCTGAATCTAGAAAAGAAGACTGGGATACACTCTGACAATAAAAGTAAGATCACACATGTCGTTTGCTGAGCCTGTGTTACTGCCTCTTTCTTCGAAACCATTCTGGGAGTGGCATCATATTGCGTCCAACGAAATCAAGAACGAAACAACAACTGCCATCTGTGTGTTTCCAGCATGGACGTGTTGAAGGCGGAAGAATTAGATCTTTGGACTGCATGGCGTTGGAAAGAATGATGAGTCCTGGAGCACCACCTGCAAAGTGGAAACAAATCGAAGATATCAGCCTGTTTCGCACTGTAAAAGAAAGTCAACGGCACTCAGGAAATCATCAGATCCCCGCAGCTCGACTCCAGACCATTTCTGATGTTTCAAACCCTTTGATCGTAGTTCCCATGCAGAATGGTGCTATCGGATCGGAACCGTGCTGTGCTCGATTCGCGATCGTCTGCCTCATTCCTATACATGCATGCCACACGCTCGGGAGAATCCGTCTGTCTCATCCATAGGCCACCGGTGACTTTCGAAATCCGACCAGTAGGAAGTACAGCCAATGCAGATAATTTCCTTCTCTGCTTCGAAGAACAACCATAGAGGTCTATTTTGAGAAACTTGCAGAAGCCCGGTTCGCCAGTCGGACGATTGACGAACCTTACCTTCCCATCAAGGAACCCAGAGTTTGCCCCGACCACGATTGTTACCACGAGAAGGTCCCCGGGACGCCCCGCGACGACCGCGAGATGCGCCAGCAAGGCCACGAGCGGCGCCAGCTTGAGTGCTCAAGTCGACGGTAGGCTGTTGCTTGCTAGTAGGGCCTAAGGACCGACTGAAAGAATCCGGATCGATGGGCTGCGTCGGGATCTCAATCGTACTCTCCACGGGAGCTGCGACAACTTTGGGAGCAGTAGTTTTACGGCTGGTGGTTGCGCGCGAACCGCCACCTCTCGACACTCCTTTTCCCCGGCCGCGAGGCACGAACACCAATTCATCCTCGTCACTTTCGTCCTCGTACGAGAGCAGCGATTTCGGTTCGGACACTTGGGTCTTTTCGACGTACTTGCAACGATTCTTGTACTCTCGTTCTTCATACTGGATCGAAGTCCGCAGCTGATGGATGTTCTTAACGGCAATACCGAATTTCTGAGCCCACACTCCCGTTACGCGATCATTTGTGACGAGGATGCAGGTCTTCGCTGCATTAGTGGCCTCGGGACCTCTGTGCAGGCGCCATAGGATGGCACTGAGAAGCGGACGAAGCACCACTGGAACTGTAGGAACCACAGATCCCGAGGCAGTGCGCCGATGTCCGGTCTCTTTCTGCAATGTGGCATCCTGCTGCACTGCACCGTTTGCAACCGTGCGCGGATTGGAGTCCTCGGGGCTTGTGCGCGAACTTCTCGACGAGGGTGAGGAGGCAGGATTACTGTGCGTACCCGCGGAGGGAATCGACGCGGCGTCTGATTCGGTCTTGAAGTTGAGCTTGTTGAGAAGCATCTGCGACAGATCATCCGGGGCCGCGCCGTTTTTCTTGTTGCTGCTCTTCATCTTCTCGACTGGCCTCTCCAGCGGCAACTGCTCCTCCTCGGCATCTCCGTTAATCTCCTCGGGTTCCTCCTCAAACTCCGGCAGGAAGAACTGCTCCGCCTCCTCCCAATTTTCGTACTGCTCCATCGGGCCTTGGAGAACGACACTATCGGCAGGAATATTATCTTTGCCGGAAGTGACTCGATCGAGAAAGCGGACAGCCTCACGGGCGTTGATGGCGATCTGGGATCCGGCTCTTTTCAACGCATGCAGGCGTTCAAGGGCTGAAAAGCAGCAGAAAACCTAATGAGCGAGCGGCACGGATGACGGCGTCTCGGAAATCATTGTACTTACTGTAAAGAGGGACGATGAGGGTAATGGCGCCGCTTGTGGTCCATCTTTTGATTTCACTGATGTTGGTGGTTAGGGCCGTTTCGTCCACGGCACAATGGAAGACCTTGCGTGCGGCGGCCATGGCTCTCAATGACTGAAGGGCGACCGGGCGCTTGATGGAAAAATTCGAACAATCAAGGCAGGACAGCGCAGTCCTATACTAGACAGCTAGCTTTGACGACCGCGACTAGGCCGCCATGCGATGTTAGCGGGATACTAGAACTCCCGAAGGAGGTTTGGGTAGTTAGACGGAGGCGGAGGACTTTGGGAATGTGGGGGCATGGATGAAGTGGATGGACGTAGCAGAACCAGGCAGGAAGGACAAGAAGATATATGCAACTTATACTCACAAGAGAACACTGTTTCACAAGTAAAGCTCATCAGCAGCATCTTGTGGTTTTGGATAATAATGAATGTGAATGGTAGTGAGCCCCAGAGAGGGAGTGTAACTGCATCCAACAGCAGCGGATCAACTCGAAGCCGCGGAGAATAGTCGATCAGAGCCTTTGACTAAGCACTAAGGCGCTACCTTATGGGTGATCCAGTGATACTAAAGGAAACCGCCAACCTTGCCTGACCTTTTATACCAGAAATTTTCAAATAAAATACCCTCCCATTGTTTATTAGAACCCTCCAGACCACCGTTAGCTTTTAGTTAAAAACATGGCCACCACGAGAAGGTAGCTAATCAGTTTAGCCAGGCCCTATCCTGCACCAGGGTACTGCCGGCCATCCGTAGTTGAGGAAGATGGCGCTCACGTAGTTGCCTGAGGCCCCGAGTTGTTTACCTCTTTCACATGGCGGAGAAGAATGGCCGACTCCGCACACCGAGACTAGATAACTAGATGGAAAAGACTCCCCCGCTATCTGTACACTTCCCTCTACCCAGATTTGTGGAGGACCAAATTTAATCACGATATTCGTCATTCGGTATGTGATTTACTTCATCAATAACTCCCTCTGAGAAACTCGTCGCCAGCATGGCTTTTGCGACTCTCCGTACTTCACCGACTCGCTTGATGCGTCCTACCATGGCTGTCTCTCAGCAGCTGCGGCAACAGACTCGCCAGATCTCATTCTCTTCCTACCTCGTGTCACCCAGAGAACTCCATGAAGCGCTGAAGAAGAATCCGACCACGAAGATCTCCACTTCTCCGCGGGTAATCCCTCTATGTGCCGCCTGGTTTATGCCCAATGACCCCGAGGGCCGCAAAGGCATTGATGTGTTTCGAAAGCATCGCATTCCTCAGGCACGGTTCTTCGATCTGGATGCGATCAAGGACCCCGAATCTCCCTACCCGCATATGCTTCCTACCGTGGAAACGTTTGCCGAAGCGATGAGCCAGCTTGGCATTCGACGCGACGACGAGGTTGTGGTTTACGATACGGAAGAGCTTGGCATCTTCAGCGCCCCTCGTGTTGGCTGGACCTTACGAGTGTTTGGGCATCCCAGGGTTCACGTCCTCAACAATTACAGGCTATGGGTCCGTGAAGGCTATCCGACAGAGACTAGGGAGCCAGCACCGGTGGAGAAGACCAACTATCCACTCCCGCAATTCGACTCTAAGTTAGTGATTCCGTACCGGGAGTTGAAGGAGATCGCCAAGGAACACCGAAAAGAAGGAGCAAAGGAGGTCGAGATCCTGGATGCTCGGTCTTACGGGCGATGGGCGGGTACTGATCCCGAACCGCGCCCGGGCTTGTCTTCAGGACATATCCCTGGCTCCAAGAGCTTGCCATTTCAGGAACTTCTTGACCCTGAAACAAAGACCTATCTTTCTCCTGAAGAGCTGCGCAAGGTCTTTCAGAAACACGAGGTCGATGATACCAAGTCCATCATCAGCACATGCGGGACCGGCGTGACGGCCAGTATCATAGAAACCGCTTTGAATGTGGCAGAGTATGGAGATCCCAGTCTTCGGCGGGTTTACGACGGGAGCTGGACGTAAGTAGCTTTCTCTTTTCTTTGCTCGTGGCTATGACTTCAGACGCTGACCCTTCGGGATTAGTGAGTGGGCACAGCGTGTCGGAGACTCGGATGGCCTAATAAAGAAGGCGACCTGAGAAACCCTTTACCCCTTGTCAGCCATCAAACGACTACGCCAAAAAGGTGTCTAGACGACCATTTCTAGCATAGTACGAATGATAGGCATATTCCTGGTTGACACCCTTTTCTATTGTGGCCATGTTATGATTTCTAGGATTTGTATGACAGCACTTTCGTTCTCCTGCTTTGAATACAAATTGGCTTGCGTTAGAGCGCTAGCATACATGAATAACTTAGAGCTTCATTGCTGTGCGATAGAATGTAAGACAGGGAATAACAATGGAATTTTTGGCATAAAGCGTCAGGCCAGGCACTCACGTGTTCCTGGAATGCCATTCAACATGGCGGAGCCAATGAAAGAACGAAACACAAGAGGTAAACAACTCCGCTCTTATCGTCGCAACTCCGCCAAGATATCTACAAGCTGCATATCTTCTACCCAAGTTGAACACAACGTTCGTACAACAAAGAGAACATATCAAGATGAAAGTCACCATCAAAGAATGGAATGCGGTGGCTACCTGGCGCTGGGATATGCCCGAGGACGACGTCTGTGGTATATGCCGTGTGCAATTTGATGGAACATGCCCAACTTGCAAATTTCCGGGAGACGACTGCTCACTTTGTGAGTCTACTGACTTTGGCGACGGCGACATAATGCTGACCTATAACTTTGCGTACTATAGTACTCGGAAAATGCGGTCACTCTTTCCATATGGTGCGATTATGGATCTTTTTGTCCTCATTCTATGAAGCCGAAGCCGCTAACTGGATCACTTTCTGAACAGCATTGCCTTATGACTTGGATCCAACAGGAGACTTCGAAAGGACTGTGTCCAATGTGCAGACAAAGTATGTTCACACTTGCTCTTGTTCTTGGTCTAAGGCTAATGAGATGTACAGAGTTTGAGTGGAAGCAAAATGACGAGTGAGAGTGATGATATTGTTGACTTTTACGCCTTCGGATTCTATGGCAATGGAGTGTAGGAGTTTGATGTACATGATACCCTTGTTATTTCCTCTGTCTCTTTCCTCGAAGCAAAACTGCTCTACTCGTTTGATACGTTTTTCAAAAGCGTGCTGTGCAAGTCACCTGACTTTATCGATAAGAAGTGGCCGGTCCCAGCCATGTGATTGATGATGAGCCATTCCGTACCTTAGCTTCACGCAGATCCTCGTTGATCAGGCCAAATCAAACCACTTCAATATCATCCCGAAGCCAACGATGTAGCGCGTTGCTGGAGATGTCTTTGCCAACACAAACAACATCCCCCCCTCAATACTCATCCTCTCCTCAGCATGCCTCCCGAGGATTCTCCGGTCCAAACACACTATCACGACCACAGAGCTTTGATCGACCTCCTACCGCGCAACGAGTCAGCCACCACCCGGAGCAACAGACAACGTACGATGCAGCTGGCGATACCTCATCTTTACATCCCGCAGATGACGACCATAATGAGACAAGTTCCGCTTCGCAGCCATCATTCCAACCCTTCTTCACGCTCATAGAGGACGCCAACACCTCCGAATATTACCACCCAGCAGTCCACTACATCTTCTCCGACGACGACACAGACATCGTAACGGAAGCAGCGCTGCGCGCCCTAGAAAGAGAGCAAGATAGCTCCCCTGACCCATCAAAAGGGAAGGCAAAGTCAGCGAATAACCAACCGCCGACGCAGCAGCAGGACGCAGCGGCAAACGAAACTGCCCGCTCGGAGGACGATGAACCTCCCAGCCCAAAGAAGGAACCCCTCCTACCCCCTCCGATTCCCGGCGTCCGCGACAACTACATAATCCTCGACATGGAGCTTGCGAACCCTGATGATGCGAAACACTTGAGCTCGGATGCGGCTCGCGCTGCCGGCACGGGGTCCAGAGCCACCTCGCCGGTCGCTCAGGGAACACTCCCACACCAGCAGTCGCCGCCTCCACCACATGGACTCCCCCCGACCCAGCGTCAATTCAATGTCGTATCCGCGCATAGCCTGACACCAGCATGGCAAGTACTCAACACGCAAGTCGTACCAGCACCGACATTCGAGAATAATGGTTCCGGCGAGCAGCCTTCAATTGGTGGCCTGATGCTCAAGATCCGCGGTACCTCTGGTCTGCCAGTGAGCATGTTTCCAAAGGACAGAGACAAGGAGAGAGGAAGTCAACGACTGGAAGATATGATGGAGCAGTTTGGGAAACGCCTGGGCGAGCTCAGGCAGGTTATCGAGGCTGGACAACAGGTCCAGCCTACTCAGGATGCCCTGTTTGAAGGGGAAGGAATCGTAGGGGATGTAGACGCGAATGCTGTTTTGGATTCAAGGCCTGGTGAACAGTTGGATGGCCATAGCAATACCAAGAATGAAACAGGCGACGATAGCAATATCTGAAATATGTCGTCGAACCATTTAGTTCAATGAAGCAACAGTGTGATACCTCAGTATATCAGCTTCTCCTCTTAGATGCGTTTAGTCCACCTCCTCTGATACAAATACCTCAAAATGTGTATTTAGTATGGTGAAGTCCCGGATATCCACCTAGAATAATTTACGCTTGTGATCGCGGTAACACCAATCAAGCAAATCGATTCACCTAGGTCTGAACCTGGAAATGCTGGGTATCTATTGAAATCGATTCTAAACGCCATGGAATCCACGCAACTGTCGGATTGCAAAACAATAGACCAACCAAACTCCGAGAAATCGATGAAGTACAAAAGCACAGACAATGCACGGGTAGCCAAGGTTCTGTACACAAACTATAGATCGAATATCCCACCAGATACTGAAAAGTAGAAATCAACCTCCAAAACAAACCGGAAACACCGTCACGACTCATGCAATCGGGGGTATCAGAGCAAGAATGACAGAGTAACAGCTATCTGTACGGGGAGGCTCCCACTATAAGAAGAAAGTTTCAGTCGGAGGGTTGGCTTCTAAGCCTTCGTCCACGAGATCCGGGGAGAGGAACATTTTCTCTGCCTTCCATCATGCCGGCCATCTTCTTCGTCAGCATCTTCTGAGGAAGCTTCTTATCAGTCACACCAGAGGTGGAGCAGTGTCTTTTGGCGGGAGGGCCGTCAGCTTCCTCAATCTCTGACGGGTTGTCGGTTGGCAGAGATACTCGGCCGTTTGCTGCTATGGAAGATTTGGATTGAGTGGCGGTTGGCTCATCATCAGTGTCACACGCGAGCTGTTTCGCGACGACGTTTGCGTCGATTTCCCTAAGACCAGTGTTGGAAGGAGTCGCGGTAGTGGACGGAGGTTGCTGGGCTCCTACCTCGTCCTCAACATCGTGGTAGACGAAGCCTTTTAGAGGAGTTCCCCGGGTAGAACTGTCTAGAGAAGAAACAGAAGTGCTCGGTTCAACGTTGCTGAATGGCAGGACCTCAAGTTCCTTGGAGGTCCTCATCCTTTTGACCAAATCATCATGCGCTTCGGTTCGAGGCAGGGTCGTTGGATACTCATAACGTCTCTTTTGAGGCGTGACGCCAGTTGGGATATACTCTTGAAGAGGGCGTTCTCGAACGTGGGTGCGAAGCTCCGACAAGGGTTTCTGTACTTCGTCGGACAGAGGCAGCGTCAATTCTTGAAGGCTGTCCATTTGTTGATTCGCGTCCTCCTGTAAAGAGGTAATTCGGTCACGAGAACCGGCTAGGTGTTCTTCATATGCTGCGTAGGATTGTTGAGCATTGGACGCCATGCCCTGTAAGCTGGTCATGTGGGCGTCGCAGTACTGGCCATTCTGTGCTCGTGCCTTGGCGACGAAATCATCCAATGCGCCCATTTGTCTACTCATATCCTTCATCTGGGCATCCACGATCCGGACGGTTTCCTCGTGGACTGACTCGGTTACTTTCTGGATGGATGCGTTGCGTTGGTCAAACACCTGCGAAATTCAGTATTGACACATCTCTAATTGAGCAGTGGTTTCTTACCTCCCAATCACTCTGCATCTTGGTCTTGAATTCATCACGAGACGCAATGACATCTTTGGCAAATTGTTCCGACTTGAATACCCATTCATCGACCTGTCGATCATAGTGCGCCGTTGCGTGTTCCAAGGAGTCACCCGAAGACATAATGTCAGTTCGCACACACTCAACTCTGCCCTTCAAACGACCGAATTGTCTCTGGCGAGACTCTTCAATCAATGACCTGATTTGCGCCATGAGGCTATCCCGTTCTGCTTCCGCGTGGGCATTTTCCTCTTCCAGGGTTTGGGCTAAATGCGCCGAGGCTCTGCGATTGGCCTCCACAGCCTGCTGATTAGCCTCCTGCAGTTGCAGGCGAAGCTGATTGATCTCAGCTTTTTGGCTATTGACGTGGGCTACCATTTCCTCAAACATGGATTTCAAATCTTTCCCGAGAGTGCTGTAAGATGCGTGGAGCTATATCGGTTAGCACATGGCACTTGGTTGCAACACGAGAATCCAGCTCACCTGGGCATGAAACTCTGAGAACTCGCCGATGACCTCCTTCGAGATACGGGCTGCCGCCGCTGACAGACCATTCAAACCCTCTCCGACCCGGCCTTTCACTTCCTCGCGCAGAACCTTAATCTCCTCGAGGACGTTGTTCATCTGATCGTGAGAATCGGATGTCTGAGCCTGTGCCTCTCGTAGCGCTTTGTCGAAAGAGAGGTTGAAATTGCGGAGTTCTGTTTCAGTTGACTGGAATTGGGTCAATTCGTCCTCGACAAAAGTATTGATCTTCGTCACGAAGTCCTCAGCGAGCTTCGAGTGTCGGTCTAAGAACGTCCCAACCCTACTGTCGACCATGCTTGTCACATCAGCAACTTCGTCTACAGAAGTCTCCCATTTCTCCCGATTGGTTGCCTCGAGGTCTGCTTTCCGTTGTAGCTTCGCATGCAACCCTTCCACATCACCAACGGTTCTTTCCAACGTCGATACCAAATCCGACCCTATATCGCGCAGCTGGTCTTCCGTATCCTGATGGGCTTTGCGTAACATTTCTTCCTCTTCGAGAGTGGCTCTCGTATCTTTCAAGACAATTTCCGTTTTCTCGAGGATATCATTGGTCTCATTCAACGCAGCACGAGTATCCTCGTGATCCTTCTTGAGGTTGTTGAAGTTGCTGGTTAACGTAAATAGTTCTTGAACCTTGTTCCGTAGGCTAGACTCCATGGACTCGATCTTGGCTCTTTGTTCCTCATTGACAATCCTCCGGGATTCGCTCTCCATCGTCATCTGCTCATAGGCGTCGGGTGTCATGTAAACACCGTTCCGATGTCTTGTGGCGATAAGCTCCCCTTTGAGCTTCTCGATTTCTAGAGTGAACTCTCGAAGCAGGGTCTTTTTCGCCATATAGTTGATCTGAGGTTTATTGCGGATGTTCTTGGCCCGGAATGCGTAGTCCAGCGTGGATATGGTCTCTTCAAGATTGCTCCGAGAGGGCGAGATTGTGGCAATTATGCATGTTTTTGTTCGCCCGCCGAGAGAGTCTTGCAATAACCGCGTGAGTTTTGATTCTCTGCTTGCAGTTAGCTTCCTCTTCTCCAAAGAGGCCTTCAAGAAGGGTTGCGTACCTGTATGGGATGTGCGGGCTTTTATCCACCAGCGCATTGATCACACGGCCAAGAGTGAGCAGGCTTTTGTTGATCAAACCAGCCTCCGTAGCTCGCTTGTTCTCAGCACCGCTGCGCTGGATATTCTCACTACCAGCCAAGTCTACCAGGTTGAGCTTTCCAGAACTGATGTAGTCATCCCCGTTCTCAGTCGTTCGTTTGGTATAGACCGTAATTGTGAAGATCGTGTGGCTTCGAGAGCTCAGGTCGTTGCATTTGGTCGCAGCGACTTGGCGCTTATGACTGCCAAGCTGAAGTAATTTGATACCAGCAGATGCCGAGTCGATCCAAGTTTCTTCCATCCCTTGTACAAGTGTGCTGCCGCTGGTGCCCTTTTTCTCGTTCTCGAATATTTTCAACTTTGGGTTTTCCTCGGCTGAAAGCAAGTCGCGCAGCTCTTCGTTGTAAAGCTCAATGAATGAGCATTTCACCGTGCTTTCCGTATCCTCGAGCTTGTGGAACAACGAGTACAAAACACGTGGTATAATCCCAGCATTGTCGGATAGTATCCCAAGAGTGTCTGTCATATCACCTGACATGGTGTATGTTTTGCCCGTTCCTGTCTGCCCGTATGCGAAAACAGTACAGTTGTAACCCGCGAGCATCTGATTCCATTAGCTGGTCAACTTCTCGCAATTTTCACATGGATTGTAGTAAGTAGCTGACCTCATTCACAATTGGAAGAACAACATCCTCATACACAGTGACCTGATCAGCCGCAGCCGAGAACACCTTGTCGAAAGTGTAAGCTTTATTCGAAACTGCATTCGGGCCCATAGACAGCTCTACTGTCTTTCCCTTGGCTCCCTCTGTCGATACTACCACGCCGCTATTTTCTTTGATTTCGCGATCATTGCGTCCGCGGCATCGTACAACCACGTGAATACTCGTGTCCTCATTGATCTCGCGCTCATAATCTCTCTGATTCCTTACCGCAGTGACGCTGGCAGGGTCGCTCGGTGACTTCAGACGAGACGCGCTCGGGGCGGAAGCTTTTGCCGGAATCGCGGAGGATGTTCTTCTCTCAATCGCTGATGAGGCCGGGCGCCGCGTTGCTTGTCGCGTACCCGTCCTCCTGGTGGGCAGGCCGGAGGCAGGCCGTTGGGGGCCGGCCATGGTGAAAAGTCAACGAGCAAATTGTTCCGATAATTTAAAACAAGAAAACAATGGCTATCGCAGATGAGTAGGCCTGCAATTTGGGAATAAAACTGTTCCCGTTGGGGCTAGAAGTCGACAAGTTGTGTTTCTGTAGAGATCAGTGTAATCGGGCCAACGTTTGTTGTGGCATGACGGAGACTGGAAAAGGAAAACGTAAACAAACCCGCATGATGCGCACGTGCCACTTCATGATCTATGCTCTAGAGTCACTTACGAGGTTTGGCAATTCCACCCCCCTTGGCAACTCCGCCCACGCACCTCACCAAACCACCATGTTTTCTTCCCCTTTAATCAATGCTCACCTAATTTTCAACCCAACTACATCCAGAATGAGTGGTAGTAATGAATTTATATGGCATGATCAATAGCTAATATTCTTAAGAAGAATTAGGAGTGATTTAACTAAAAGTCTGCGAGAAACACAGCCTGACTACGTAGTCATGCGTCTACGCGCCATGTGCGCGTGCCCTCTTAAGGGAAAAGATGCTACTGCTCTGCCTTTAGTTTAAGAAGAAGGGCCTGGGAGAATAAGAGCGCAAGAAGAAGCAGGCTGAGGAGGCTAGAATAGAAAGTAAGCGCAAGAACCAGGAGGCTTAGGCTGCTTAGTTTACTAGGAGAAACACGCATAAAGTTAAGTAATTAACTCCTTTCTAGGCTACGACTCTATTTAATTACCCTACTCATCCAGCTTCTACACTAGTTTTGCAGATGCTCCCTCCTCTGTTGCCCTATAGCCAGTGGCCTCCACTAATGCGCTTTAGAAGTTGGATTCATGAGACTTCACGCAGTGGGAGAGGGAGATGACTGCGCTCCTAGCTTGGAACAGGCAGCGCTTTGATAAGGCTATTTAATGAGCTGCAGAGAACCCTCTAGATATTTAAGATCTAGACCTTTTGCAAAGTTATCAACGTATGAATTCCTTTGGGAAACGACCATCATATTCTCTTATAACGTGTAATCCCATTGAGAAAATAATTAAGGTATCATCTAATTGGCAATGTCGTGACTCGTTTGGCGTGACTCATGAAGTGATGGTCGAACTTGATAGGCGAACTCCAGACTCCAGTCTATACCATCCCTAGCAGCAATCAATATACGGTCAAGCAGCTCACAGCCCCATTCTTCATCACTTCGAATAGCAACCCGGGGAAGCCGAATAATTCTGTATTACCCAAGCCCCCATCGTGACCATCATGACCGTTTCTGTGTCCTCTGCCAGTAGTTTCCTCCCAACCACCGAGGAACTCGACACTACTCTCAGGGCTGTCCCCCCAACCGCGATTCAGCACCATGGGCCGTTGTAGAGCCCGCTCCTCCGCAGTGCTTGCATAAGATCCTTTCCAGACCTCCCTCAACTTCTGAGAAATCGCGTCGTACGGGGTCTCGGATGTCACGACATCCCCTGCCGGATCGAGACTGATCGTCCAACGACAACGTCGATGACGGTTAAAGGGATATGAGCCTGGAATATTTCCGTGCAGTATGATCTTAGTGACGACGAGTTGGGAAGAAGGTGGTGGAGGTGATGCATCGGACAAATCGGATCCCGGAAACGCAGGGCCGACGACGGTGGGATATGAGATAAAGGCATCAAAACCGTGATGGAAATAATTAAGGAAGCATTCAGTAGGGAGCGACGAGGGGTCGATATTATTGACCGGGGAAATGTCCTCATCTGAGTCATCAGTGACGCTGTTGCTCGAAGATTGATCCGTGTCAGTGACATCAATCCCCCTACCTGGGGTAGGGCTCATGTGCAGCGCATCTGCTGCACCATTATTACCCGCTGCCCGGTGAATGGATATTCTCCGGTCATGCTTCCGATAAATAGCGTCAGGTGGTCCAAACTCAGCAATGAGATCCTGTGGAGTTGTCTCTGACAGCGTGATACAAGTAGGAGGACTAGATCTGCGGATTACCTCCATTTTACCAGCGCCGAAGATGATGAACTCTTCAATCTCATCCGCGAGGAGATCACGGTTCTTGCCACTTAGTGCTGGAGACCGAGGATATTGCGGCTGCTGCGAGAATAACTTATTCCGAGCTTCCGGCCATGAGGCGCCCTGGAATATAGCCATGGATGTCGCTGGCAAAGCTGCCGAGGAAGAAAGCAGTGCTACAAAGTCACACTGCTCTGACCACGCTGAGTTCTGTAGAGGGAACGAGAACGCAACTCCTGGATACGAGAGCACATATGTTCCATATGGTGAATGACCATCACTTGGCGGTGTATATTCGCCCGGGTACGAGGGCCCGAAGAGGCGATTGTAGATATGACGGAAACTAGGACCTGAAACGGCTTGTTCTGTTGGTCTCACGCCCTTCATTACTTCTTGATTCTTGTAAACCAAATTGATTTTCGAGAAGTCTAACACCTCAATCAGCCGAAGCCTTTGATCGGGCCCATCAAACCGCAGGCGAAGGCCATTTGAAGGTAGCTGAAGAATGACTGGCTTCCGCAGGGGATCGGAGGAGGAGTAGGCAAGATCGACTGCGGGGTAGACGTGTGGATGTGATTTTACACGGGTCAGAACATTGTGGAGGGAAGCACCAAGCGCTATTCAAAATTAGCTTTATAGAGAGAGAGAGTACAGAGGGGAACATGCTGATGAAGCCCAGTCCCTTCCCAGGAGATATCTGGGCCTGCATGGGAGCTCTCGGAGTCGGGGCGGTCATGGTGAACTGGGACCGATTCTCATCATGAAATAGACATGTGAGTGGCGGGGAGCCGCTTGTACAGGTACAAAGTGTCTTTCCACGGATAGACAACGTAGAGAAATTCACTAGATAACACTTGAGATGCCAGTTCAGATGTGATTCAGATAGCAGGATACAATGATGAAGAGTGTAGTTATGTATGCAGATGGGATAGGCGATGACCACATCAGATCATGTGAGAGGGGAGGATGACCCCTAGAGTCATTCACGGGGTTTGGCAAATCCACCCCCTTTGGCAACTCCGCCCACGCACCTCACCCATAGGAGCCTGCGTAGGTACAGGCCTAGCTAGCTGGCATAGTATTAGAATATAGGGTCTAATATAATTAGGATCTTGCGTATCTTTATAGGGAACAATCACTGGCCAGCGCCGAGGTAGAATAGGCATAAAGAATTAAAGATTGACATAGTAAGGTACAGCTTGGGAGTGCCAGTCATAGCTCCGATAGGCCGCAGTCTCGAGGATGAGTCCCCACAATTATTTTTCATCCGTCTCCGCTCATAACTCCAATTCGTATCCTCAACGCGATCAACTTCACGACGGGATATGCTCCAGCGGTAGTATGCCGGAATTGCCGCGGTCGGTCACTCGGTCCTGGTCGTCGACGCTGAGACTCCCCAAGTCAACCTTCCCCGCACGCGTGACGCCGGCTGACCAGACAAAATATCTGCGGCGATGCACCGACGAGCTCTACGCCTGGCAGCGCCGTGAAAGGCCCGCCGATCGACCATTTGTATTGCACGATGGACCTCCCTACGCAAATGGCGACCTTCACATTGGACATGCTCTCAACAAGATCTTGAAGGATATAATCTGCCGAGTGCAGCTGGCTAAAGGGAAGCGCGTTCGGTATGTGCCCGGATGGGATTGCCATGGATTACCCATCGAGCTCAAGGCGCTTGAGCTTCAGAAGGAGCTCGGAAGCACCGGGGGATCTATCGGTGCCGCTGCTATTCGAAAAGCTGCACGTAAGCTGGCAGGGCGGACGGTCAAAGAGCAGATGAAAGGCTTTCGGAGCTTTGGCGTGATGGCCGACTGGGAGGGCCATTGGAAGACTATGGACAAGGAATTCGAGAAAAGACAACTTGGTGTCTTTCGTGAGATGGTGGATAAGGGATTGATCTATAGGAGGTTCAAACCTGTCTACTGGTCGCCGTCTACCGGAACAGCGCTTGCGGAAGCCGAATTGGAATACAAAGACGACCATGTTTCCACCGCTGCCCTGGTCAAATTCCCTCTCGTCTCAGTCCCACCACAATTGGCTCAAGACCCTCTGGTACAGCTCAAGGACCTTAGTGCCGTCATTTGGACTACGACGCCTTGGACGCTTCCCGCCAACGCTGTGATCGCTGTTCACGAATCCTTGGATTATATGATCGTTCAGTCGGATACTCACGGTCAGCTTCTTGTCGCTCAATCGCGGTTTGAGTACCTGGAACATATGCTGAAAGAGGATCTGTCTGTTATCATTCCATCTATCCGTGGCTCAGAGCTAGCAGAGCAGACAACGTATCGACCGCTTTTCAAGTCAACCGACGCGGAACCGCAGCCGTTCATAGCTGCGGAATTTGTCACTGCCGACTCTGGTTCAGGACTTGTGCATTGTGCCCCTGGTCATGGTATGGACGACTATGAAGCTTGCGTTCCTCGTGGCATTCCTGCATTTGCTCCCGTTGACGATCACGGTAAATTCACCGACAAGGCCATGCCTAGTGACCCAGCAAGACTGAGTGGAAAAAACGTCCTTGGAGAAGGAAATGCTGCGGTTCTCGAGTACATTGAGTCGCAAGGCTATCTGCTGGCACAGCATCAGTTTGAGCATAAGTATCCTTACGATTGGAGATCGAAGCTTCCGATCATCATCCGAGCAACTGAGCAATGGTTTGCGGATGTGGCCGACATCCGTAACAGCGCAGTAAAAGCGTTGGAGGATGTCAAATTTGTCCCTACGTCTGGAAAGCAACGTCTGGAGAACTTTGTCAAGAACCGTAGTGAATGGTGCATTTCACGCCAACGTGCCTGGGGTGTCCCTATTCCCGCCCTCTATAATCGGGCCACAGGCGATGCTGTGCTCACGCGGGACAGTGTCTCGCACATCATGTCTGTCATCGAGGAACGAGGCATAGATGCATGGTGGACTGACGATATGAATGACCCTGCGTGGATTCCGCCATCACTGCGGGAAGAATCCGGACCCGGTTACAGGCGTGGCACTGACACCATGGATGTGTGGTTCGATAGCGGTACAAGTTGGACAGAGATCGATACCCCTCCTCGCGATGGATATCTTGCAGACGTTTACCTAGAAGGCACCGACCAGCACCGTGGCTGGTTCCAATCCGGGCTCCTCACATATATTTCCCACCAACTTGCCTCAGGCCAGACTGCTACTCCTCGGGCGCCTTTCAAGACTCTCGTCACTCATGGATTTACTCTCGACGAAGAAGGACGCAAGATGAGTAAGTCTATAGGGAATGTGATTCATCCGCAGTCGATCATGGACGGAACTCTTTTGCCCCCTCTTAAACCGTGGAAAGGCAAAGGGAAGAAGCAACAAGAAAACAAAGAGCCAGTGTATGATGCTCTGGGACCTGATGCGCTTCGAATGTGGGCTGCAAGCAGCGACTATACAAGGGACGTCGTGATAGGAAAACAAGTGCTTCAGACCGTCAACACCAGCCTGCACAAATTCCGTGTGACCTTCAAACTTCTTCTGGGTGCTCTGTCAGATTTTCGGCCACAGGACCAACTTCCATACAGCCAGTTGCAGCAAGTGGACCGCATGGCCCTTATGCACCTGTCAGAGATGGTCCTCACTTGTCAAAAAGCAAGCGAGAATTTCGAGTTCTACAAGGCCGTAAACGCAATGAATCGGTGGGCCAACCTTCAATTTTCAGCCTTCTATATGGAGTCGATCAAGGACCGTCTCTATACCTATGGGGAGGACAGCATGAGCAGACGCGCCGCTCAGACGACCTTGTTCCACATCTATAACTACCTCCAGGAAATACTGGCTCCCATCACGCCCTTGCTTGTGGAAGAGACCTGGGAACATACGCCAGAAGCCATCAAGCTGCAATGCGAGCATCCCTTGAAGCGTGTAGCCTCTACGCCTCCTGTCGACTGGTCGGACCAGTCTCTTGAAGCTGATTACCAGGATATCGTAGGGGTCAGTTCGGTCATCAAGGCTCTGCAAGAGCAAGCGAGAGGCAAGAAGCAACTTGGCTCTTCACTTCAATCCTTTGTTCATATCATATTACCTGAGGACAATTCGAACGGATCCGCCCTGCAACGCAATCGGTCAGAGCTCAATGATATGTTCGTTGTCTCCTCAGTTACCCTCGGGGCACCAGGAGAGCCTGTCCCGACTGCCATTCTTGACGCAGAGTGGCAGTACAGCGACGTGTATGAACTTCCCAGTGGAGGAAAGGGAACTGTGTACATCTACACGCCACAAGCGGATAAGTGTCCTCGCTGCTGGCGGTATGTTGTCCCAGAACCTCAGGCTGATGGCGCACTGTGCAATCGTTGCGAGGATGTTGTGCGGGAGCTTGATGCATCGACTCCTGGCGAGAGTGTTACTAATGGCGTTGCCTAAGTCTTACTGGCCCTTACATTGATTGCGTGTATGGCTGGTTCTATTCGGCTCTTAACCGAGTGGTTTCCTGAGCTTGATTATGTACAATAGACCCCTCCATTCTTGTTCCAAATTTAGGTACCTTAGTAGAGAGGTATTGCAACGGATATGAACCCCACATCACGTCAGGGATTGACATAATACCTAGCCCTATCTAGAGAGGTAAATGGGACCTTGATGTAGCACGCAAGGGTGTCCTTGAGAGGAGACAAGAAGGCAGTGGCATGATGCCGCCAAATTCGCTGTGGCAAAGACCTTACGCAGCTGTAGCTCAAGTAATCCACCATCTTGTGACCAGAACTCCTCTTCCCTCTCACCCAACATCCAGCTGTTTTCAGACTGCATCCGCTCTAGAACCTTGGTGGTTATAGATACCAATGAGTGTTATTGGCTGTGAAATGTTTTGCTGTGGGAGTGGACTACTAACTTCCCAGTTTCGATGACGCCACCATCGAGGTCAGCATGACGACTACCGCTCGTAGCCCGCAAATCAATTCCCACAGTGTACGAAACCAGGCAGAATGACGACAATTGTGCCGCGAAAGCTCCTCTTTAAATTGATGATTACCTCTCTAGCGGGGAGCGAATCTCGTTTTGACGTGTCGATCATCGAACTTGGTTATCCAGTGCTAGATCAGATCGGATTGATCATCCTCCCTTGAAAGCTATAAAGATTGGAACTGCCATAATTCTCAAGCTGAAGAACACAGTTGGAGGCAATACCGCGAATTTGCACTATTCAAGATGTTCGACTCCATGATGTCTCATACGACGAAGCACCCGCTTCCCTTGCCAACTACAACCTCGTCAGTAGGTCCAGTACCTACCGTCATTCCCGGGGATACTCCTATCTTCCAGGAACTTGGAACAACTGGCAAGCGGACATTATGGTATGCATCTATTTGACGGATTTTGCCAAAATCATGGCTAACAGGCTCAGGGTGGTTACGGTTCTCATGGGACTCTCGTCGCTGGTCTTCTATACGCTTAGTGCTCGGGTGCCATTGGTATGTACTGAGCTGTCGTAATCATGGATTGAGACTTACACATCGCAGTCAAAGCGTGTCTTCCACACTTTGGTCTCCATCATGACCACCGTCTCATTCATCGTCTACCTTGCCCTCGCAACGGGAAGCGGCATGGACTGGAAACACGACACTCTCAAGCACACCCACAAGCACGTCCCCGATACCACGCAGGAACACTTCCGCCAGGTAATGTGGCTACGCTACGTAAACTGGTTCCTGACCGAGCCACTCAGCCTCATCAACCTGGCGTTCGTATCTGGCCTTCCTGGCGCGCATCTGCTCGTCGCCATTGTGGCTGATTTTGTTATGCTGGGGTCCGGAATCCTTGGCACCTATGCGGGCCATACGTCGCGCAGATGGGTTTGGTTCACTGTCAGCGCTCTGGGATACCTGACTACGGTTTACCATGTTGGAATCAATGGCGGCAAGGCGGCGAATAATAAGGATGCACAGACTAGACGGTTCTTCGCGTCTTTGTCTGGTGTGACTCTGCTTGTCAAAGTGCTGTACCCAGTGTATGTCACCCTTTTGAGACAATATGGAAGTGAGTAGCTGACATATTTAGTGCTCTCGCTGCCGGTTGCCTGGCTTTGAAGATCAGTGTTGATACCGAGACCGTTGTCTTCGCTATCTATGACATCTTCACTCAGGGCTTACTTGGCTACTGGTTGATCCTCGCACACGACAGCGCTCAGGGAATGTAAGTAGATGTCTCGCATGACGTTTGTATCTGACGTATGTCAGACTAATTCTTCTCAGATCTCTCTACGTTGATGGATTCTGGTCTAGCGGCATCGGAAACGAAGGAGCTATCCGAATCAGTGAGGAAGATGGAGCGTAAAGCTTGAATGCTTCGTCAATCAAATGAGCCATGGGTTCAGCGACGATTGCACGGAAGTGCAAATTACTATGATGAATGCCTCTAGTGAGTGCGAGAAAGGCGGACTGGCTTTTTGAGAACATGCATCAGTGGTCTGTTTCTCTCTTGAGGGATTGGTATTTGTGTCCGAATGTATCGACGGTTAATGTTAGCTTTGATGATCAGTGATGGTAAAGAATGTATAATACATCTTGATAGGTCGAACAGAATCGGTTTCTTTAATTTGTCACTTGGAGTACTTGCTGCTCAGCTACCGTTGATACAACCTCGGCTGACAAATAAACGTCAACGAAGCTCTACTACTATCGCGGTAATACTGTGTCTTGGTAGCATGCTCCTGATTCAAAATGGCACTGGACGTTCCTTGTCAAGACAAATACCCTATGAGTGGAGATATCGCAGTCTACCAGACCTCTCAGGGATGAATGCCTTTGATTAGTGCTTGTGAATCGCCTCTTCATGCAGCAAAAACACCGCTGAATCACTTTATATACTCACAACTTGTGAAGTTGATGCACAGCCTATCATTAATCAACGGCTTGCCTTCCAGATCTATCCAATGAGGGATGTCAAATCATGACTGTTATGATAGGCCTGCATCTCCAAGGTTGGCGGCCTCGAGCAGGGTGCTAGAGCTCATATCCTGTCTCCTCATTCTGCTTCTGGATTGTTCAGCAAGAGCTCTTACAGTCTAATTTTAAACATGACATAGGTAAGCTATATGGAATGCTTTATTCTTCAGCTATAAAGGGTCTGCTCTGCCTACCGTGATCTTGTCTTCAGTACTACTGGGCCTCGTAGGCCTGTATGCTCTTGACTATTTTCTTCGGCTTTTCAAGAACATCCGACTGGCTCAGCGCACAGGTCTTCCATATACTGTGTTGCCCTTCTCTGGGAATACTTTGCAGGCAAGAATACTGCTCAGCGTTAAATGGCTCCCGTATATCACCAACTACTGGCTCCCTGGCTGGCTGGCCGATATCGTAAATGACGAAACCTATGACTACCGATGGACCGTCAAAGACCAACGTGCAAAAAGGCTTGGGAAGATGTATATGGTTGTCACAGCGGGTGATATAACTTGCCATGTTGCAGATGCTTCTCTCGTCACACAGATATGCAACGCACGTCAAAGCTTCCCCAAGCTGATTTGGCAATATAGTAAGCTCAGCTCCTTCCAGCCACCAATCACCTGTGTTATTTGTTCTCCGACAGGGGCTAACGATGGAGCTGCATTCTTGGACTATGTCTTTGAGACTCTAACTTCCTGGCTGACTCAGAGTAGTGTGAAGACTAAGATTAGGCATATCACAGGCGTCACATAGCACCGACCTTTAATGAGAAGAATAATACACTTGTCTGGCAAGAGTCTATTCATCAGATGATAGAGATGTTCCATCACTGGCACTGGCAGACATTGGGCACATCAGAGAAGCTGCGAGATTCGTTGTAGCGAACACGAGGGGAGACCTCCTAAAATTCAGTTTGAATGTCCTCTCTGGTGCTGGCTCGGGGTGAAACTTCCCTTCTAGCCGTTACCACAGGAGTCAGCCAACGACCCCAATGACATATTCAAAGATACGGCAAAGCCTCCGGAGGATTTCAGCTTCACCTTCAGGTCTGCTGTGGCGTACATGAATCTAAGGATCATGACGGTGGTTTTGCTAAGAAAAGCGTATGTATTGTTATGATCAGAATGAATCACTTGGTCTTCACCAAGCTGTTCAGGTTCTGATCTACTACTTGATCTCATTCTGATCTATTATTCAACCCCTCATTGTGACTAATTCTCACCAAGTCAACAGGTTAATCTATCCTGACTTGTGGATCCTTTGCCATCAAAGCAGATTTGGCTGAGATTCGCCAAAGGATTATAGAAACACTGGTATGGTATCGCATTGTTCTGCAGATTGTAATTCTCCTAATTGTAAAAACAACAGGGGATTAATACCACCTCTTACATGGTACCTGCATTGTTTAATAAAAGGATTTTCATTCCTAAGCTGAACGCCTCGGGCTACTAAGCTACGCTAAGCCACGCTAAGCCACGCTAAGCCACGCTAAGCTATGCTAAGCTATGCTAAGCTTCGCTAAGCTTCCGACATGTATGGTCTACATACTAGCGCTAAGCGGGGGGATCAAAGAAGTGGACGGACGATGACGACGACTGGGCGCCCAAGGCGTTCGCGAGCGCGCAAACCGAGAGCAAATTTACGTCTCCGGGGGGTGTGCAGTGTAACCTTAGATGAGGCAGACGAAGCGGAGCATGCGGCATCGAGGATAGCAATCGGCAACTTTGCAACGGTGAAGGTCACTAGCAAAGGAGAAACGCGCATTGGAAGAGCTCACCGGCCGAGAGCAATCTCGCGTAGATAACTCCGTACTCCGTAGCACGGACCAATGTCACTTCTTGGGAAACGGAACGGCATCGACCCGAAGCTACAGGTGTGGAGGGGAGGGGCTGAATCACCTCAGGTTTCTGCTTCTGCGCGACTGGATGGCATTGCAGCTGATGCTAGCCAGAATGACCTTGGCGTTGGTCGCGCTGATAAGCTTCATGAGGGATTTTATTCAAGCGACATCTCCAGCGAAATGAGAGGGGGAAGTGAGTCGTGCTGAAGGTCCGTAGTCAGCAGGGGCGGGAAAGAAAGAAAGGGTGAACCATCGACCAGTGCAAGATAGAGAGGGGTTGGAGGGAGCAAGGAAAGAAAAAAGCACTACTTTAGTCTATGGAGAAGTCAATGACTCAATCCGCCACTAGTCAAATGTAAAGCCTTCCTTAAGTTTGGTGGCACAGCTTGGCCCTAGGCTCCTAGCACAGGAACGGAAACCGAAGCCGCACATAGAAGATAGACAACCTGTAAAACATAAGTATGATAACGCAATCATCCTCTAGATTTCTTCGGAAACCGGGAATTAGATCTGACCGACTCGGAGATTTGCTGAGCAACCCCTGTCCTCGTTGCCGTTGCTGTTGCCATGTGGGACTTTTATTGCCTGGTACATTGTTACAGCATGCCTCTCTGAGTAGCATGACTGGAGCGTCTGTTTACACAAATGACTCCGGGACACCCGGACCATCCCTGGATCTCTTGGACTGCCTGGTGTCCTAAGCTCAACACTCCTGCCATTCTTGGTTGATGCTTTGCTGGTAAATGCGTGTGACACAAGAGTGGACCCCTGGTTAAACTCAGCATGGAGACTCGAGAGTAGAATAATTTAATTAAATCTAGTCTCCATTTTGTTGACAGGACCAGGCTAAACTCCATCTCACCTGGAAATGTACTAGGCTCCCAAGGACTGGACAGCAGAAATAGGGTAGAGAAGAAGCCCCTTCCATCCGGAGGGTAGATATCTCTTCGTTGATATTGATTTTCAGAGAGTAGGAAACAAATCACTGAAGAAGAACCGCCATCATGCTCGTCTCATTCTCCCTCCCATCACTTGCTCTTCTTTTCTCTTCCTCCATTGCAAGCGCGTATTTGGTCCCTCCTCCGGGCACTGCTGCACCTGGCACAAACGCAGACTGCAGTGCTTGGGTTATTGCAGGCCCTGGCGTTACATGTGCCTTGGTATTAGAGGCATATCGCATCTCCGAGGCAGATTTTGAGGACTGGGTGAGTTTCTTAATTGACGGGATGAATGTTACACCATTTCTAGCATGGCTTCTAATGTGACTAGAACCCTATAACCACTGAGATAGGATCTTCCTGCACTCTGATTGAGGGATTCGATTACTGCGTGGAAGTCAACTATGTTGAGGCCACTACAGGGCCTGTGCCTACGCCGACTTCAACGCCAACAACGTTGCAAACTTCAACGGTTACCACTACGTCAACCACTTCAGCCACTGGCACCGCTATCTCAACTCCCTCGCCCATTCAGACTGGAATGGTCGGTGACTGCGACAAATTCTATTTAGTGCAGTCTGGAGATACCTGTGCTAGTGTTGCTTCTGCTGCTGGTATCTCCCTTGCTGATTTCTACACATGGAATCCAGCTGTTGGCACTACTTGTGAATATTTGGACCTGGGGGATTACGTCTGTATTGGCATCCCTGGTGTTACGCCTACAACCACTACTGTCTCAACTACATCCACTGCCACGGATGGCGTTTCTACTCCGTCTCCCATTCAGACTGGGATGGTCAGCACTTGCGACAAGTTTTATCTCGTCCAGTCAGGAGATACTTGTGCTAGCGTAGCCTCTGCTGCTGATATTTCCTTGACGGAATTTTATGCCTGGAACCCGGCAGTGGGAAGCAGCTGTTCATATCTTGATGTGGGTGACTACGTGTGTGTTGATATTCTCGGTTATACGATCACTACCACCAGCACTACCTCAGGTGGCATTTCCACTCCCTCTCCAATTCAGACTGGGATGGTAAGTGACTGCAATAAGTTTTATCTTGTTCAATCAGGAGATACCTGTTATGCTGTAGCTTCTACAGCCGGCATTTCCCTAGATGATTTCTATGCTTGGAATCCAGCTGTTGGGACTAGTTGTGAATATTTGGATGTGGGCGACTATGTTTGTGTTGATATCCCAGGAGTCACACCCACAGCCACTGCTTAGCTAGGCCGAATAATCCACGAGCGGAATGTCTGGTTACTGTCAAAGCATGAATGGATTCAGAGGAAAGACGAGGAAGGACCGAAGGAACTATACAGCATGCATTGTCTTTGGTAAATGAAGCCAATAGATTAGTCAATATCTGCAGCCTTCTTAGCACATGTTCACACTTAATTGGGGTTAAATAAACACGTGGTATGTAGGTAGCCAAATCACCAGGCTTCATTGTAGGGTTCTATAGATGGTTTTGTGATAGGATTATGTATGGGATAAAAGCATTCCATAATATAATTCCTAAGTGAGTGCGCCGCCCCAAATCACATATATATCAACAATCACGACTTATTTCTACCTAGTTCTTGGTAAACAAGTCTTTCTTCGTACAAAGTCGTTTCAATTATTATATGAAAGTTACGGACTTTGTTATTACACTAAATTTACTATAGAGAGAGCTAGCCTGCAACAAGTCTTCGAATACGTTTTTGTTGTTGAGATAGTAGGTTGTATTTTATTGCATTTACTATATGTTTCGGGGTGGCGCAGTCGCTTGGGTCCCAATACCTCACTCTCTCCTCCAACGCTCGAACGTGTTGGGCCTTTTGGGCCTTTTTATCCTCGCCCCTTCCCTTCAAACCACCGAAAAGTGTGCACTTCAGTCTTTTCAGTCCCTGTCCAGTGTGATCCGGTACGAAAGAAGGTAAGCCGTGGAGGTCGCAGATGTTGTAGTTGTGGCCTCGGCCTCCTTATTTTGGGAACCCGGATGTTGACTTTCTGGGGTTCAGGCAGTCTAGCACAACGTAACGCGGTCAGCTTCTTGAATTTCGTATTTTGCCTGCTTCCTGATATCCTGGCCTTGGGACCGCCACCATGTCCTCGAAGTCCACCAAAGGTATGTTCAGTTGGTCTCCCTATCTCCTCGTCCTGAAGCCTTCCCTGAATCCCCTCCAGCAAGATGAACCCCCCAAAGGGTGCATGTGAGGAGGAGGGTATAAGTTCGGTGACAGTGGCTAATGCAGCTGTCCTACAGAACTGAATGAGACGCACCTGGCAGCCTTGACTCAAACGTTTGGCCGGTCGTCTTCCACCTCGACGATTAAGGGTGGTGATTCGAATGGCGGCGGTGATGAGACCCGGGTGGCGTCCCAGGCCCACAGCATCGCCTCCACCCTGTCTTCAAATGGCATCGGTATGGGAAGAGATCTATTTATCTGAATTGAGTTGTCTAGCTAATTATTCTCCGCGTGGGGAAAAACACAGCTGCCTCCGAGGCCCTCGTCTCTCCCCCGGTGGTGCCCGTAAGATTAGGCATCCTTATTGTCACCCTCCACGAAGGTCGCGGGCTTGCGCTGTCCCCCCAGTCCTCACATCCACACTCTGCTCATGGGCAAGCGAGTTCCTTCGTGCAATCCGACCGGCCGCAGTCTATCAGCGGAGGTATCAATGCTGCCCCCACCATCCATGGCCGTTATTCGACTAAATACCTTCCCTATGCCCTTCTTGAATTCGAAAAGAACCAGATTTTTGTGGATGCTGTGTCAGGTACTCCTGAGAACCCACTCTGGGCCAGTACAGCCGTCAAGTTTGATGTGTCTCGAAAGACTGAGCTGAACGTGCAGCTATACCTACGTAACCCAGCAGCGCGACAGGATGTTGGTGCACGACATAACCCAGTAGCACGACAGGATGTTGGCTGGAGTGGAGACATATTCCTGGGTGCTGTCAAAGTCCACCCGCGCTTCGAGGAGGGCGCCCAGCCATATGTCGAGGACCCGAAACTGAGCAAGAAGGACAATCAGAAGGCGGCTACCGCTCATGCGGAACAGGAACGT
Organism: Aspergillus quadricinctus; assembly: GCA_022814375.1. Lineage (NCBI taxonomy): Eukaryota > Fungi > Ascomycota > Eurotiomycetes > Eurotiales > Aspergillaceae > Aspergillus > Aspergillus quadricinctus. Next base: position 102,485 of record JAKLNT010000019.1, on the reverse strand, counting down.
ACCATGGGCCAACGTACTGAATGGCTAGACCTCCAGTTCGGTAACGGTTCAATCAAGATTGGCGTCTTGTTCGCTCAGAACCGGCAGAGTCTGAGGTTAGAAGACTTTGACTTATTGAAGGTCGTTAGTAGGGGAAGTTCCGGCATGGTCATACAGGCCATGTAAGATAGAAACCCCCGCACCCTCCCTTTTACCTTGTCTGTTCTTTGGCTGCTAATGGCGATTGGAAAAACAGGAAGAAAGATACTCGCCAAATCTACGCCATTAAGACCATCCGTAAGGCTCAATCTGAAGTAACACACACCATCGTGGAACAATCAGTGCTCGCCCAGATTAACAATCCTTTTATTGTCCCCTTGAAGTTTTCATTCCAGTCACCGTTGAAGTTGTACCTAGTTCTGCCATTCATAAAAGGTGGAAAGTTATTCCACCACCTGCAAAGGGAGCAGCGATTTGACATCAACCGTGCTCGATTCTATACCGCAGAACTACTATGCGCGCTTGAATGTTTACACAGATTCAAGGTAATCTACCGAGATCTAAAACCTGAAAACATCCTTCTTGATTGCACCGGTCACATCGCTCTATGTGATTTCAGTCTCTGCAAACTAGACACAAAGAACGACGACCAATTAAACAGTAAGATTAACCTCCTCTCTGCTTTTGATTGGATCAGTATCTAACAGTGATCTAGCCCTTTGTGGTACTCCCAAGTATCTTGCGCCTGAGCTACTGCTCGGTAATAGGTACACTGAGACTGTGGATTGGTGGATGCTCGGTGTCTTGCTCTACGAGATGCTGACTGGCTTACCACCATTCTACGATGAGAACGCTGACAAGATGTATCATAAGATCTTGCAGGAGCCCCTGACCTTCCCTAGCAGTGATATCGTCCCCCCGCCTGCTCAGGATCTTCTTACTCACCTACTTGACCGCGATCCTCTGCGTCGTCTGGGTACCAATGGCGCTGCAGAAATCAAGTCACATCAGTTCTTTGCCAACATTGATTGGTGTAAGCTTCTTCAGCGGAAGTATGAGCCTAGCTTCCGTCTGAACATGGTATGTCCATCTTCTGTCCATTTTTAGGGATTTCTATGTACTTACAACCTCCTGTATAGGTGGACGTCTGTGACACAGATAACTTCAATATTGAGTTGACCAACAAGGCGCCGCAAGACTCCTACGATGGCCCCTGCGATTTCCCCGCTCTGTCGTCAACTGCGCAGCAACAGTTCGCCAGATGGTCGTATAGCCGTCCCGTAGCTGGCCTGGGCGATGCCGGCGGCAGTGTCGAGGACCCGTCTTTCGGCAGCATCCCGGAGTAAAGCAGGACCTTTTCCGGGCTCCTTGACTTGACGATTAGATTGAGAATCATCGGTATGTGAGAAGGGCCTCATAAACACGTGTACTGCGTTTTGTGAACTCATAAAGCTTAATGCCAAATCAGTTGAATCTCTTAACCAATCTCATTCTCTACACTAACTCAAGAACATAATTCTTTATGACTATATGAAACAGATGGAGGTAGGGAGTACCAAGGATGGTGAGATGGGATTTGCTTGTAAATGAACGCCTGGGCCAAGTTCGTTGGGCGAGGCGATGTCATACTAGAAACAAAAGAATCTGCAACAGCCTGGTTCAGAGATTCATCGCATAGCCTCCGCTTTCAGAAGCCCGGATCATGGCTATGAAGCCATTTCAGGGTATCCGAAGGGCGGAATGAATGTGACGGGATTCATCCCCGCTGGCGCATTCTGATAAAACCAGCAAGCCAAAGAGAAATACACATATGATTCAGGGTTCTGAACGACCTGCTTTTTTTGACTGGCCGAACCCTTGACGGACGCAAATATCATTTCGGCAATTTCCACTTGACGGTGTTAGCAATGCAGATCAAGACAAGACATCCTGGCAGGACCCGACTTACTGAATGAATCGGGACTATCGCCGTCGGGAACTGTGAGATGGAAGAGCTCATGGTACAAGGTGGCACTTCTCGGGGCAAAATGATCCAGTGCCTTTTTCGTGCCTGGCGTGGGATAGTTGGCGTTTGATAACGAAGCCAGACCGTGGAATCCTGTACTGTCGAAGCTTTTGGGGCACAGGAAAATGTTCTTGCCAAACACGGAGCTGGAGAGGGAGGGTATACGGGGTAATGCTGATTCCTTCGAGGTGTAGGCATATGCATTCGGAGGAGCGCACATATTGGTCCAAGGTTGATTTGTGTCTTCGTTTACTGGATATGACTTTGTACCTTCAAAAAAGATATACCCATTGAGATCAGGCAGCCAAAAGGGGCGGTTGGATTTGGTCTTGAGGTTCCCGTATGCTTGCGATATGGAATAGTACTCCTTGGGGTCTGTGTCCGGTATCTCAAGTGGCTGGCCTTGGCTATCAAATGCAGAACTGTCCCATTCAAATGACTGGCCACACTGGGTACTGCACCACAGATGAGGAGTGTAGTCGTCACCATTGGGATCTGAGAGTGTCACTCCATTGAGGAAGGAAGCAACGTTGGAGATTCGAGCTTTGAAGAACAACCAATTGGTCAGCAAGGCCGTGAACCAGCTATACATACAGGAAGTGAAAGAGACACACTTTCGACCGTTTCGAACTTGAGTTCACCATCATTGGTCATCACTCCACCTGGCCCGAATTTAGAGAAGCTGATGCCCATATAGGCCATTAAGAGCTCTTGATAGTTTATATTGTCCTCCCATTCAGCCAAAGCTGTCTGAGCTGCCGACAGCATGTCCCTCGCCTCACCAAGATAGGTGTTCAAAGTGGCCAGGCTACTATAACACCCACCCTGCGTGTTTGCGTCTCCCGTAGCGAAGAGAGTTTGGATATCCGGTACACCGCGAGCATGATCAAACAAGGTGAAACATAGCAGAACTCCGATGAGCCTCGCTATACGCGGCATGGTTGATTGAGACTTGAGAGGATGAATGATTGGGAACACGGCTGAGTGCTCTCCGTGTGGGATTCAGAGGTGAGTCAATTCCTTCTCAAGGCAGTCCGGGTAGATCGATCAATTTCACTGCCACCTGTGCACAATAATGAGCTTCTCGGCTGGAGAGAGCTGTGCTATTACGCCAGTTTATCCGTTTTCCGTCAGAACGCAAATAGGGATTTCCGGGAGAACTCAACAGCAGTCCAAGGAGTCTACTCCGGATTTCTAGCAAAATTCCCTCAAATTATACTATACTAGAAGTAGCAGGAGAGAGAGAGTGAAAATGGACTATGAAAAGTCAACTCCGTTGGCTTCTCTGTTACGATTGGGACAAATGGAAGACATCAAGTGTATAGGCTTGCGTGGAATATAGTCTACTCATTAGCCTGTCGCTAAGCATGCAAGTTTAATGAATTGATCCACTAAAATAGTTGGTTTTCCTGTTACATACCATTACGACAATGAGAAGTGGATGATTGTGTATACGCTTGTATTGACTATATCTGTGCAGACTGTGCCTTCAGCCCACGAAGTAACTATACTAACTATACTAGCTCATGAAGAGTGTCGTTAGCAGCCTGGTATTCGGAGTCAGCAAGGTCAGCTCACTCTGCTTCTTGACCTCCATTTCCGTGTTTCATTAATCCGGAATTGGAGTGGAGATATCCTGCGCTGTCTTGCCATCTACGTTGGAGAATATATTCTATCTGGGCCGCAAAGCAGCATTCCGGCGTCCTGGACTGCAGTTCATCTGCAGTCAAATCTCTTCTCCCTTTCTGTTCCTCAGCCCTTCCTCTTCTCTGGACTTTATTGTTTATCGTCCAAGATGACTCTCGCCACAGCCCTCGTGGCCGTCCTCATGGGGGCCGCCAAGATACTGGCCATCCAACATCCACAGATGAACGCCTATCTGGCCGCTCACCCCGTATCAACACAAGTCGCCGGCCCAGATTTGAAAGCACAGGCCCGGAATGTCAAGGCGAGTCTTCTGAAAGGAGACTCCAGCTCGCTCGAGTTCCCACGAGCCAGTCAGGATCTGTGCCCAGCCAGCTGTAGCAGCGCTGGCACCGATCCGATGGGGTGGACGAGTTACCACAGCATCCATAGGATCGGGCGCTGCGAGGACTCGGTTCTGCTTAATTTCGCCCTCTTCAACCCTCTTGACGACCCATCTACTCATATTAATATTCAGGCTTGTACGGCGGACTATGTGCAAGCGTCCACCACTAACGCTATCGCTATTCCCGACGCCTCCTGTCTGCGTTCAGGTGTCAACTATGCCTCGGTGAATAAGACCCTACAGTTAGCCAGCTCAGGCAGTGGCTCGCGGGCCTCTGTCAGTGATGTGGACGATGTCGTCTCCGCCCTGGAACAGATTCGGTCGTATTTTAGCGTATCCAATCCCGGATGTGGTGAGACGATTAACTTCGCCTCCTCAGGCCAGGCAGTCGTCGGACTCTATGCTGGAGCCGCGCTGAGTGGACAGGGAATTCTCCAGTCAGTCCTGGACCAGTTCATAACCTACGTGCAGTCCAGCGGCATAGAGGACACCCTCGTTGTTCAGCTGTGTGATGGACCCAGTTCGCGATACGCGATGGGCATCATTGTTACGTTGGACGGGCCTGTGATGGGGATACCCGCGGCGCAGAATGCCGTACAGGCGTGGAAGAACAACACCTGCGTGCTCTCGATGGACGAGACCAGCGCCTGGATCGAGGTGCCCATGTTAGTCCCAGTCCAGGCACATAATGGGACTTTGACAATTCCCGCCAACAGCACAACGAGCCCGGTTCAGCGTCGAGCCAGCAGCGGCACCTGTACCACCATCCAGGTCCAGTCCGGAGATTCCTGCCCCTCCCTGGCCACCGAGTGCGGGATTTCCGCAGCAAATTTCACCGCGTACAATCCCAGCACCACCGTGTGCTCGACGGCGGGCGCGCATGTATGTTGCTCCGAAGGCACCCTGCCAGATTACACCCCTCAGCCCTTGGCGAACGGGTATTGCTACGACTATCTCATCCAGAGCGGCGACACCTGCTCCTTTATTGCAGCCAACTACAGCATCACCGTCGACGATATCAACAACTACAACAACGACACTTGGGGTTGGATGGGCTGTGATGATCTCCTCGTGGGTTATCTGATCTGTCTCAGCCCTGGCTACGCGCCGATGCCATTGCCTGTCTCCAACGCCGTCTGTGGGCCTCAGGTCAACGGGACGGCCGCGGCCCCGGCAGGCTCGAACCTGAGCACGTTAAATGAGTGTCCGCTGAACGCGTGCTGCGATATCTGGGGCCAATGTGGAACTACCACGGAGTTCTGTACGCCCTCGAATTCATCCACGGGCTCCCCAGGCACCGCCGCCGCAGGGACGAACGGGTGCATCTCCAACTGCGGCACGCAGATCATTACCGGAGACATGCCAGCAGCGTACTATAACGTGGCGTACTTTGAAGGAAATGACTGGTCGCGACCCTGCCTGAACATGCCAGTCACAGCGGTCAACACCAGCCAATACACGCATATCCATTATGCATTTGCCACCCTCAACGCTGACTTCTCCATGAATATTTCATCCGTACAGGCACAGTGGGATGACTTTCTTGCACTCCAGGGCGTCAAGCGGATCATCTCGATCGGAGGGTGGGATTTCTCCACTGACCCCGACACTTACATGATCTTCCGCGATGCGGTTCAACCGGCGAATCAGGAGACCGTGATCAGCAGCGTGGTGGACTTCTTGAATCAGTACAATCTCGATGGAGTCGATTGGGACTGGGAGTACCCCGGGGAGCCAGATATCCCAGGCATCCCTCCGTCAACAGCAGAGGACAGTACCAACTTCTTTCTCTTCCTGGACCAGCTGTCGTCGGCGATGGAGTCCTCCGCCCCCGGCAAGACCATCTCTGTGACAGCGCCCAGCTCGTTCTGGTACCTTCAGAATATCCCAATCACGGCCATCAGCTTGGTGGTGGATTACATTGTCTTCATGACCTACGATCTGCATGGCCAGTGGGACTACGGCAACAGCTACTCAGATTCGGGCTGTCCTGCGGGCAACTGTCTTCGCTCGGATGTCAACCTGACTGACACGCTGAATGCGCTGTCGATGATCACCAAGGCGGGTGTTCCCGCCAACCAAGTGGTTGTTGGGGTCACCAGCTACGGGCGGTCCTTCCAGATGACCACTGCCGGCTGCTGGACGGCGGACTGTACGTACACGGGAGGGGCATCTGGCGCACTGCCAGGGCCTTGCACCGAAACAGCAGGCTATCTGGCCAACGGCGAGATTGACTTCATCCTCGAGGACAATCCAACGGCCGAGGTATACTGGGAGGAAGAAGCGTACACGAACGTGGTCGTCTACAACGAGACCCAGTGGGTCGGCTACATGAACGACACAAACAAAGCCGTGCGTATCCAGCTCTATGAGGGACTCACCTTCCTCGGATCCACCGACTGGGCTGTCGATTTGAACCCGTACAATGGCGATGAATCGTCCTCGTCGTCCTCGTCGACCACTACTTCGTCTTGTCTTGGGTATATCGATCCGACGGTCTGGTCCGAAGCAACTCCGGTCGTGACTGGAATCCCTGGTTGCACACTCGTCTGGCCCCCTCTTCCGCTGTCCACGGCTACTACCATTAGCTTCCCACTGTGGACAACGCATCTTACCGCCTCAACATGGACGACGGTGACCACCACCTTCTACGACGCGTCTGTGACTTCGTTCCCTTCGCAACTTGCTATGACCTACCCAACGGTCATTCAAATCCCACCAGGTATGTTCTCATGGTCACAAACCTATTCGTATACTACTAACAAGTTCAGTTGTCGTCACTGCCATCCCAGTTTGGGAAGTTATCATTCCTTCCAATAATACTTCAGGGAATATAGCGGTTACCAGCTCCGTACAGCCGTCACCATTTCCAGTCATATTCACCCCGTATGTTTTTTTTTTTTTTTTTTTCTATTTTTGCTCCTCCATCCGCCTGTACTATGAAAAGGGAAATACTGACTCTCAAGGGTGGTGGGTGGAAATACGACTATTGTCGGGGCTACGAAAACGGTGACCGAGAATGGAACAACCTTCATCTGGGGCTCGTATACTTCATATGTACCTCCAGTGACGGACACATTTGGAGGTTCAACCACAGTAATTGGGGGGACAACCTTGGCCCCGGTTACGGTCACCGTCACACCCCATCCGTATCCTACAACGGTCGACTCGACCATTGATCCGGAGTTGAACTCGAGATCGACGTCTTGGACTTCAGGGAAAACGATTGCGCCAAGCGCATCCGCCGGCACGCCTGGTCGTGGCACAGGATGTGAGCTCTTTTTTCCGGCCCTTTCAGCTATGCCTGCAATACGCACGTACTAACTCTTCCAGGCGTCGCTTTTTGCGTTCCGGGCTGCCCTCTCTGTCCCCCTGGCTTTGGGGTGGATACCAACGGTGGCGGATCTTCGGGAGGCGACGATGGAGGCGACGGTGGAGACGACGATACCTCCACTACCTCCTCGACTTCCTCGACTTCCTCGACTTCCTCGACTTCCTCGACTTCCTCCAGCTCGTCAGAGACAGCTACAGAGACAGCAGCAGGGGGAGCTCAGGCAACAGAATGCAATTTCCCGTTAACATACGAAGCCGACAGTGCCCTAACCGCTCTCAGCTCCTCAATAGCCAGTTATTGGTACTCACAGTTGTCGACATCGACATCGACATCGACATCAACTACAACAAGTACAACAAGTACAACTATGCCAATGACGACAACAATGAATCCGACCACGACCACGGCGCCAGCCACCACGTTAGCAGTTGAGGGATACGCTGTTCTGGCCCAGATGCCGTTGGGGGGTCCCGATAATTTTTACGGTGCCATCGCCTACACGTTGCCCAACCCCACCGCTTGGAACTGCGATGATATCGACCATAACGATATGATCATGCCCGGGAACGATGGCTTGTACTCATATCCTTCCTCCTGGGCATTTTCGAGCGCTATCCATGGCTATACCTCGTGCACATACACAAACCCCCATGCCCCCTCGGCCACCGTCGGAACTCTGACCTGCCCGGACCTACCTTCCCCGGTTGACTGTCCCGTCGTCTCTCCGACAAGTACCGGTAGCTGTGTGAACAGCGGGAACGAACTCATCAGCTGGGTCGGGCAGTTCTACTGTCTCCTCAATTGATGTAACCCTTGAGTACCTTGTATACCTTCAGTAGCTTTGTGGGGTCACAAGACAGACATTAGACCCTTCCTAAAATAGAAACCCCATTACATCCGTTCAGAGCTGAATTCCCATGGGTGGTCACGAAGACAATCCCTTGCTCGAGTTCCGTGATAGCGTCGCGGACATTGGGAGACAGGGCAAGTTGAATAAGAGTGAGAGATACTGGACATGACTTTCTAGGTTCATGAAGGCTTTCAACTCATTATTGCACGGAGTAGGATGTCAAGATTATTAATAATGGTGTTTCGCTGAGCGTGTTACAGTCTCTCAGCTTGTCTGTAGACTGTGGGGTTCTCAACTGTCAACCACAACATATCAGTATATATTTCAACACATATACAGTGGATACATATTCAGCGATTCCTTGGGAATTGACAAGATACTTAGACAAGCATTTCAATTTGGGCTGCGATCCAGGAGAACAAAGGCATTAGAGAAACGCAAAACCAAATCAGCGCCGTGTGAGTTGAGTCAAACATCACCACCTACTGTGCTGATACGCAGGGACCAGTTTTGACAATAATTGCAACGGTCTCATTGATGTTGGCGTTTTTGAATGTACCCCCAAGAGATACTAAAGTTGAGAACAAGCTACCTCTATCATAGATCAGTTCGAACACACTTGCGCCTTCTAGAATGCGTCTGGATTGTGCTAAGCAAACCACCGCAGAGCCTTAGCTCAAAAGCAGCGAGTAGGTACTCTTCTTATCCCGCCCAGGCTTCCATACGGGAACAACATTTCTTTCAGAAGGTAACCGTTGCCTCGTCAGCAGTATGGTTGGTTATGTGGCTCGCATCAAGAGCAGGTTGTAGTCAGATGAAGCGCTGGACTTTGTGGCAGAAATTGACATATGCACTAAAATAATCTTTAGACTAACTGATACTGAGGATATTAAATGAAGGTCTGAGTCTTCAAATTATAGAACTCATTTACGCGGTTGACATGTATACCTACAGTATGGCTCGCTCTTAACCATGGTATGACCTATGGTCATACCGAAATGGATTCCTAGAGCATTGATTCCAGGCTCAAGTCGGACTTTGAAGCTCATAGGGACTTAGAGGCTTATTTGAGAAAATTGATCGGCACTGGTAACGCTGAGAGGACAGTTGACAGCAGTCAAAACCTGATCCAGGGACTGTTATTGTCCGGAAACAAAGAGGCAGCAAGTGGGAGCTCGAAAGACACTGGCCTGACAGACTTGGAAATCATTGGGAATATGCATATTTTCACCATTGCAGGACACGAAACCACGGCAACCACTTTGCGATTCACTCTGCTGCTCTTGGCATTGCACCAGGACGTTCAAGACTGGCTAAATGAAGGTATCCTCGAGGCGATCCACGGCGAGCCTGAAGACGTTGCTCAATGGGATTATCATCGCCTGTTCCCTAAGCTGATCGCGCGGTTATGCATGATGGTAAGTTCCATCCTAGTTATTTGCAACTATTCTAACCTGGATACAGCTTGAGCTCCTTCGCCTTTACCCTCCAGTAGTGACGGTACCTAAAAGCACGTCCGAAACCCCAAGTCCCCTCAACTATCAAGGGAAGCAAGTCACCCTCAACCTCAACACAAGTTGCCTCCTTATGTAGAAGAATACCGGGGCCCAGATGCTGCAACATTCGATCCTCAAAGACGGGATGCAAGAAACCAGAACAGCTTTCTAGCAAAGAATGCATCAACACCAGGACCTGCTGCACCTGGTCTAGAGTATCCTACCATTCACAAACCGGTAAGGGGGGCTTTAATCCCTTTCAGCGATGGATTTCGGGTTTGTCTGGGCAAGAAATTTGCCCAGGTCGAGTTTGGTGCCGCGTTGTCAGTGCTTTTCCGGGATTATAAGGTCGAACTGGCAGATGACAGCCCAGAAGGTCGTAAGGATGCTGAAAAAGTGCTGCGAGAGAGCATCTCAGTGCTGACACTATCGATGAGAGAGGATGTTCCACTGCGGTTTCTGAGGAGAAAGGACTAGCGATGGTCAATGAGTGAGCCTTTGAGCTGAAATCTGAGACGCTTGAAAGACAACATCGGACAAGGCTTTGTATAATTTGTTTCATGGCACATTTTGCCCTACTTGAACAGGAGAGATTTACCTACAACCGGATACTATGGTCAATTTGTGGAGGTCTACCGGTAGATGCAATGATATATGATTTGGGCATGGCAGACGGGTCTTCGATGCCTTGACACTTCCCAGTACAACAGAAATGGTATTCACTACCAGCCATAGCGCGCGCCTCACAGGAACACTGATCAGGGTCAGAAGCCTGTTTTTTTTCTATCCTTCTTCTCAAGTCCCCAGTACAACGATCCGACCTTGCTTCAACTGTACCATCTATCTGCTTGCTTTCCATCCCAAAACTCATCTTAATTTTGGGGTAGCCCTCAAGGCCAAGTCTGATTGAGCACATCTCACTCCTGGAATGGAAACAAGCAGAATCGAAGACTTCTCTTCGCACTGGAAAGCAACTCTTCTAGGGGAAGCTTTCTGGAGAGACGCAGAGCGCTTCAACCAGCCCATCAACGACAGCATCGAAGCAAGTAAGCTCCTCTTCCTGCCTAAACCTGCCGATACCGCAACCTTCGTTGTAGCAGTGAATGCTCATCCGTTGTCATCATTATAATCTAGATCACGGTTCGACTTCACGCTTGATAGATCACAGTTCAACTTTACACTTGAGGTTCCCTTTCAACCTGACTCCTGCAACACAACTCCCGCCTATCGAGGACGTTGCGAAAGAAGCAGAGGTCGAAAAGAAGCAGCGCCGTCGTCGCTTTAGCATGAGCGACGCGCTGGGCTTGAATTCGTTCTCCAACGCTAGAAGTTCCCTCTCTCAAAGCCGTCTCTTTGACCTCAGCAAGTCGCGCTCTCAATCTCGTTCCCCAACCCGAGCCCCGAGTATTTCGTCAGAAACCCGTCGTCGCCGCTTTCTCCTACGCACCCCCTTCAATATGGCAAGTAGCAGAAGAAACGAGAGGATCGAATCGGTTCTGGCTACCCCCACACCCCAGGAGCCAGGAACACCAGCAAGACCTCTCATATATTTCCGCGGCGGAGCAACCTGGAACCACCTCCCGAAGGACCTGGCCGCATTAGGAATCGACGTCTTCTGGCCCGTCAGAGAAGGTCAGGACGTCGAGGATAACATACTCGAAATTGAAGAGATTGCGCCGCTTTGCCAGTTTCGCAACCTGCGCGTGCTGAAGATCACGGGCATGATGCAGTCGTACCAGAAGTATATCTGGCAGGCCGCCTGGCTCAACACAGATCTCGAGGAGCTAGAGCTGGGAATGGCACTTGAGCCTCGGATCCGCCGCAGGGCTAGTAAGAGATGGCCGTACATCAAGGGCGGCTGGACGCTCGACGCTTCCCATCACAGCGAGCCGGTCTACTAGTAAGCCACCTTTCCATTGATTGCACTGCAGCACACAGACTAAGATGCTCCAACAGCGGCCACGCAGGCGATGGAACCCTAGATCCCAATATCGGAGCCGGCGAGTATCTCGACAAAACCGCCATCGAGAAAGCCAAAGTCCGCGCCATGGTCATGGGCCGTACCCTGAACCGCCTCTCCATCAAGACATTGACCCTGACCGGCTTCGTTGTCGACGCCGACCCGTTCATCCACTGGTTCGACCCTAAGCATCTCAAATGCATAAACTTCAAGGACTACTGCGTTGATGCCGGCTTCTACCTCCCATGGCCGATGAGGAAGGTGGCGATCCACTACCCGCGCGATGTCAAGAAGGAGCCGGTGTCCGCTCGCAGGGTCGATCCGCTCAGGGACTTGAAGGTGATCGAGCTAAAGGGCGGGAAGAAAGTCGGGGAGATGCCGTTCCGTGGTTCTGAGAGCCTTAAGAGCCTTAAGCAGCTTCCTCTGCGCAACCCGTTCCGGAGGAAGGACTCTGTGAAGAAGCGAGACACAGATGGAGAGACTTATCACGGAAGGAAGGCTAACCATTAGGTACTGTTGCTACCGGATAACCGGAGAGTAAAGGCGAAGGACATCAAGCTGTATCCAGGTTAGAATAGTGTGCAGAATGACCAAGATGGGCCTAACCATCACGTCCTTAACTTTAGCCAGCTGCACTCAGCAGATAATATCCTTCAATAACTTGTTAAGAGCATGTCAACATGAAAGTCGCTATTTGCGTGGGGGGGTCCATCATGCAATACAAATGGTCGGTAAGCGGGCCTTTCACAGCGCTGCCAGGCGTAGTGCTCATCAGTACATCGCTGTAGGTAACATATAATGGCGCAATCAGTTTAGGGAACATGCGATGATAATCCCATTGAGGCTAATACTAGATTGACCAATCCACTTTAAAGAATGATTCAACTAGCCGTCAACCGACCTTCGAGGCATAGGTTTAAGCATGAGGGTTTGTAAGCCAGTGTGCCCAAGGATGTGCTACCATGTCGGCTACAAAATGGAAATCCCTATGTAGCCAAAAGGAAATAGAGGTCTTGACAAATTATATAGCTTTGGGGCTGATATTTCTGTTTGTGGCAACCACGGGATGTAAGAGATATATATATCCGCTTGAACGAAGAATGACCATACCACGGCTCACTTCCTTACAACTTCAAGAACTGTCCAAGCCATCTGAGATATGCAAGTGATCTAGTCCTCAGGCTATCTTGGAACCAAACAAAAGAGGGTGATCCAACCCTTGAACCTGCATGAGTTGCTATTACGCCGCACTAGAGAGGTACACCAGATCAAATTCACCACTCCCAAGGTGCCATTTATGAATGGAAGCGTCTAGCTTCTGTGTATCTTTAGAAAGCAGGCGGCTTGATGTGAGAAGTCTAGATGCTCGCAGTTGTAGCATTAGCACGTGCTATCGTGCTACCTTCGATTTTCGAGACAATCTACGAATATGGTGAGCAATCATTGGCAGGAGGTACCTATGCTTCCGATCTAGTAACCAATGACCTTAATCAATACCATACGGGGCAATAATCCATGTCTTAGGATGTTTGCTGATGTTCGTTCACGGAAAGGAGCTGGTCATGACTGGCGAATGGGTAGCTTTATTGACTCCACGCTATTTTGCTTTTGTTTTCCCTTCCCGTGTTAAATACATCCATGGACACCATAAGTAGCGTAGCCGAGCGTGATCGAAATGAAGTCCTGTCTAGCATCCCCGTTCTTCCAGCCAAGAAAGAAAAAGTTGGAACCCGTAGGAAAATAGTCCGATCAAAAACAGTCATGCAAATTTATCCCGTCACAGCACTAAATTAGTACTTCTTGCCCTGGCGCAGAACATCACTGAACTCCTCCAGAGGGCTCCGGATGAGCTTAGTCTCCTTCCACAGGTTGGGGGTGAGGAAGCCGTAGGTGTTGACGACGGCAAGGAAGGTAGCCTTGAGGGTGTTCTCGAGGGTCTTGGTGGAACCGGAGGACGAGGTGTAGGCGTCCTGGACACCGGCAAGCTGGAGGAGACGCTTGACAGCGGGGGAGGCAACGAGACCGGTACCACGGGGAGCGGGGATAAGCTATTATCGCGGTTAGACATCTGATATTCTGCACAACCTAGCTATCGCATTCGATTGTAACGTACTCTGACGGAGACGGAACCACACTTGGCGCTCTGCTTGACGGGCAGAGAGTGAGGCTCACCGAGGTTGGTACCCCAGTAACCTCTCCGGACGGGCAGAACGCTGAGCTTGGCAATGATGATGGCGGCGCGGATGGCGGTAGCGACTTCCTTGGAGGTCTTGATACCGAGACCGATGTGACCCTCGGAGTCACCGATGACAACGACGGCCTTGAAACGAGTACGCTGACCGGCACGAGTCTGCTTCTGGACGGGCTTGATCTATAGTTTCATAACCGTCAGCAAACTGCCAGTTACACCCCAGTATATCGCGTAGATTCGCCCAATCCAATCATTTCGAGAACTCCATTCATTTTTCCACAATCCACAAAGCGTGCCATGCACAATTGTTCTCTAGAGGACATTCGCAAATGGATTTGTTCGTTTCGTACCTTCATGACCTCATCCTTGAGCTTGGGCAGGAAGAAGTCGACAATCTGGTACTCCTTAACGGGGAGAGAGTGCAGGTAGATCTGCTCCATGCTGGTGATCTTGCCGGCCTTGACGAGACGGCCGAGCTTGGTGACGGGCTGCCATTCCTTCTCCTGCTCCTTTGCGCCGCCACGACGACCACGACGGCCACGGCCACGGCCACGGTCACCACCACGGTCACCGCGCGAGCCAAATCCTCCACGTCCACGGGGAGCAGCGTCAGCCATTTTGTATGTTGATGGCGATTGAGAATGAACCGGGGGGCGAGGTGTAACGGACGGGAGGTGTCGTTCGGAGGGGTTGTCGACGTCGAGGTTGACTTTGCTCGCTATCCACAGCAGCTGTTTTGGGCGCTACGGAAATTTCGCTGGGCGGGTGTGCTAAGCGAGCCAACAAGCCCTACGAGCGGTAACCCTATGCCCTAGCGCGTAGTCCCAATACGGTAAGCCGATTAGACCCGCATCATGTGACGGGTGGGCTCCCCCCTTTAGGAAGGTTTTCTCCAATAGTTTGCGGGCGTGGCGCTGATTTGTCCATATTTTTCTGTTTTGAGCACTGCGGTCACTAAATCTCCAAGCTCAGCTCTTATCGGTGAAAGTGACGATACTTATCATGTTTTTCTTTTTCTTGGAATTGTCATCGTTGCCTTCCTTTCTCCTTTCTTGAAAAGGCATCTTTGTTTTTCAAACCTATCCTAATACCCTCCATATCAATTGGACTCGTAAATACCTTTATTATGTCGAAAATATTGCGGTGGTACGTCTGCATACAAGTAACATCGCCGTTCGATTAATGGAGCTAAGGTCTATTCTAGGTATCAGACGAAGCTGGCCAAGCAGCCCATCCTCGCAGCCAGCGTAACGAGCGCTGTATGAATCCTCCCTGCGATGCTCGAAACGATTTCAGTTGACGGAAGAATAGGTGCTTTTTGGTTGCGGAGATATTCTGGCGCAGCAAGCTGTTGATCGCAAGGGCTTCGATAAGCATGACATGGCAAGAACTGGACGAATGGCGCTGTATGGAGGAGGTGAGTTCCTGACGCGGGATAGGAACACCCGTCTTACTTGAGTCTTAGTCGCGAGAGTCTGTTGCTAATCGAGAATATCTAGCGATCTTCGGACCGGCCGCGACCACATGGTTCGCCTTCCTCCAGCGAAACGTTGTTCTGAAAAGCCACAAAGCTACGATCGTTGCACGCGTTATCGCAGACCAAGGCCTCTTCGCACCTACCCACCTAACCTGTTTCCTGACATCAATGGCCATCATGGAAGGCACGGACCCCATCGAGAAATGGCGTAACAGCTTCCTTTCCAGTTACAAGGCGAACCTCACTATCTGGCCTTTTGTTGCGGGCGTCAACTTCTCAATTGTGCCTCTAGAGTATCGGGTCTTGGTAGTCAACGTGGTCAGCTTAGGTGAGTTGTGTCCAGCTCAATCATCTCGCTTTCACCTTGCTAATGGGTCTGAACCAGGCTGGAACTGCATTTTGAGTTTGATCAACAGCGGCGAGAAATAGTGTCTTACCATTTGGAGCATCGCGCGTCAGGATACCCCTTTCTGTACAACTAGCATTTTTCTGTTGATCGGTTCCTCTTTTCTTACTGGTTTGATAGAGGGTTTATTTTACTCATGGTATAGGCGCAATGTTTTAGACTTTCCTTGGGACAAGCGCGGCAGTATCAGATTCTTACAATGCTTGGATTGTCAGGCTGGAAGTCATGGGTTTTTTGAGATTTAGCATGGCCGGTTTCTCACAAGCTCATAGGGGATCTGCGAACCCCGTTTCAATATTTTACCTTAGATTCGGTTCTCTTTTGCCTTAGAATAGAATGAGTATATCTGTACGAGTTCAATATCTACCTTCACTGGTATATCACTTGAACATCAAAATGGCTTGAAAATAGGCTTGAAAATAAGATGGATGATCTCTTTGTTAGGGTTCCGGTCTGGGCGCCAGCCTATTAAAGGCCTAGAAAGGGGGCGAGTCCCAAAAGGGTAAAGTAGCAATTCCGGGCAAGCTGCGGCATCTCCAAACGCTTCAAAACCTCATCATATTATTTTCGCCGACTGCAACGCCGCCAACACACGACTAGTGCCGCCGTGATTCTGCCTGGAGCAGACAACAAACGACTGCGTGATCCCCGCGCATAAGCCGATTCTCTTCCACCTCTACCCTTTTGGACTTTCGCCCTCTGGATCGCTCCTTCCCCGCGACCCTGTCAAAATTTGACTCCCACACCAAGACTTCTTCGCCCCTCCGACAACTTACTTATATATCTCATCCCCGCGCTCAAAGATCGCACGACTGAGCCTCTTCCGAATTTTCTTTCTTGTCTCAGATTCATAAACCGCAATCATAATGGCTGCAGTCGCAGAGAACGGTCCTGTACCGGTGAACGACGAGAACACCGCTCCTGACGCCGCTACCGAACAAAAGGAGCAGACCGAGCAGACCGAGAAGACCGAGCAGACAAATGGCGACGCTGTTACAGTCTTCCATGACCCCGAAAATTTCAACGTGAAGCATCCACTCATGCACGAATGGACTCTCTGGTTCACGAAGCCTCCCAGTGGCAAGGTATGTAGTGATAGCCAGCGATGTAATGGTGGGGCCGCTAACACTGTTTGATTTTCAGGGCGACAACTGGAACGATCTGTTGAAGGAGGTCGTGACTTTCAACTCGGTTGAGGAATTCTGGGGTATTTACGTACGTCATTCATTATCTATACCTCACCGCTGAGCCATACTGACTAGGAGTTACTGAATAGAACAACATCACACCGACCTCCGAGTTGGGTCTCAAGGCAGACTACCATCTCTTCAAGAAGGGCATCAGGCCAGAGTGGGAAGACCCCCAGAACAAGCACGGTGGCAAGTGGTCATACTCGTTCAAAGACAAGCGCTCCGTACCGATCGATGATCTTTGGCTTCACGCTCAACTGGCAGCTATCGGCGAGACTCTTGAGAACGATGGCGACAACGAGGTTATGGGTGTGGTCGTGAACGTGCGTAAGGGATTTTACCGTGTCGGTCTCTGGACACGGACCGTAGGCAAGAGCATTCCCGGAGACAAGAATGGCCGGACTCCCGCTCAAGGGAAGGAAATCCTCGAAAACATCGGTCGGCGCTTCAAGGAGGTGCTACGCCTAAAGGAATCCGATGTCGTTGAGTTCTCGGGGCACACGGACAGCGCACACAGCGGTAGTACTAGAGCCAAGGCCAAGTACACGGTTTGAACGGCCATCTGGATGAATGCTCATATCGACTTACGATTGACAAGAGGAATGTCTCTTCGGCGTTAATGAGATGATTCTGTATTTACGGGCGATGACGAACGAAGTGATAGGTTGAGGGACAGAATATCCGGGGAGACGGCCCCCCACATCTGAATTTCCAGCATTTTGCTTCGATGGCTTCCTTGTGGTGGCCAGTGGCGATGTGTATCTTATCTTATCCTCACAACACATCTCTGACGAGTTTATACCATTATCTCTCTGGGGCCATCGAAAGAAGAAGAAAAGGATAAAAAAGCGTCTTTGTTTCGCATTTTGTACTCAAAGTGTCGTCCTGATTTCAAACAGTTCTTATAGATACTCGGTAGCGAATACGGCAGTAATGATTCTATATCATACTCCTTCCCTCCTAAGGAAATATGGTAATGAGTTTTGTCACCCTGTAATTTCCTTGAGATGGAAGCTTGTAGGAGTAGTGGCAGCAATACCTCGACTGCCAGAATGAAAGGTAACGATGCTGGAGGCAGGCAGCAGGAAGCCCGATATCTAAATATAAACTCTTGCTGGCCTCCAGGAACTGCTTCTTTACGAGTACGTCTGCCACTTTTAGTTCCTTCCTTCTCCTCCATCTCAATATATTATCCTCCGTCGCCGTCAACCTACCCGGACCCTCCCACTAGTCATCGTGATCTTTCGTACTGTTGCTATTGACTTCACTCCTATCGCTGTCGCTCTCGGTCCGCCCCAAGCCAAATATCATGTCCCATACCCTTCCTTTCCTTGCCCTTGTCCGTTGTCGTCCGACCCAGCTATATACGCTTCTTAGGTGCTTCACAGTGGCCGTTGTCTTTTTCTCTCATCTTCAGGATAGATCCTTAACCCAACCCCGTCTGTCTACTTTTTCACTGCTCAGAGGCCTTATAGGCTTGGTTGGTGAGTGGGTAGGTGTCCAGATCCACATCGGTGTATATCCATTGTTAGATCGGCTGCGGTTTGTATGAATTGTTAGATTGTCTCGACAGTTCCGGATAGTAGGTTGTAGTTTCGCTAACTCCTACACTCTCTCTGAGTTTCTTGACAAGACCAAGCTACACCACGAGAAAATCCCGACCTGCCCAGCGTCAAGGCATCTCCAGCAGCGTGTTCGGCAAGAATGTTGTCCTTTGCCCCATGAGCTTCAGCCTTCAACCCACCCGCCTACGGCGGCAACATCCATACCCTAGCTTCATTATCCAACGCCAACTACCCCACCGCTGGCAACAATGCCAACGGTGCAGTCGATGCGTTCGCCCCGAGAAGCGCGACCTTGTACCATGAGCTATTCCACCTGACTGTTGGTGACGATCAAGCTCCAGACTTTACCAGTAAGTGGCCCGCCCCGAGGACGTATTTCCTTTGCTTTCTTCCCCCTTTCCATTTGTTCTATTGCTGAGTTGATTGATCTAGTGAATGTCTTAGAGGGGCTGGCGGCATCCATCAGGGGTTCGAATGCTGAAAAATCATCCATCATCACTAATCCTGAGTCCATGTTTGGTTCTCTTTGGCGTGTTGGTACTATCAGAATGCACCAGCAGGAACTGCCTCTGTTGTGTTTGTTGGCCCGGATGGGCGGCCTCATGCAGCGAAAATGTCCCCGTCAGATTAATCCCCTCCCAGGGTTGGATGGGTTGTATGTAGTTCCCCTAGATTCACCATCATCATCCTGTGTGTTGCTTTGATCACTTTAGGGTGCTGTATTTATGATATAGCATTAAGATCATTTAAGCTTGATTTAAGGCCTCATATCATTGATGTTTCTAGACGCACCTTTATAGATTCTAGTATTTGATAGATGCATAGACTAAGTAATCTATGCGTTTTTATTTAGGCTTGACTTCAAGACTTCATACAGCCAGGCTTATCACATTCAGGATATGGGCGCCTGTATATATACATGCAGACACATATCACTTCAACAGAATCTAATCTGGACGAGAGTACTAGACCTTAGACAGAATATGACAGCTAAGCTTGTTGACAAAACACAATGTATTTATTGAATAGACTCTCTGGCATATGTAACTTTGGAATGCATTGGACGGAGTAGCAACATCACACGCATAGTCACTGGTAAATATGTATGAATCCATATAGATCAGGACATATCTCTAGTATAAATCATAAAACCCTCAAAACCACAAAAGTGACACACCTAGCTAGCCATATGATACGTCCCTTTATCCCTTGACATAAACTCTCCAAATTGCTCGAACATACGCTGCCTAAGTGTCTCCTCTTCGCCCTCTCTCGGAACGTATGGAGGCTCCTCAACACCAAGTCGACAAGTATCTTCTATCTCCGGCATTGGGTCTAACGGAGGCGGTCGGAAACAAGGCACATACTCCTTCCGCAGGAGCTTAGCCCAGTCGATTTCATCAAAGAAAGGATGGGCCTTGATCTCTGCAGAAACATTGGTGCCAAGACGACGGAGGCGATCACAGTCAAGTAGACGTGTTACAAGCTCCATGGCATCCGGGGGGAGAGGACTCTCACTGTTATTATCAGGGAAGGTTAAGGATTGATGAGGGATCGTTTGGTGGATCCCATTGTGGTTGTCAGGGGCAGTGAATGAGCCGTGACCAGTTAGCATTTCGTATATAATAATACCCAAAGACCGCCAGTCGTCTGTTTTTGTAATGGGCAAATGGGTGTCATGAGTGTTGACGAGCCCAGGGGCTGGATACTCAGCTGCCTGTGCTTCATTGGATTCTGCAGCAGATTGGATTAGCTTGGACTGATGAATCTACACATTTGACTGGGGGCCATTCTCACCGGGCAGGGCCAGGACGAAAAGATCAAAGTTAGCGAGAAGAAGGTGGCCGGTGTAGTCAATGTAGACATCCTGGAGTCGCAGATTGCCGCATACGATGTTGAAATGATGTAAACACTCCAAGGCACAGACCAGTTGCGCCGCGTAAAAGCGAGTCTCTGAGAGGTTGAAGCGGTGCTCACTTTCCAGGCGATGGGATAATTGGTGGTTGTGGACAAAGACACCAGCCAATCTGTCCCTGCCTTGGGGAGTTTTGAAATGAAATTTCAACAAAGCGATGAAGGGACTGTCAATCTGTGCAGTGACTGGCCGCATGACAATGCTGGTGTCCCTGTACTTGGACTTCAGTGACAAAAGCAGTACATAGTATTGCTTGGTGTCTCTCTTCCTGCGGACATGGGCATGCGCATTAGTAAATATTGCGAGGAGTGGAACGGAGCTATGTATACCGGACCAGCCAGTCTCTTCCCTGACTCTTATCAAGGATTCTCATAAACTCAAAATCGTCTCGGCTGAATCCTCTGTTTGGAGTAAACTGCGCCGTGATCAAGACAGCACCTGTTCCTCCGTGGAGATCTAGCCATTCTGCGGAGGTGTTTTCTTCACCCTTGAATGAGGGTCGGTATGTGGCTGTACCCAGGAAAGAGCTCGAACTTGGATCAGCTCCGGCAGGAGCAGTCTGATACAGCCAGATCTGCAGGTCGGTCTGACGGGTTACGTCGAAACGGTATCTGCCCTGGTTATACTTGTCACGTTCACACCTCCAGACAGGGGCATCGGTGGATCCGTCCCGCGGCTTGGAGATAATCTGACTCTTGTCAAAGTCGATTACAGCATACGGGAGGGAAGGCAGGTAAAGGGCTCCCTTTATATAGGAAGGAGGGGATGCAGTCAATCCCCGGGCTTGATGAAGGGTAATAGTGAGAATGCCAGTTGTCGCAACCGAGTCTGGATGCTGTTATTGACAGGACTGCGACGTATGATGGATTGTTTGCATACTCTTGACCGAATCCACTAAGATTTAATAATCAATAACCTCACAGGTGATGATAAAACTCGATACATACTGGACATGTTTTCTTTGGTTCGGTTGTGTGGACGGAAGAGGGAGAACTAGCTGTCTACAATTGTGTTGGTCGTGTTTAAGGGTTAAAGTAGAAGGGATAATTAAGGAGATCTATGGAGAAGATAACTAATACTCTTTTAGAGGTAATTTTATATAGATAGAACTCTAAGTAGTCTATGTACTTAAATATCTATAGATATGTTTTAGTTTTCTCCTAATGGCTTGCTGTTAATGCTGTACAGTTGTTGTCAGCCATCAAACCACTACGCCAAAAAGGTGTCTAGACGCTCCTTTCCAGCATAGTATGAATGGTAGGCATATTCCTGGTTGACAGTTGTACTCTGCCATTGAATTAGACTCATAGCCAAGAAATCAAGAAAGCCCCGAGTCTTGGGATTCTTGGAGTCTTGGAGTCTTGACAGCCGACAAGCACGCCATCCATCATCGTGCCGGTGTCGGTGTGTACATGCTACTGGCTTCTCAGTTCGCAGTCGACTCTAGCTCGCAAAGCATGATTCCCCAGAGAGCCAATTGGTTTTGTCTAATCTCAGCACACGAGACTATCAGCTGGTGGCTGCCAGCCTGCCTCAATATAAAGTTGGCTTGCGCCGCCTCCCTTCACGCTGATAGGCAGCAAATCGCGCAACCACGCGTAGAAGAATGCCACCTCAGAGCTTTGACTCGCAGGAGTCAACCACAGAGAAAACACACCTAGGAGAATTTTCGGCTGAAATATCACGAGGAGCTCTTGCATTGGGTGGAAGCGATGGCTACTATGTAGCCAAAGTTCGATGAGTACACGAGCGATGGCGGACCCCGATCATTTGACTCGAGGGCGAAGTCGGAGCGAGAGCGGACTGGCAGATAAGGCTTGAATACTTAACCCGCCTGGTCGCTGCCTCTGGCCAGGACACTGGGGCTTGTTCTGGCTCTGATGAATTTAGTGTTGAAATTGAATTGCTTATTTTGTTTGTTTCTTCGCAAATGATGGGAAAACGTTCCGGGGCCAATTTGCCTGCTTGGTGGTTACGCAGAGCAATTTGGATGTGAACAAAAGCGTTGAACCAACCACCACCCACTGACACTATGATAATAGTAATTAGGAGTCTAGGTACTATTGGCAACGCTTGACAATAATCCAGACCCCCTTTTCATTGTCGTCTGTCTCGCGGTTCGAACCGATCGAATGGAACTCCAGCTCCACCCTCTCGACGCCTCAACCCAGGCCGCTGGCTACTAAGTTCCGAACGAACTGGACAGAACGAGACACACTTCATGGCCTCATCCCATCAGGGATCCGTACAACCGACCAATGTCGAAACACTGACTCCATGAATCGCCAAAGCGGCGACAGTGACCATTGGCTGTTACATAAAGGCCATTGAATGGGGGAATAATGCGAGAAGAGAGATCACTTCTCCGCAACCTGGGGTAACGTTGCAAGCGGAACACCAACGGATTATGGAGTTGATTATGGAGCATCAACTATCTACTTTCGCAAGCTACAGAATCTTCTCCAGCTGGAAACCAGCAAGGTGAAGTCCGGGATCTGAGACCTGACCACTTACAACCGGTGCATACCGAACCCGACAATAGCTACCAGTATCTCGAGCGGCTCACTCGGTTATCAATGGATGCTGACAGGGAGGAATGTGTCTTGGGAAATGATTAGCATGCGGGGTGCCCCGACGTTACACGCGCGCACACGATCAGATGTGTCATGGTGATGCATATCCATCGTACAGGGGCTGGGGAAAAGGGAGATTCGACGGAGACACTGGCGGTGGAAACCAGTGACCCCAGACCTCGACGAGTCCAAAAGTGAACATGAGACCCTTGCAAGCTTCAATTGGACGATCGCAATCCTCATTCGGGACTACGAATGGGAGTCGCCGTGCTTATCATCCAGGGTGGAGGAAACCCTGCTGATAGTCCTGGTCAGCGACATTTATGTTACCTAATTTACCGGATGCGGCGTGTCCCCCGGTGGCAATAACAGTCCAATCATCCGACACAGGAAATGACTATTTCGAATTTCGACGCACGCACTTTTTAGTCGGATAAACCACGGCACAGAAACAACCGAGGCCAGTTTCTGCGGAACAGTGACACTCGGGCTTTGACCTTCAGCTGGTGATGTTCCTTATTCAAAGGATTTAGAAAGGGGAAAAAGGAGGAAGAAAAGGCAGAACCATTGAATTGAATTTACTATCAGAAATCCTTTTTATTTGGCTCTTGTGGAACTTGGAACTCTTTGATTACGGATATTTCTTTCTGATAATTGAAGTACCTACCTACCAACTTGCACAGTGGCCAAGCCACGAGGGCGAACAAAGATTTCGTGTGGTTCCACCGGTAAGCTCCGGCTGCCAGCTGGACCTGCAAGCTGATAGGGTGAATCAATTTGTGCCACTGGTCTTCGAGAAAAGTGCAAGAGCGATGCCCAGCTCCCGCAGCCAATCAGATGGCGGATTGCCCTTTTCTGGGCTGATGCTTGACACTGCTTGTCATATCTTCGCCCACAAAATGCGGATTATGAGGTTACATTGGATTTGGCGGCCCCCCGCCAAGACATTTCGGCCTTTCCTTTCGACCAATTCGCCTGTCAACTGTCCCAGTCTCCGGTGTCCAGCATCCAGACATTTCTCAGACACACAAGCGACGGGGAGTTTTTCCAAATCTCCGCCGATCGCGCAATTGAGGGTCCGCGGCTCGCCTCATTCAGTGAATCAGAGATAAGACCGGTCCCGCATTGGCCCTCATTTCCTCCCTCCAGCGCGAGTATAAGGTCGGTCTCCTCCCCTCCTCTGGTTCCTCTTTCGCTCGATACTCGCCTTAATTTCCTTTCCTCGCACACGGCTCGGCCAGTCCTTGCTTGGTTCCTCTTTGCAAAATGTCTACCAGAGATCAGGAGGTCCAGGTCGAGGCTACTCTGTAAGTCTCACTTGCCAGCACACTCCTGCACCTTCTCACCATATCTTCACTCCCGCCGTCACGTGCGTCGATTTTCTGACTCCATTGCTCTTCAATAGACCTCACCTGCAGGACAATGTCGTCTCCGAGGTTGTTCTCAGCGAGAAGGATCAGTATTCCGTGGAAAAGGCTTCCCTAGACACTCCGGATGGCGAGGAGCCTACTGCGGAGGAGGCCAAGAACCTCCGTCATATCGCCGAAAACTTGCCCGTCTCCGCCTGGCTTGTGGCTATTGTCGAGTTGTGCGAGCGTTTCACCTACTACGGCATGTCGGGTCTGTTCCAGAACTATGTGAACAACCCTCTGGATGGTAGCAAGGGACCCGGTGCTCTCGGTATGGGTCACCAGGGTGCTACCGGTCTGACTACTTTCTTCCAGTTCTGGTGCTATGGTGAGACATGTCATACCTGAGCTTCAAACAGTGGCGAATATACTGACATCATTCGGCCTAGTTACTCCTATTCTTGGTGCCATCGTTGCTGATCAATACCTCGGAAAATACAAGACCATTGTGCTCTTCTGCGGTGTGTACCTGGTCGGTCTGCTGATCCTGGTCTGCACTTCGATCCCTACTGCTCTCGAGCACGGTGCTGGTATTGGTGGTTTCATTGTTGCCATTCTGATCATTGGTCTGGGAACTGGTGGTATCAAGAGTAACGTTGCTCCCCTGATTGCCGATCAGTACAAGCGCAAGAAGATGGCTGTCGCGACCACCAAGAAGGGCGAGCGGGTCATCATTGATCCTGCTCTGACCATCCAGCGTATCTACATGATCTTCTACGGCTGCATCAACCTCGGTTCTCTGTCTCTGCTGGCTACTCCTTACATGGAGCGGGATGTTGGCTTCTGGTCCGCCTACCTGCTCTGTCTGTGCATGTTCGCCTGTGGTACCCTGGTACTCATTGTTGGCCGCAAGTACTACGTTGTCCGTCCCCCTCAGGGCTCGATCATTACCGACGCCTTCAAGGCTCTCGGAATTATGATCGTCAACCGCAACATGGATGCGCCCAAGCCCAGCTGGCAGGCTGCCAATGGTGGCAAGAGAACCAACCTGCCTTGGGACGATCACTTCATCGATGAGCTCAAGCGTGCTCTGATTGCTTGCCGTGTCTTCTGCTTCTTCCCCATCTACTGGGTCGTCTATGGCCAGTTCTCCGGTAACTTCGTCACCCAGGCCGCGCAGATGCAGGGCCACGGTATCCCCAACGATCTGATGCAGAACTTTGATCCCATCTCGATTATCGTTTTCATCCCTATCCTGGAGACCCTGGTTTATCCTCTGATGCGCCGGTTGCACATCCGCTTCCGTCCCATCACTCGTATCTCCCTGGGTTTCGTCGTCGCCTCTCTTGCCATGATGTACGCCGCTATTGTGCAGCACCTCATCTACGCTGCTGGCCCTTGCTACGACCAGCCTCTCTGTGACGCCTCTATTGTCGACGGCACCGCCCAAGGCAACCGCGTCCACATTGCCATCCAGACCCCTGCCTACGTGTTCATCGGTATCTCGGAGATTTTCGCCTCCGTGTCCGGTCTGGAGTACGCCTACACCAAGGCTCCTCCCTCGATGAAGTCGTTCGTGCAGTCCATGTACCTGCTCACCAACGCCTTCGGTTCCGCCCTGGCCGAGGCCTTGACTCCTGCCGCCTTCGACCCTGCCATCCTGTGGATGTTCGTCGGTCTGGCCTGCGCTTCCTTCTTGGTCGGTATCATCTTCTGGCTCGTGTTCCACCACCTCAACGCCCAGGAGGACGACCTGAACAAGCTCGACGCCGACGACCCGGATGCTCCTTCTGCCCCACTGCACGAGGACAAGAACTAGACGGGCTCCCCTTTAATTTTCTACTGTATAGTAATGTTTCTCTTCTTAATGTTCGGATAACCGCAGGACGAGCTCTACTTTTTGACTCGCGCGGGCACGCGTCACAGCACCTGCTGAGCAGATCTGAGCGATGAGATAGATGTAAATAAATGAGACACGTTCTGATGACATCTTCACTTTGTATTAGCATCTCCGCATTCTTGAATCTTCTTCAACTGTACTATACTCCGTCCTACACGTGGCAAGCAAGCACGCGACTGCAGACAGTCACACTGTCCCACGGTGAGGCCATGACAGTGCAAGTCAAACAAGTGGGCCACCATAGACCGTTATTACAAGCACTAACAAAAATATAATGACACAAAACAATAACAAATCAGACCCTGGCCCATTGATAATGAACCAGGGCAGGGCACCAGTGGACCCTTTATCTGTGGAGATAATTACCTATTGATTATTCAGGGCCAAATACTGTCCCACTAGTCCTTTCGTAGTGTGGCTAGCGACCCATGTCTTGACCGATTAAGCTTGGCTTGGCGCAGGGACTGGGTCGGTGGGTGGGGGGTAGGGGTGGTATTTGGACAGTCAAAATGTCATGACTGTCATGACATTTACAAAGGTTTTCCGGACATTTAAAATTCTGTCTGTCCCGCCCCACTTTTACTAGTAAATTACTAGCAAACTAGGCATTCTGGCGACTCAGGGCGCCCTCCCCCAAAACATAGAAAGAAATTTTTAAATAAAGCTATTAAATGCATGGAAAAATAGAATAGCATTAAATTTTTAGGAAGTCAGGTGATCAGAAAATCTACATACTCTGATTAGTTACTTCATAAAATCTAGTCTTCTGATTGGCTACATTAGGTATCCACTCTATCACGTGACTTATGACGGCGGACATTTAAAAAATAGGTGGACAGTCGACTGTCATGACATTTACTGAAATTTTCATGACTGTCCCCAGCCCTAGTGGGGGGTTCGGAGGTCGAGGCCTGATCTGGTTAGTGTTTGACTAGGTGACTAGGGGGTTCTGGTCGGGTGGGCCGATGGCTACTGGCTAGACTGCACTCTGCAGAAAAAAAAGAAATGAGTGGCTGGCTTGCCGATGCTGCTTGCTGTTGAACAGGTTTGAAGGGTTTTGATGGAGTTGGAACTTCCAACTTGGAAGTGATGAGTGAAGACTGAAGAGGGTTTGTGGGCGGCTCTGCCTGGGAGGGAATGTAGATGATTGTTCTGAAGTTTAGTACGGAGTTAGGTTGCTACTTTATTAGGGGTACCTCTGTTTTGAGTATTCAGCATTGTAAATTGTAACACTTCAAGCTGATATGTGGCCCACACGTATTAGTACTCTAGTAGTAGACGGAAATACAGAGTCCTACGGAGTCTTACAAAGTATCCAGAATTCCAGATACAGCGACTTTCTTGCAAACTTCGTGGCTTGCAAGAATCAATCGTGTAGCACTGGAGCCGAGCTAGATTCATTGATTCAAGGCTTTCAAACTTTTCTGACTTTTCAAGAACGTACTTGTTAGACTAGTCTACTCTAAAGGTTGTCCGATGATGATGCATTTTGACAGGTTGACGCGTACGCCTCGTTCAGCTTCCATTTGGAACCAGTGAACATTGGACATTGGACAACTGCAATGAAAAGCTTCCAAAACATGAGAAAGACTTTAATTCTAATAATGCTGACCGGCGAGTCGTGACTGCGCACAAGTGAGCCAGGACAAGAAAAGGTAACCAAGGCTACGAGCATCTAGTATAACGGGACATAATTGCTACACAGGACAAAGATAGCACATAATTACATCAGGATTATTTTACTTAAACATATTATAAGCAAAAGCCAGACACTCCTTGCTATTTTGTATAGAATACTCACGGTGTCATTGTTGATACCCTGCCCAATCACTTGTCCAGATTCAATAAAGCAGTTCCTGTCAAGTTAAAGCCCTAATTAAGCTAATTTTAGTACTGTAGTCGATGAAGACATGCTCGATGAAATATCTTTGAGCATACAGCAAGAGCTGCTTCAATTGGTCCCAGAAGTCGAGGAACATTCTGCAACAAGGAGCAATACTATTCAGCCTGCCAGAGCGGCCTCAAGTGAGGGTTTTCAATTAGATCAATTCTTTACCTTAATATATAAATGTCTTATAGTATGTACATGTCTAGGTTTCAATGATATTTGTCTTTAAGAGCATAAGACTATGAGCTCATAATGATCCTCTTCGGGAAGTTCGGGTTTACTGACAGCTATGGATATCAACTGGCGTGACCATGACGGTGTCCTTTTACTAGCAATATCCTAGTAAATAGATTATATGCCAGGCTGATTTTAGCTCTTACACTGGTGTCTGCAAGTACCTAAAAGCCGCAGTAATGTCATCTGCAGTAAAGTCATCCGATAACAAGACAGTTAGTTTTCTACGTCAGTGCCCTCCAGCAGGGGAAGAGTCTCCTGTCTCACTGTATCATAGGATCCGACCATTTCACAGAAGCCGATGATAAATCTAAAGTATGTCAAATTGTAACCATCTTATCCATTTCTGACACCGCCATAGAAATCTCTTCTTGAAATGGCGCTTACCAGAGCCCTTGCCGACCCCACTCTTGGTGCTACCAGTGGGGGGTGGTTCATATACGATGATACAAAATCAACCGTGATCGAAAAAACCAGCAAGTCTGCTACGGCTCTGGCGGCGGAGGTAGGCAGCTGAGCTGCCCTTGGTGATAAGCCATCCGTTCTTTGACACTCGACAGGGGTTTGAACTCGATCACGTCTTCGAGAGGCAATTCCTCTCTGGACTTATTGTACATGTGGTGGGCGAGTAAGTTCCATCTTTTTTCATGACCGCGTCGGGACTCGGGGTATCGCGCGCTAAGGTCCACACAGCCAAGATCCGCCCCTGTCGATCATTAACGATCTCCTGCTTATTGCGAATTTGCCGGAGAATCTAGTGTGGATCAGAAAAGATCTCCATGGCTTGAAGAGTAATGTCTTTGGTGAGTTGGACTTGGCCCCAGATCTCAAGCCTTCCAAGGGCGCTCATAATATTTGCCAATCAGGTAGGCCAATGGCAGAGTTTGATGCGCGGCTCTGCACTTATCTCACTCAGTGTCAACTTATGTTTGGACCTGCTTTGGACAGATTTCCAACCTCCCGTGAAGACGTGAAGTTACTGATTCGGGCAATGAAAGAAACCCCATGGTATCTAGGCCACTGGGATGGTTTCAAAGGTGAATCCTGGTTTGGTTAATAGGAACATGCTTTTAACCATTATACTTATATCCTGGTGTTGAATTCCGTTTTAGGCTTTCTACCTAAAGGAGACTGTAGGAATTATGCTAAATGATAAGTGTGTAGAGAACTTGTTATTCGACATGTCAACCAGCCCAGTTCGACTGGCTGGGATGATAAAGTCTTCGAGTTACTGTTGAAAATGATTCCCAATTGTGGACAGGTGCTCAATAGTGCACTTCATATCGCCCTTTGTCGACACTATGGGGGACATTGCATCACGCTGTTGAGATAGGTAAGCGGGACATTGTTTACTACTCCTCGAACGCAAAGCCGAAACCCAAGTGAAAGACGTGAGAAGACAGACGCCACTCCAACTCTCTTGCTCAGTGCACGATCTCACAGTCAAAGCGATGCACAAGATGACGTGGAGAGCACCAAATATATTGTTGTGTTCGAGGTCATGAGTCATGGAAGTTTGTTACTAGAGAGAGAAGACGGAAGATCAAGCGCAGTCCGGAGCAGGAAGATATGTCCAGGTCCTCGTTGAGCACCGTGCAGACATCGGCTCGAGGATGCACTCTTCTGACGATGGCTGTGGGCAGGGGAATTCTGTGATTGTTGCTGATATACTTTACAGCTTGGGAACTAAGTGGCTCCCAAAATTTTTGATGAAGCCGAGTGCACAGGGTCAACCATTCTCTAGATTGCTTATGGTAATAGACTTCAGAGACTGGAAATGAAGCGTCTCGCAGACGCTATTACCGGGACCGACTGCTCAGGTCCACCTGGTGGAGGGCATTGGCCGAAGCAGGGGACCACGAGTCTTCTACAGAGAAGCTTATGATAGAGCAAGAGATCTCATGCCGAGGAAGTCTTCTTGGCGTCCCGGCCTGTCCCGAATGCACTGTATTTATATGGACAAGCCCGAGGAGGTCAAATTGATGACTGGAGGACCTGAAGAACTTTAGCGTGCTTGATATCTCGGAATGACATCAGTATATTCTGCTTCACAGCAGTGTATTGTGCTCAGGCCTGATAATTCAAGAAGAGCCTTGTCAATCGTGGGGCACAATCGTGGAATTATCAAGCCACATCACCGAGGCTGTGTGCTAAGCCATTTTGACAACTGGCGATCGTTGCTAATTATAAGCTGACCAGGCAGAATCATAAGTCGATGACCATTCGTTTGTGAGTAGTCGAGACAAATCAGGTTGTGCTTTGGAGACTGAGCTCACAATGCGATTCATGCATTGATCCGGTCAGGGTCTTCGCCTCCTCGGAACCTATCTACATGCTGCAAAATTGGGATGGGCGTAATACTTGCCAAGACAAGACCTGCAGTTTGCATATTATGTTGAGAAATGATAGGATATAGAATAACCCGGACGGCTAAAATATGATTTGAATTACCAATGCAGAATTTTTGGTGTTTGATGCTGTGGGGTAACGGATGCCGGGGATAGATCAGGCCGTTTTCTAGAAGCAATTGCTGAGGCTCTGATAGTGCTGTTGACCAAATATATGCATAACGATGACGTGCAGAGTCAACGCCTCCACAGTCAGTCACTTCTCTGTGGAATTGAAGCGCAATCCGTACCATTATCAAGGATCCCAACGAACCGGCTCTCCTGCACCGTGGACATGCCGGAAATGTAACTTAGTACTCGGATGCCCGGGATTTATGTCAGCGGCGGCTTGTACAGCCTGAGAGAAGGCAACAAGATAGTCGTTGCCTGAGCAGGCAACCATTATTATCCAAGATGGAAAATGAGGAGTCGGACCAGAGGGTACTTGGATAGCTTCAATTGAGTAGATAGAAAATATGCAGATAGACTGTCTATCAGCTCATCAAAATGTGAAACCAATACCATAGCCTATCATCCCATCACCACTAGCTTCCGACCATGATGTTTCACAGCTATTGATTTAGATAGAACGTGAGCCAGGGAGAAAAGGGGACTGGACTTGACGATCGCCAGACTGGCAGACATCCACTTTGGTCTGTGCATCATTCAGAAGCCCCTGTACCTTAGAGAGGTACCTCTATTATTATCAATTATCAATTTAGTATCACCATTCAAAACAAATCAAAAGTAGTTGCCACGCAGCTAACTTCCAGCATCAGCCACATTCCCACAAACGATATTCAAGAACGAGGGCAAGCGAAGGAGAACAGTAGTGGTATCGTACCTTTATCTTCCATCATCTCTGCCTTCTCTACATAATTGCAGATTGAGCTCCTGTAGACTACCACCCATAAGCGCCTGATCGTCATTTCTTTTAATAGTGTGCCGTCCTACGGGTCCAGAATTTGCCTACTATCAACTCCGAAGGAATTCAGAGCCAACCCTTGGCGCCCTTGGGAGAAGCGCTTCTGCTTGCCTTTCCGCCCGCGACTGTCCGCCTCAGCCGCTTGTCTCGCTGTCATTTCGTCCCTTTCTTCAATCGCTTTTTGCCTTTCGACATTAACAGCCCTCCCACTTCCCTTTTGTCATCCTCATTTTCCATTCTTTAACTCTTCCTCCTCGCTCCGTCACTGTACATTGCTTTCGTCACAGTCGGGGAATTCGGTTACGTTCTTGTCCCACGCGCATTTGGTCAACCTCCTGAATTCCGGAACCGCAGTCGCCCTTGCACCAGAGGAGACGAAGAACAGCGACCTGATCATAATACAACCCTTATCGGGTCCGAAAGAGAAAAAGGAGCTTATTTGTTCAACTCTGCGTTTGCGTATAGTAAATTCTGACATAATTACATCATGAGTGTATGTTCTGAATGGCTACCCCTTTCCCTGACGAATGCCCCAAGCACAAAAATCTTATACTGACTTCGTCGCTATATAAAGTACAACAACTCTCAGGGTGGCTACGGCCAGTACAACCCTTATGGCCAGCAGCCAAACAATGCCTACGGCGGCCAACAACAAGGCTACGGCCAGTCCCCCTACCAGCAAGCCAACAACATGGAGCAGGGTAATGGTAATGGTAGCTATGGTAGGACTCCTCATAGCCTCAGGTCGGGCGTATGTCTCTAATGCACGTTGCCTCCTACAGAAATGTCCAATATGGGTGGTTACGGCGGCCAGGAGCAGCAGCCATCCGGCCCGACCGCATTGCTGAACAAATGCAAAGAGATCAACGATGGTATTGCCGATCTGCGAGCCAAGAGAGAGGGCCAGCTCGCCGCGGCACAGAACGCTTTGCTCGACTCGAGTACCGGAAAGGAAGATCAGGCCTCCCGCCAGACACTCGATTACATCGAGGACGAGATCAACAACGGTTTCCGTTACCTCCGGGACCTCCTGAAAAAGGTCAAACAGACACCTGGCTCAGGGGACACCCGTGTTCAGACTCAGATCGATGTGACCAGCCGCAACTTGCGTCGGGAGATTGAGCAGTACCAGAGGGCCCAGTCGGATTTCCAGAAGCGGTTGCGCGAGCAGGTGCGCCGACGATACGAGATCGCAAACCCTGAGGCTTCTCCCGAGGAGATCGAACAGGGCGTTGACAATGTTCTCATGGGCCAAGAGCAGAGCTTCCAGGTACGGGAGAATGGCCCATCCTAAATATCTTCGACAGGTGCTGATTTGCTTCTCATAGGTTACCGGTAGCAGAACCAGACAGGCCAACGACGCCAGACAAGCCGCTTTGGAGCGGTCCGCCGCCATTCGAAAGATCGAACAGGATATGATTGAGCTGGGCCGTTTGTACCAGGAAGTTGCAGAGTTGGTGCATCAACAAGATGCTGCTGTTGAGCAGATCAACCAAGGCGCCGAAGATGTTGTCGACAATGTTCAGAATGCAAACACCCAAATCGACCACGCCATCAAGAGCGCGCGCAATGCCAGAAAGTGGAAGTGGTATGCGCTAATCATTATCAGTATGTACCGTCTTTGGCCTCACTGTGAAAGCATCAATCTGACTTACCGTTACCCTAGTTCTGATCATTGCCATCGTTGTCGGTGTTGCTGTTGGTGTCACCCGGGGCACCAAATAGACGTAAATGGCCATCCTTGAAAGGTGCTTGCACAAGACGGCTTGCAGAATACGTTTGTCGGCTGCTTATGATCTACTCCGCGCTCGGAAATCTGCGTCGCTATATCAGCTTCTCGATATCCCCTATCTCGTCCTCCGCACTATCCTTTCGCTATACGTGGTCCATGCAATGTGGAAGCGAAAGTCGATAATTTCGGAGTGGCTACACTCATCTTCTTGTCCATCCGAGCTGCACAAAGACCGTTCATTTCCCCCTCGAAATTTCCTAGTGTACTTTCTTATACCACTCTGTCGCATTCTCCTGTGTTTTATTCTGTCTGATATTTGTCTCTTTTTGTGTTGAAAAAAGCACGGCAGCTTGCGTGTGCCTCCTCCCTATCACCTTGGCTCCCCCCTTGCGCTTTTTGTATCTCCGGGTCGTGTATATCTGCTTCGTGTCCGATAATCTGCGACTTGATGGTCCGTCGCTGCTGTTGACTAGGATACGCATGATGCTGTCGTACATGTACATATTAGATTTTCTCCTCGTTTTACTGCTGTTGGCCCTAGAATCTATGTAATAATCGAACTCTAATTCATTACCAAAGTATATATATACAGTTTGGGTCTATTTCAGACCATGACATCCTTAAAGCCACCAGACCTCTCATATCAAATAGTCGGCCGGCATTATCACGACTACAGCATCCTACTGCCCTAAGCCTGCGACTGTCTAGCCTTCTCCCGCTCCTCCTCCTCCGGCGTCCTCGTCCGCAACTGCAACGCATGGATTCCCCCCTCCCGACTCAGCTCATCCTTAAGTAGGGCGTAAACCATCCGATGCCGCGCGGCCTGCATCTTCGACTGGAAAGCAGAGGATGTGATCGTGACACTGTAGACATACGCATTAGCCCACCCCATTCCCTCCCGTCTTCCCTGACAATCGAATGGGGTTCCGTCGTAGACATACTGGAAATGCGTCTCTTTCGAAGCGACGCCTTGCATCGCGGCGTGGTGCGCGTGCTTGTGCGAGTCATTCCGGATTATGAGGGTTGAGGGGGAGAAGGCGGTTGTTATCTTGGCGAGGGTCAGGTTAGCTGTTTATCTTCAAGGAAAGCGGGGGTTGGGTCGATTGCTGCGTACCTTTTCGCGGATTGTATCCTCCATCGGCGTCGTGGAGGTGGATGACATTCTGGAGACGGTGCTTCGCAGTGGGGAGAAGAGGCGGGCGGGGAGCAGGCCTGGGCGGCTGCGCAGGGGGAGCATTGACAATAACCCTAGTTGAGGGCTTTGCAAGGTGAGGATGGGTTGGTACTTGGTAGAGAGAGACAGCAAAAGATAATGGTCTTGTTTGGGATTGTAGATTGTATGGTCTGCTCGGGTGCCTGTGATGCCGGGATGCTGTTTTGGGGATAGCGCTTTGTGGATGATGATGGTTTGCGCCGCAAGGTCCGTTGAGGTGGAATTCGGATGGAATCGTCTGCTTCGTTGTTGTATTGATTTTGGGCTGATTTTGCAGGAACTGAACCTAGTGCTTATGTATGAGCTCGTCTTCCATTGCCTCTATTGTCATTCCTGGCGTTAAGTGTACTAACTGGTAAATGATAGTTTCGACGCCAAACCGCACAGCTCCGGAGCACCTCCGTTTATGACATCAATCCACCGCGCAGCAATTGGTCTTGAGCATTGATATCTCGCAATTACCTACACTTCATTTGAATACTGCAAGAGGAGGAGGTACATGGGACATTCTCAAGAATAATATTCCGCCATGCAAGGACGCAAGTTGTTGTCATTGCTTTCTCGTGGCTCTCCATCTCTTCGGGCCGCCCGAGCAGCATTTGCTTGCAAGCCCTTGAACAGCCGAGCTCAGAACGCGACCACACCAGCTTCGCTTCGTTCCTTGTCAACGTTACCGAACCTTCCTCTCTTTCGTGCGCTCAAAGATCATGACTCCTCAAGCCTCGCCGTCGTTCATAGCGCATCTTCGCGATCTTTCACGTATGGTAACTTGGTCGCGGACGTGCTGCAGGCGAAAGAACGCCTGCTAGGGTCTGTCGGGGGAAGGCAGGATTCGCTGTCTGGGGAAAGGGTTGCATTTCTTGCGGAGAATAGCTACGATTACGTAGGTACTGTTTCTCTACTCTTTCCCCGGCGGATCTTGTTCAACCTGGGTGGATTACCCGTACCTTGGCTTAGTGGCTGATCCTGAACTGCAGTAACACTCCTTTCCATCCTTGCAAGCAATGCGATTGCTGTCCCTCTTTCTCCTGCGTTCCCTGTCGGCGAACTCAAGTACATCCTCAACAACTCCCAGGCCAAGGTGTTGGTCGCTACTCAAAAGTATGCGGATAAGGCGCACGACCTGCTCAAGGCCGGGTTGAATACAGAGCCCGTGCTGGATATCAAGGAGAAGATCCAGGTGGGTGCGACGAGCTCGCACCCGGTCTCTTTGGAGGATCCTGACGGGGACCGATCGCTGGGAGGAATGATGCTTTATACTTCTGGGACTACGAACCGGCCGGTAGGCATTAACTTTTCCGTTCCTTTCGTTTAAACTCTGCTGGGCTGGAAGAACTTCTAGGCTGACTATCAATTAGAAAGGCGTGCTCATTCCCCAATCAGCACTCACCGCCCAAGCGTCTTCGCTATTAGAGGCGTGGAAATATTCTCCTGAAGATCGATTGCTTCATCTTCTTCCGCTGCATCACATTCATGGAACTGTCAATGCGATTGTGACGCCTATACTCGCCGGATCTTCCATTGAATTCATGTTTCCGTTCAATACAGACGCCGTGTGGAACAGGCTTGCAGCGCCATTTTTACCAAACAGCACGACTAAGAGTAAGATTACGTTCCTCACAGCTGTGCCGACGATCTATAATCGACTGCTCTCGAGCTTTCCCAGCCTACGTCCCGAAATTCAGGAAGCTGCGAAGAAGGGCATCTCGCCCGAAAATCTCCGCTTAAACATTTCTGGCTCCGCGGCTCTCCCGACACCGACCAAGCAAGCCTGGAAGGATCTCAGCAATGGAAACGTCCTCCTTGAGCGCTTTGGCATGACCGAGGTCGGTATGGCCATCAGCTGTGGACTCAACTTCGCGGACCGCGTGGATGGAAGTGTCGGCTGGCCGCTACCGTCTGTAGAGGCTAGGCTGGTCGACACCGACACGAACGAAGTGATCAAGCCTGGGGAGGAGCTCGATGGCAACGGTCGTGAGCGGGAAGGTGAAATTCAGCTCCGTGGGCCGACGATCTTCCGTGAATACTGGGCCAATGAGAAGGCTACAAAGGAGGCCTTCGTGGATAGCGAAGATGGGAAAGGAAAGTGGTTCAAAACCGGCGATGTTGCTACCCGCCGCGTAGTCCAGAACGCCGGCACGGGGGCCAGCGGTGAATGGGCCAGGGGCCCTATGTATTTCATCCAGGGTCGACTGAGCGTCGATATCATCAAAACGGGTGGGGAGAAAGTCAGCGCGTTGGAAGTCGAGAGGGAATTACTCTCACTGTATGTTCACCTATTTCTACTTACGCTTACATTCAGACTAACTTATTCGTTCAGTCCTCAGATTACCGAAGCCGCCGTTGTTGGTCTCCCATCCGAGCAATGGGGTCAAAAGGTCGCTGCGGTAGTCGTCCTGAACCCCGAAGTAGCAGCCAAGACAGGCCGCGACGGCAAGCCCTGGGGTCCTATGGACATGCGGCGCGCCCTTAAAGACCGGCTAGCGAGCTACAAGTTGCCTCAGGAGATGAAAGTCCTCGACGGGCCAATTCCGAGAAACGCCATGGGAAAGGGTGAGTGTTTTTGACCTCGTCATCTGGCTATTCAACAAACTAACTACGACGCTTGCAGTAAACAAGAAGACACTCGTCAAGGAGGTCTTCGGATTATAATCAAGAGATCGTACGTCCATTCCTGTATACTAAGCTGCTTGACAAAATGTGTAAATTAGCTCATGTCCAAAGGTCAATTGGCCCAGTTGGCACGATTCTCACAGAGGTCGTTTCGAGTAATCTGGGACTGTACACATTATGATGCTACAATGACGGAGAGGATTTGGGCGGATATCGACAGATTCATCGATCGCAAAAACCCGAGGTGAAACCTGACATTGATGAGATACCATACGTCGAGCGCGCCTGGACGGTAATAATCCGCATATCAAATCAATTGGAAACAGGATTTGCATAGCACGCCAGTCAACGAGATTCCACTTATTGAGCGGGATTGTCGCCAGTTGGCGGAAGACGCCTGCTCGGTTTGGTACGGATTTTTGCAGTCTTGAGACAGTCTTCGAAGCCAAGACTATTCTCAGGCAGAATGTTTTTCATGACAAACCTCTTTTAAGACTTCCAGACCAGCTCAACGTACTCCGCTTATTCCCCAGATCCTTTCGCCAATGATTGTGCGGAGCAAGGATATCAGGGACGTCCGCTTCAGCAAATCCTCCAATCTATGAGCATGATCTCATTTGCATCGTTCTGTAGTGCGATCTATATGCTGATCTCGATACTGAGTTGACCCCATGAAATAACCGAAGTAGCATGCAAATGATGCAATATCATCATATTTCGGATCTCTGTCCCGCCGCAGCATGGCCAGGCACATTCCGGACTCAAAGAGGATATGCCCAAAAAAACAACCCGTGGGTCCATACCCTTCTGGTGTGATATGTTCCCTCGAAGAGCCAATATATAAGCTCAGACCTGTACCTATGAGCAGACAAAGATTTGTCCACTGACTGAGCACGTCATCCTTGGTTGTTGCAATCGCAACAATGGCTCGAACACTTGCAGCCACCGCGCTGGGACTCCTCCCCCTTGTGACTGCACAGCAGATCGGTTCGATCGCCGAGAATCACCCGCAGCTCACAACATACAGATGCAGTTCTCAGAGTGGCTGCGTTGCACAAAGCACCTCAGTCGTGCTTGACATCGGAGCACACTGGATACACCAAAGCGGAAGCCAGACATCATGCACAACTAGCAGCGGCCTTGACCCATCCCTCTGCCCGGATAAGGTAACCTGCAGCCAGAACTGCGTAGTCGAAGGCATAACCGACTACAGCAGCTTCGGCGTGCAGACCTCAGGCGACGCCATGACGCTCCGCCAATTCCAGCAGCAAAACGGGCAGATCTATACGCTGAGACCCCGCGTATACCTCCTCGCCGAGGACGGCATCAACTACAGCAAGCTGCAGCTCCTCAACCAAGAAATCGCCTTCGACGTCGACGCCTCCAAGCTCCCCTGCGGCATGAACGGCGCCCTCTACCTCTCCGAAATGGACCCCTCCGGCGGCCGCAGCGCCCTCAACCCCGCCGGCGCATCCTACGGCACAGGCTACTGCGACGCGCAGTGCTTCGCCGCCCCCTGGATCAACGGCGAGGCAA
Source organism: Aspergillus quadricinctus (assembly GCA_022814375.1). Taxonomy (NCBI): domain Eukaryota; kingdom Fungi; phylum Ascomycota; class Eurotiomycetes; order Eurotiales; family Aspergillaceae; genus Aspergillus; species Aspergillus quadricinctus. The sequence goes on along the minus strand of JAKLNT010000019.1, from coordinate 63,738 downwards.
ACACGGCCGCCGCAGGCGCCTGCTGCCCCGAGATGGACCTCTGGGAGGCCAACGCCCGCGCCACGCTCTTCTCGCCGCACCCGTGCGCCATGGCCGGCCTGTACGCCTGCGCCGGCGCCGAATGCTACTCCGTCTGCGACGCCTACGGCTGCACCTATAACCCCTACGCGCTCGGCGCAACGGATTACTACGGCTACGGTCTCGCTGTCGACACCTCCAAGCCCATAACCGTCGTCACGCAGTTCGTCACGGCCGATAATACCGCGACAGGCGTACTGACCCAGATCCGCAGGCTGTACGTGCAGGACGGCAGGGTCATCGGGAACGGCGCCGTCGCCATGACGGAGGCATTCTGCTCGTGGTCGAGCACGTTCGAGGCGCTGGGTGGGTTGGCGCGCATGGGCGAGGCGCTGGGGAGGGGCATGGTGCCGGTGTTTAGTATCTGGGATGATCCGGGATTGTGGATGCAGTGGCTTGATAGTGACGGGGCCGGGCCGTGCAGTAGCTCCGAGGGAGATCCGGCTTTCATTCGGGCTAACTATCCCAATACGGCGGTGACGTTTTCGAAGGTCAGGTGGGGGGATATTGGTAGTACGTACTCTGCTTAGGGTGCTGCTGGTGTATATCATTGTACATATAGTTCTGTCAGAGAGACATGTACATAACACGAGTATAACTCAATGCGTTACATGAGCCTAGCGAAGTGATTGGGATACTGTAGATATGCAAAGCACTCGGACACAGGAGATATTCTTTGAGGGCTTAGAAAGATCTCTACATCTTCAAGATCGCTATATGATACATATGAACCACAGTTCTATAACTGTAGACGAACCTGACGCCTTGGGTTATCCACATGAGGCGAGGTTTCCATTTATATAAAATACAATTCCTGTCAACTGTCCACCTCGAGAAGAAGTGAGAGTTAACGCCACTCACCAACCCGCTCAAAATGCTTGACCACTCGGGTGGCCTCCATGACGACCAGCATGCGAGCCAAATCAACCGAAGTAATCTTAGCCTCAACGACGCTGAGGATGTTGGCATCCGGTACGTTGTGGGTAAGGACCTGGCAGCGGACTCCCAGAGACGTGATGACGCCTGTATATCCTTGGCCGAATTCGGTGCCTGCCATTGAGGTGTAGGTGTATGGCTTGTGAAGGAGGCATGGGAACGTCTCGGGTAATGCGCATTCAGCAAAGTAGAATGCGCGGAAGAGGAGCATGCACGCCCAGAACTGCTTGGACGCGGCGTCGCAGGCCCTGATGCGGTTGCGTTTCCAGCGTGATCTGGAGATATACCTGTCGACGTAGTCCTTGGAGAAGGGGAGAACGGAGGTATCCTTCGTGGCGTCTAAAGGTCGGCCGTGTTCGTGCTCGAAGCGCAGCGCGGCTTCGATCTGGTAGTGTGCGAGGAGGTCGACGTACCGTCGAAGTGGGCTTGTGGATTTGATGTAGGCGTCTAGGCCGAGGGGGATATGGGGGATGGGGTTCGATGAGGAGATTCCCTTGGGGGCTGTGAAGTGCAGCCATCCTTCTCCTCCGTATTCGGCCATGTTTTCGTTCGTTAGTTTCGGGTATTCGGGATGATAGATTGTTCCGTCGTAGACGGCTGGGATGTTGCGCTCTGCGCACCATTTCCCAGAGATCCAACAAGCGAAATTCATCAAGGTCGAGATGAGATTTCGCTTTGTGAGATCAGGTACTTCGTGGGGGTCGACGTTTTGCAAGGGCAACTGGATGATTGGATCGCCCAAGTAGTAGCGACCTTCGGTGATGTCCATGTTGAAGGGTTTCATGGGTGCCGTCCCTGCGAAGACAGTGACAGAATTGTCAGTAGGCGACGGCCACTCCATGGCCCCATTTTTGAGCCGGTATTCACGAAATGCCAGCATCAGTTTACGCAAGGTATGGAAATTGCGCTCGTCTTCTGGTGCTAGCGAGCCCCGCAACTCTTCCCGAGAGCGCGGCTGGATAGTGCCCCCCACTGTCAGGGTATCCGAAGATTCAGTGGTGGATTCAAAGAGACCACGCAGCTTGTCGTGCGTGATATAGATCACGTTTCTGACAATGCCATTGGCGATGTTCGTTTCCAGGACTTCACCCTGCAAATTCATCTTGGCACTGAATGTGAGCGTAGGGCGACAAGGAGCCAAACTGAAATGGCTCTGTGTCAATGAGCTGGGCAGCATCGGGTATGTGCGCTCAGGGACGTAGAGGGTCTGGTTACGCACGGCGGCGTATTCCATGATGGGGCTGTCAGGTTCGACAAATGCGGAGGGATTGGCAATGTGGATATGTATCCAGAAAGTGTCATTCGAGCCTGCAATAGGCTCCAAGGAGACCCCATCATCGATCTCCTGCGCGTCAGGATTGTCCACGCAGTAGACTGGCAGATTACCAAAGTCAGTCCGCAGGTTCTGCATTTTATCCGATAGCCCTTCCGGTTCGAGCTTCTCGCACGCTTCCTTGACATCCTCCCACATAGCATCCGACCTGCGCGAAACGCCGTGTCCCGGAAGAGCTAAACTCTGGTCGAGCAATTGCAAATTTTCCCAAGGAGATACCACCCCTAATTCCTGTAAGAAGAGCCTAACGGTCGCGGGGTTAAGCTCAAGAGTGGTATACATTCCAGTGGCGCGCATGATGTGGGAACCAGCCGACCTCAATCGCCCAGAGTTCATTCTCCTAGGGGGTATGCACCATAGCAACAGATATTCTATGATCATTCGATCGGCGTCATTGAACTTTTCGGTGAGCATTTCGCGATACACCATGGCCTTTCCATCTTGTCCAGGCGTGAACCGGTGTGCCGTCGGACCAACGCTTGCCATGATCGTCGGTGACCGGACTCTCCTGCTCATCCGTATGAGACGCTGGGCTTTTTGCAGGAACTGTTGCAGAGGATGGTCCCTCATATTGGCCTTCTCCTCTCCTATGACCCGGCCCGTCGCGGACCGGACGAGGTATTCTTGATGTTCATGCACCCATTTGGTGACTGTATCGAGGAGTCTGGCCACTCGTTTTGGTTGCACAAGGTAATGATTTGTGAACAGCGTGCTTCGATCATTCTCAATAATGAATGAGTTCCGGCGTATCGCCTGATGCACAGCGAATAAGATGGTATCGTCCACGACCTCCTCATCTATGCCCAAGGCTTTACATGCCAGTTCTTCCAGAGTGTATTCCAGCTTCTCTTCCTCGTCTGCGACAATTTCATGCATGTTGTCGAGGAGATGCGCATGATCTCGGTAGAAATCTTGGACCTTTGCTTCGAAGTTACTGATCCTTTGCAAGAGAGGGGCACCAACAGGTCTCGGCACTCCACCTTCAATGGCTGACTGCATTTCAAAGCTCAGTTGAGCCACGCTGTCCGGAAAATGTGGCAGAAGGCGAGCCAGCAATTCAGGAGGAGCGAATCCCTTCACGACGTAGTCCAGCTCTTTGCTGTGAGCAATTCGCCATTTCCCTCGCTCTGTATAGAACTGTTGCTGCTTGTGGACGGATCGGACATAGATTGCAAAGCTTAGAATGCCGTCGACACTTTGAGAGAAGAAGGAGTTAGTCGATGCAAGCACACGAGAGGGAAAAACTTATGCAGTACTCGCCTAGAAAGAGCCACCAAGTCTCCTGGCTGTAGGAATTCATCTATTCCCTCTCCTTCGTCCCCGATATTGTGAAAATCCAACATTTCCTCGTCTGCCTCGCGTAGCACATCACTACCGGCATCAAATGCCTCCTTGCTATCGTTCAGCATGTTTCCCACCCAAGGATCCGATGGATCCAATGTGCTTGCTGTCCCTGGTCCTCGGACCGGGTCCAAGATGTTCGGGTGCGTCTCCTGCCATTTGCGTAGATAATTCCGAATGTCTTTGTTTTCCTCGAACTCGGTTTTTAAAAGGATATCCTCGATAGAGGTAGTAGACTGTTGTGTATCCTGCCCAGCGGTGGGAGACTATTAAGATTTCTATCAGAGCAAGCCAATCTCACATTCTCAATTAGTACTCACCTCAACATTCGTAGTCAGCGGCCGTCGAGTGAGGCATGGACAATTCGATATGCGCCCCAAGCGACCTGTGTGTTTAGTTCCAATTATAAGGCGGTTCCGCTTCAGCAGATCGCTCGCCCCGATGATCCCACGGGAAATGTACGTCCTTTGCATCAACAACGACATCTCCAGGAATCAACGCATAATACAGCTGAAATCTCCCCTGGAGATTCAAGAAGTGTGGGCCATCATCTGTTAAGACGCCATCGAAAACTTGTCGCATTCTGCCGGCATTTCTGGGCTCACCGCCCTGGCGGTCGGAGGCTGTGACAAGGGACTTGCCTCATGTTTACCGGCCACTCCTCATGAACGATGCGTACTTCCGACAGGACTATTGGGGTCGTATCCGCACCAAGGGGCAGAAAACAAGGATCAAGTACGATCCAGATGGGTTCTCCCAGAAGAGAACTAGTGGAGGATTCAGGCTTCATTAACGGTATGCTAGTTTTGACTGATCTTGGACCATTATTTCATATATATAGCTTGGATTTATGGCCTGTCAAGCTGGGATTTGCCACCAACTGAACGCTCAAAACATATGTTGAAGAATCTGCGGCACACGAAGCAGATACCAGTGTAATATTCAATGTCCTAAGCATTAAATCACCAAACTTGACTGTTGTGACGGAAATCCTCGACCATGTATTCATCTTCGCAGGCAGAGAGGCAGGTAGTGCCTTCGCGTTCGTTTCGCTCCTTTCACTTCTTTTTCCTTCTTCTGTCTATGAGAGATCCTCTGCCTTTGTTTATGCCATGTCGCAGTCTAGACAATAAAAATAGATCCGACGCCTCGCTATGAAAGAGCTCAACCAAGCTCCCCCAACCCGTCGATCTGATTGGCTTCTAAATAATGCATCGTCAAGCCATGAAACAAGACACTTCCACTTCCCTCTCACAATAGATCTGATCCTCCAAGAGCCTCAGACAATCCTCCCCTTGTCGCTGTATCAGGTTGAATTAAGCTCACCGGGCTGTTGGCTGAGATTTCCCTGCGGAAGACAATGCCCTCGCTCCAAGCGCCGGGGTGGAGAACAGTGCGTACCTATACATCCCGTCCCATCGTGCCGTTGACTCTGCAGTCTGCATCCCGAATCCAGAGCTGAAAGGCTAGAGAGCTCGCGCTTTGCCGCTCAATCTCAATATATCAACCGGGTCTAGATCGACGATGATGGCATCCAGCGTCAACGTCTCAACGAGTAGTGCTGCGGGCGCTTGAAGGATCGACGCTTTTGACGCCTCGCGCATGGGGAGACCGTCCGTCTGGGACAATGGCGCTGGGTCTAGAACCTCGGACATGCTAAATTTATTCTTGGAGGATCGTTGGTTGAGTCTTTGATGTTGATGATGCTTTGTGTAGGTGAGAGCGGCGTTGTTATAAAAGGGTTATTGTTGCCGTCGGTGGAGGAAGATATCAATCGGATCAGCTCTTTGTCTTGTATTGCATCGTTCTTCAGGGATATAAACTACATTCCTTTAGAGTTTTCATACTTTGCTTTGGGTTCTATATTACTATACATTCATTTCCACAGATCGTTTTCTCCTATCTTACAGATATCCGCTACACTCCTTCAACACCATAGACAACAATTGTTCAATCCATACAATCAACATGGCCAAATACGGCGCACTAGGCGCAACCTTCCAAATCGCCCGGATCGTGCAAGCCTGCTCCCTCATCGCCATCATAGGCCTAACGGCCAACTTCATCGCCGAGATCGTCTCCAAGAACGCAACGCCGCCGAGCGTCTTCATCGGCACAATCACCGTGGTACGTTAGCACTCATCCTCATACTCATACCCACATCCCCCGTCCACAGACAGAGCTGACAGAGCCCGACCAGACCTGCATAGCCGTCATCTACTGCGCCATCTCCTCCATCCTCTTCCTAGATGACATCCTCCCCTTCCTGGCGAGCGCCGTCATGGACGCACTGGTGCTCATCGCCGTCATCGTCGTGGCGGTCGTCATCGGGAAACCACTCTCGTACCTCGAGTGCGATGTGATCGGGGATTTGACGGGTGATGGATCGTCTGCGTATGCGTTTGCCACGAGTCTGGATAACTATCTGGACCATCTGGGCGGGAAGGTCGATTACAAGAATTGGATTGCGGCGTCTAGGGGGGTGTGTCTGGAGGCGAAGTCGATCTGGGGGTTGAGTATTGCTTTGTGGTGAGTCTTTTTTCTCTGCCCTCTTTTTTCTCGAAGATCAAGCTGATGGTGGATGCTGTAGTATTTTGTTCTTCTTTTCGGCGGTCTGCTGCGTCTGTCTCTGGCGGCAGAAGAAGGCGACTGGTGGTGGGAAGCTGGATGGATGAAGGCCTTGCCTTCGCTGATGAAGGCGTGCTCAACGAGGACAAAGATAGCGGTATGATCGGGGGAAATAATGGCTAATATGATTGACGGGTGTTTTCTGTTCTTCTCTTCCTGACTTATGTACTGCATCTGTTGCATGACTTTCTAGCGCTAATATATCTGCCTGTTTCATTGTATCAGCAATCATCACCAATAACCAGAGACAAAGACATACCTTCACCCTCCCAAGCACACAACCACTCAAAACACCCTGGGTATCCCACTTCCCAACCAGACATCACATACCAAAATAACGAAGACAAACCTCACCCCGAACTAACAGGCGGAATAATCGCCACCACATCTCCAGCCCCAATCACTACCTCCCCATCCGCCTCGACATCCACATACTCCTCTCCCAGACTCACCCCACAGCTAACTAGCACCTTGTCCCTGATCCCGGGGTATCGTTCCTCGAGGACATCAAAGAGCCTGGATAGTGGAAGAGGGGCGGGGAGCGTCTCGGTTGACTTGTTTGTGTAGGATGATGCGCTGGAGAAGTAGTGGATTTGGAAGGCTGGTTGCGCTTCTGGTTCTTGGGCGGTCATCTTGGGAGGGATGTGCTGTGCTGTGTTGCTGAGGGAATTCGTTTAAGCGGGCAGGTAAATACTCGCCAGAATTATCGATCAAGACGAGAAATGAAACAGGTGATGCTCTTTCGCTCTATTTCTGCGTTTCGGTTGTGATGATTGCTTGCAGAGTGATGAAGGGAAGATTGGAGATGGAAGTGGTGCGGGGTAACTCTTATCGCGAGTTCGCAACTCCACTCCAGCATCACCAAGTACGTAGATCTAAGAGAGTACAGCCGGGCAGCCTAAAGTTTAGACAATAAATACACGGATAGTGATGGCCTGCAGGCTATAATGTGGCATGAATACAGTCTCATCGTGGTCATATAGACTATCGACACCAGTATTTACTTACTCTCAGTGAGCGCCCTGAAAGCACTCACAAGATCTCTCTTAAGATCCTCCCAGTTCTCCAACCCGATACTGATCCGAAGCAACCGACGATCTACCTTCGCATCAGTCATTGTCCGCCACTCGATCAACGTCTCCACCCCTCCAAGACTGGTAGCATGCTGGAAGAACGAAAGCTTGCTGGGCAGCTTCCGCGCATAATCTTCCTGCTTCATGGTAATGGAGAAAACAGGCCCAAAGCCGTTGGGCATCTGCTTCAGTAGCCAATCCTCGTCCTCTTTCTGGAGACTCGCGTGGAAAACTTGCTCAAGAGCAGCCTGGGTGACGGCTTCATCGCTACCGGGTGCGGGATTCTGCGCACGCAGTGCCTTGTCCAACCACGAGACCAAGTTCGCTGCGTTCGAGCTCTGGCGCTGGACGCGGATCTCGAGGGTGCGCAGACTGCGGACCCCGAGCCAACTCTCCATGTTACCCATCACGCTGCCCAAGAATAATCTATCCTGGAAGAGTTTCTTCGCCCAATCCTTGCGCTGGGTTGCGAGGACACCGCAGAGAACATCACTGTGCCCGCCAAAGTATTTGGACCCGGAGTGCATGACCAGATCGGCACCCCAGATAAAGGGGTCTTGTAGGCCTGGCGGCGCGAATGTGCTGTCGACAATCAGGTACGCGCCTCTGGAATGAGCCTTGTCCGCGTATTCGGCAATGTTGAAGGCAATTCCTTGCGGGTTTACGGGCGTCTCCAACAAAATAACGTCACCGGCCTCCAATTGCTCGGCGGGGCAGTTGATATCTAGCTTCTGGAGCCCAGTCAGGCGGCCGAACATTTCGACCACACCGTGGCACCCATGGTATGCATTACCGATGGCAATTCGTCGAGGATTCAGTAGAACAAGCGCGGCATTGAAGGCGGATAGTCCCGAGGAATAGCTGATTGCTTCGCCATTGAGGAGCGACGATAAAATGAGTTCGAATCGGGTTGGATTCGGTGCGGAGAGACGTGAATAGACGTGGCTGGTTTTCTCTTGATCATACTAGAGTACGAATTGATTGTCAAAACAAGGCCAAATTTGGACGGAAACGATCAATCAAACTGCTGTGACATACGCCGCTGAGATCTGTTAGGGGTACCAATTCGTCCGGATTGTCAGAGTATCGGAAGGTCGTAGAGACATGCAACGGTGGAGCAACGTCAGTAACTACATTAAGCTCATCGTCCGCGTGTAGCGAGCGCGTAGAAGCGCCAATTGCTTGGTTGGAATGAGACATTGTGATGTTTCTTAGTTACAGCATGTTGTGAAGACAGAAAAGAAGACCATCCCGTCGCAGCGGGGGAGTCAGTGGCGGACTTGTCGGGTAAACCCCACAGGACTCCCACGTGATGTCAACGTGGGCTGGCTGTGGATCTGTATATTGCGTGATTGCCAGATAAGAGAACAAAGGAACCGGCCAATAATAGATGAAAAAGGGGTATATTGCGATAATAGCAACTGGTACGTCGGCTCAATAATGTACATATGGCGAAAGACTTCGTAATCCATGAGTAATCGACCAGACCGATCACCGCCGAAGGGAGCCCATCTTTGATACCTCACGGATTGTTCCGGGTACTGCGGCTTGGAAAGCTGATCGATCTATTGATATTGTTAGCGTCGAACGCGGCCCTAATACACGAGAGAGCATACCAGCTTCGGAGTCAAAAGCAATCGTTATATCGTCATGTTCACTGGGATACTCGGGCATATCCAAACAAACAAAGTCCGAAGCCGGATCATCGTCCGTTTTCGGGAGCGCAAACTTGGCGTCAACAAGCCTAATACAGAATTTGCCCGATCTCCCAAAGCTTTCGAGCGTATCCGTGCCCTTGAGTACAAAGTTCATGCATTTTCCATGGTTGAAATCGGCCAAGAAAGCGACCAGCTGTACGACTTTCTCTTGTTGAACGATTTGAATGCGAGCCAGACTCGCTTCCCACTTTTTGTAGATAGGGACTACCATTCTGCGCCGGGAGATCATAAACGAGGAAGCAATGCTAACATCTGTAGTGAGTACGGGCAGATGGCTACCTGGTAGATGGGCGTAGAAGTACATACCCGTCAAATAAAACGTTGAATCCCGTTACAGCTGCTTGGAAAGTATGAAGATCTAGAAAGGATTAGCACACTGCTGCGCCTAGAGCAATATCGGAGGACATACCTTTCAGAGACGCAAAATCAAAGCGTCGAACCATGGGTTTGACCATGGCAATCTGCATGAAATTGGCTATTTGGTCAGGCACCTCCGCAGACACGAGATTTTCGGCTATTGAGATTGTCAAGTCCTGCTGCGCTGGTCGATATAAACTGAGACCCGTCCTGTTATTGACGTCCAAACCTAATTTTAGTTCACCAGGACCTGAAGGGAAAGTCAGTGGATTTCTAGCATCGTCCAAAAACTTGCGCATACCTAAATTCAGGCGATCTGTCACAGAACCCCACTCCGTTGCGATAAAAGCTCGCAAGTGCTCAGATAAGATGGTAGGACCATAGCCATGGTCCACATAAGCACGTTCTTGGTCAATCACTGACACGTTACCGGCGGGAAACTGAAGATGAGTCTTGACTGGCTGGCCATTGAACTTGTCCGCGGGTTGCTCGATGGTGTAGGCTCGTAGAGATATGTCCGGTATCTTGAATTCCCGATCCCCCGCGGTCATCCCCAAGAGCAGGGCATGCATGGTGTTTCGGCCCTGGACGTCTTGAAACGTCATCACCATGGAGCGACTTCTTCCGTCTTCTTTCACCTTAAGCATGAGTGCGGGAGCTCCATCCTCTCCTCTGAGCAGTCCGAAAATAATAGGGGCACCATGCCCGATAATATGGCGGACACTGCTCAATGTTTTCACCTTGGGACTGGTAAGTACTGTCAACCGAAAGCCTCGATGAGCGCTCCGAGAGCCCGTGCCCTCGGTAACCGTTGCTGAACGCTCAAATAACCGTAGCCGACAGCGCTCCACAGGTTCCGCAGGAAAAGCCTTGGGAGTCCCCGAGTCCATATACTGGAAGTTCTTCAACGTGTTTTCGAAGATGACGGTTTCGCCAGCCTCCGGCTGAAGGCTAGCCTCGGTTTTGAGCGTATATTGAACAATGTTCCACAGATTCTTGAAATCATCATCATGAAACGAAACATCTAATTCGAAGCCACGCGGCAGTCTAACGCGCATGGAATGCGACCTGACTTGCCATTCCACGTCATCCCAGGTCGGTCCCTTTTTTCTGTCCGACTGAATCATGACATTGACCAATTCGCTTTGACTTGTAATTGCTGCGAATACGTACCAGTCTCCACGGTCACGTAGTATAGACAAAGCACATGGTATTGAAAATTGCTCCTGCGAGTCGTCTTCCTTTGAACTGATACAAGCCTCCACAAACATACTTCCATAGCTGAAATAACGGCTTGTATCAGACAGCGGCATCATCTGAGAAATGCTTGGACCCTTTCCGGAGTTGTCCACCAAAACAGACCTTGTCGCTGCTCCAGATAGTACTGCTGAGACGTCAGGGGCGAAAAACGGATACCGCACCCACACATTGGTGTCAGCTTCGGCAGCCGCATCGCCTTCAGCAGCAAGTGCAGAGAGGATATTATTTCTCTTGATTGACATCGCCAAAGAGCGCAAGTGACTCATAATCGCTTGATGCAGGGAAAGACATTCGGCCAGATGTTTATCACCAGCCGTGCTTGCCACAGCAAGAAGCGCATCCATCCCCATAGTGCCATATCGAGATAGTTCACTGTGCTGCGGTACAATGGTCTCATTGATCCACAAGGCTTTTCCAAGGTCCACCACGGCTTGTTTGGCGTTCACCAGGGAACTGGAAGAACGAGATCGGGCGTAAGCTTCAAGCTTCTTCTTCCCACGCAGGAACCACCATACGGCTGCCCTTATCCATTCAGCCAGGGAAGTTTCCATCAATGGCTTCACACTCTCTGCTGCGACGCGGATTAAAGGAGCATACTGTGCCACGTACGCCTTGAGATCCGTGAAGGCAGTATCACCCACTTGATTGGCTAGGGATCGTAGGGAAGCTTTCGGTAACTGTGGCCCGCGAGTTGCGTCGCGCTCTTCTCGGCTGACTGGGCGATTTGGTACGGGGTCTCGGGGAATCGACTGCGGCTTGGGAGGCGAAAGACTTCGCAGTTCAGGGCCAGAAGTGAGAATAGGAGGTAGATTCGGTTCAATAGGACTCGTGCTGCCCTGCTTGGGTGCGCTTGAGCTCACGGGGCTTCGAACGGTCAATGCCGGGGGATGAGCCTCAGTCTCCGAAACAGGGGGTGTCTCGTACAGCGAGCTGGGACTCTCGGGGGAGACTGCGGCGGATTTCTTCTCAATGCGTGGTTCGTCTTCTGGCGAAGAGGGATAGTCGTGATAACCATGCTGCAGAGCACGACCCTCTTCAGCTTGCATCTTCGCCCGAACCCGCTGAGCAAACGAGTTGGACTCAGGTGATGCTCGGAATGAAAGGCGAGAGCCGGCATCGCCAAGATTCAATGTCAACAGGAATTCAGAGTCTTGGGGACTCTGGATGAGTAATGGCTTCCAATCCGCTGTGTTGATTCCTTCGCTTGTATCCTTCCGTTGAGGTGTTCTCGCCTGCGATACACCGTCCGTGCCTCCAAGGGAAGTGTCGACCTGGAGTTGAGGGGTCTTCGACTCATACTCAGTTCGACGCCCGCGATTCAACGATATTTCGATCGTAGGAGTCTCAGTCTCGTCGCCACCTTCCCCTATCACCTCTGGACCTTTATCGGAGAATCGAACCTTGAGGCCCTTCCGTGCACGGGTCTTCCGTGGTGGTGATGGGAAGCTCGTCGGAGGGTAAATCTCGGTTGCGGAAGCGGGACCGGAGATTGTAGAAGAAGCATTCCGGACATCTTGAGCTGAAGGCCATCGATGCGAGGCGTCCAGGCGGGGCTTTTGAGGCCCTCGAGCCGTTCCATTGGCTGGATGTACATGTGATACTGATTTTGAACGAACCGGAGAGAGAAAGGCTTCAATCTGTTGGTAGGCTTCGGTTTGTTTGTCATTGGTGGACCGATTGTTCTTCTCCTTCGAAAATAGCTTATCTCTCCAATGCGGCTTCTTGACAGCAACGGGCTTGGGCTCGTTTTCCAGGAAAGCAAAGGGATCATTTGTAGCCATTTTGGATCGTTTCTAGACTCGGGAGATCGCGCGGGATGATACTAGAATACTATAAGCATCGCAAGCGAGGTAGATATTCGCACGACAGAAGCTATGAAGTCCGTGAGTATACAATCCCCACGTCATCCGCTTCTAGTGACTCTCGTGCGCAGACAGCAGATCGGCAGGGGTTGGTCAGATAAGTGAAGAACGACAGCGTTGCAAGAGTAACCGATCGTGTGGGGGGGATTGCGATAAGGCGTCGGAAGGCAACAAAGGATAAGGAGGACCAGTTGAACGAGCCCAGGTTCAACGGAACTTCACACGTAGGCTTCTGCGGAGTATTTCTATTCCAGAAAAGGAGAGAGTTTGGCAGAATAAGCTGCAAATGGCTGGCTAATCACAAATAAACAGGTGCTACTCGTGGAGGGAGGCGCGATTGCGTTTCGTTGTCTGGTGGAGTAGGGGACGAGCGATCTACCAAGACCAATTAAATAATAAGCATTCAGAAGTGACGAGTGGGAGGCGCCAGGGAAGAAGAAGGGGCTTTCAGAACAACTTGCAAGATCGTCTGAGTACTTACCTTTGAGATCAGAGGAGTAATAGCTGAAGCAACTGGATGAAAGCAAATAAATTCCTATCTTCAAAATGGAACAGTCACGTAGGCTACCAAGCTGGACCAGCAGCTCCTTGTCTACTATCCAGTGGATTTTCCAACTCTAATCGGAGACCTAAAAGATAGGGGGAAGAAAGAAGAGAAAGAGAAGAAGAAGAAGAAGTCAGACACGTTTAGATAACATGAGGAAGGAAACTGTAGCAGCAGCAGTCCACTTGACATGGGTACCACTCCATGGTATTAAACCTCCTTGAGCGCTTGTGTCGTCAACCGAGGACGGGTACCTGGGTTCTCCGCAATGCGCCCCAGCGGTACTACTACGTAGACTAGATGCACTCGTCTCCAATCTGAAGCAATCAATCATGACTGACTGTATCCTAAAAGTCTCTCATTTTCCAATAGGAGGGTTTGTTCAAAGACCATCTACTTCAGTAACAGCGCAGCTAACAAGATTCAGAGTTTGAGATCATTGATCAGACGGTATAGACCTGACATTGGTACCCATTGCACAACGGGCAAAGGCAAGATAACAGCGAAAACAAATCAAACAGCTCTGTAAGATAATCTACCACATAAGTACTCCATAGATAGCGGTCCCCTAAACGCTCATGAGGATTGAGGCGAAACAGATGTTAATTTATTTGAACTTCGAAGGAGCTAGCGATACAGCACTACACTCCTTTTAGTAAACTATGCCCTATCGTAGCATTGAGCATGAGACATTGATTCAAATCAAAAGGCTGATTAAATCAAACCCCCTTGGCTCGCCAAGGAAACACATAAACATGGTCAGTGTCCACGGCCAATCAAAATGACCTCTGCAATCCCCCCCCACCAGCACATTCCGTTGTACAACAGCTCAAACCTTCGTCTTGAAACGACGCTAATCCCATTGCAGCTGGGCTCCGCACTACCCTAGGCTCTTTCTGGTCAGACTGGTGGCTGCGTTGTGGGTCGTTGACGAGCATCCTATGAATATGATCCTCGACCCTTGATCCGTGTTTTGGAGAAAGGCGCCCAGCCCCCATGCTAGGGGGAAAACGGGGGTTCACTGACACTCGATGACCAAAGTGCCACTGACACGATTCCTAAGCTCTTATCATTCTTGGATCTCCAGGCACACTCCCAAAGATCGGCTGAACAAGGTACGGACTACAGAGACAATACTACGTACTTCAATTTATTCATCTATGAGTCTTGGATAGTGTACACAGTAGACCGAGTGGCCAGGCACTATCTGTTAGGAATGAGTTTATCTAGGATGTTTTAGCCGAGGAGCCAGGGACTATCTATCTGTTAGGCGAGTTTATCTAGGATTTTGCTAGCGTGCCTGAGATGTCTTGCAAGTTGCAACATCAACTATCTCTACAGTACCCCGTACAGGGCTAGTATATTCCCAATGATCATTAAGCGAATTTCACCATTTTTCGACTTCACGCTGAAAGACAAGGCCGGAGACGCTTTTCAAGGCTTCGACCCCTTCCTAGGTCAACAATGATCGGCATTGATGCACATGCTGTGATCTTCATCAAGCATGTCAAAGCAATGATCTCAGTCCACGTCAGTTGCTGTAGCGTGTAAACTGAAGACAAGTTGAGCACCATCACTTGTGCGAAGCGAGTGTATTTCTTGCTTTTTCATGCTGGTAATTCTGTCATCTTTCAGCAATAGTAAAAAGTGTTGCGCTATATACGACGTCACCAACGAGATATATTGCTGGTTTTGACAGGCTGACTCGTTGAGAATGTTAACTCGCTTCGGAATGCAGCATTTATAGAGTCGAGCTTTGCTGCGGCAAAGCTACGAATTCAACATTTCTACATGACGATAATATTCATATCTCCCTTATGTGTCGAATCCCAAGTTTCGCAAGAGCGACAACTATTACATTGGTCTGGCAGATGGCCTGATGCTACCTTCTCAGGATGCATTAATTAGGTTAATATGGCCAGGCAGCCACTAGCCTAGAGCCCTAGACCCTGATAGCATGATACTAAGTGTCAACCAGGAATATGCCTATCATTCGTACTATGCTAGAAATGGTCGTCTAGACACCTTTTTGTTGTAGTCGTTTGATGGCTGACACTAAGTTTGCTAACTAAGGTACTGCTAAGTTTGTGCCTAAATCTAATTGAATGTCACTACTGATTTTTTGAACGGTTTTCTTTTACGGAGTAGCTGCAATCTATCTAGAAAAGTTCCTGCGTGAAGACTCTCAATCCGCTATCATACACATACAGTATCTACTTCTATACATTACTCTTGCTCCACGACTCATCGGTCCTCGTGCTTATGCCACATCCCGCCGCCAAACATGGTAAGTTGTCGAGTGTCCGGTTTCCCGAAGTAGCAGTAGTACAGACGTGCGTTAGCCAGGTTCTCAACATTCAACACGTTGTTCTGAGGAGAGTTGAGCATATCAAATCACCAGCCTAACGATTAATGCACCTGCTAATTCTCCCTTCGATATGCCCAATTATGGTCAGCCAAGATTCATCTCTCGAGCTCAGTTTTCCTTTTTCATCGTTTCCGGTGCATACGGAGGCCCTTCCCACCATTGGCAGTGTTCAGTACACTTAAATCTGGATAACTCTAGCAGTGGTCATTTTGTTTTACCTAATGATGATAATTGGTGGTCGAGAACGAGAGTGACTACTAGACTACGTTCTAGACGTTGCGGAATAGTCTAATCATTAATGATATTCCGTATGGGTTGCAGGATCGTCATTTTCCCCGACTATGTTCCAAACACTTCCACTGGCGAATCGTGATATGGCAAAGCTCATCCTTTAATATTCTAGGTACCCCTGCAATAACTTTATCAAGGGAAATAATAGCACGTTTTCGTTAGAGTTTCCTAGCCACTGCGAGTCTGCGATAGATGTCTCCGCCGCCAAGTGCAGATCTCGAGGTCAACAAGACAATTGAGCTCGTACCTATCTAGATCATGAGAATATGCTTATTTGATAGGTGAATTGTACAGGGACAGCATTGGCTTCTGGCCTTGCTCATATGTTGGAGCTGCGGCCATTTCTTGCCAGCCAATCCAGGAGAAGGGCCTTAAGGAGGAGGGGGTTGAAAACAACTATAGAGGTGGTAGTTACAAGATGCTGCAAGTCGTAGACTCGTAGGTCGTCTCTGAAAAGCTTTCAATAATAATTTAGATAAAGTTTAAAGTACTCATGCCATTCCGGCGAATGTTATTATTGTACCTCTGTATGTGTTCATGAATTTGGCTGCCAACTGCCACAGCACGCCGGCCTGGTCACCCTGATATGACATCTGAAGAAAAACCGGGACGGCTAGTATTTCATCTACCTAAAAGTTGTGCAGCTCGATTTCTTTACAAAATACTGCAACAAACTAGTCAGCTGCTCAGGATTTATTGAATGCCCTCCTTAAGGGGGTACATCCTCGTGACGGGAATGCCTCTCGAGAGAACGGAGCATCAGACTCAACAGCCTGATATCTGCTGGTCCAAATCGTGAAAGAATATTTTGCTGACTTCGAAGTTACTACTTCATTTGCTACTGTGATCCTTATGCAGGACCTGAGCTTCGAACCTCCTTTTCTGTTCAACATAGAATTTCTCAAGCTGAGAGGAGAAATCCGAGGATATGATCTGAACATCCGATGCAGGAACTGCAACCCGCGTTCAACTGATTCAACAAGGCGACCTCATCGCCACATCTCCCATGTTGTTCCTGTGCATGAGCTGATATTATCTTCTTCCGAGTCGACAGCGATCGTTTACACATAGAAACAGTTCAGGAAGTTGAAGACATGTGTGGATTTGCCGTTCGTGGTGGACCGCCTGAAAGCGTGTACGCGTCATACAGGAGTCCATCGACATCTTCATGAACTCCGGACCGTTCTCATTTATGCTGCGAGGAAAGGCCTTTGGCAGAGTAACCCACTGTCAAGTGCGCATTGAATTCCTACAGCAGATTCATACAATGCATGAACTTCCCTGACGGTAATGGCGTGGTAGACCGTACGGGACTCACCGTCTTGGGTTGCGTGTCTAATGGAGCCCCTATCGGTAAACCAGGTCTACAATCCTCTTAGAGAGCTGGCTGAAACCACTCAGAGGCTCCTCAAGCGAGTTGAATTAATCAAGATCTCACGGTCATTCTGTGTGTCTCGTCAAAGCGATCAGCCTTTCAAGAGACCATGGGTGCCCCCTTTGATATGATGTAACCCATCATTGCTCCTTACGCAACTGCATCGATGTCTAAATATGTCTATGGTACGACTTGTGGATGCAAGGAGTGGCACTGAAAGACGATTCCGATCAGCCCTTCGCAAACCCTCTTCAAGTAGGGGATCGCATAAGTATTTCGGGACTCCAAATGGACGCCGTCCAACTGGATTGCATGAATACAAAAGACTTCAGCTGAGATGATGCTGTACCTCTGGAGATCCTCGCTCATGGTTGTGCGTCTTGAACATTGAACTCAACTGTGATTCGAGTGTCCCCTGAAATCGCACAAATCTCACAAGGGCAAAAGCATAAAAATGGATAGTAATCCAAGCAACAATACACGATATGAGCTGCCTATAACTGCATCTGTCGTTGAGAATCCCCACATGAGAAAATTTGCTTCACTGCGGCCCGCAAATTCCAGAGTTGGTGACGAAAGGGTGTCCAAAGTACCATGTGCGACGCAGTACAAGAGACATATATGATGACTATGAGACTACGTACGCAGCTGCCTCCTGAAAAGTTGAGAATCTATTGATTATTCCTTGATCAAATTTCACATATTCAGAAGCATCGATGTTTATCATCCTACAACGATACAGTTATAAGACTCTAAGTATTTACCTGGAGACAACCCATAGTTCTATAATATGCTTTAATAGTGGTAATGATGATGTTAAAGCAGAGACGCGGCTGAGACAGTTTCAGTAGCTGCTGTCCAGTAGAATATCAAGGTTTAGTAGGTGGTGTCAAGCGCATCTGCCGGTCAATAATAGCCATTGTTACCATTGGTGTTGGAAGTGCCAGAATTGGTGCCGGGCTGCCGGCAGGTTTCCTTTCTCTTCTATCCTGCGTTGTGTGTCAGCATGTGTGGTTCTTAGCCAAAGCTTTCCGACTGTCCTGACGAGACGGTTCCAGGTTGGTGTCTCTGTTTCCAAGTTTAGAAAGCCACCTCTTAGTTTACGATCCACCCGCAAGCAACAAAGCCAGCAAACATGGCGCAGCAAGCCGCCGACAGGTCTCCATAGGCTGGACCTGCTCTTCCTCAGTGCCAGACCTGGGGCTCGCATTCCAACTTTTTTCGTTTTTTCTTTTCATTTCTTGTCAATCGCTTCTCTTGTCTTGTCTATAGCCGATATTCTCCGTGTTTACTGTTTCGCCTGTTCGATCTTTTTCGTCTCCTCCCCTCTCCGTCCCCGCGCTATCCCCTCCGAAGCCACGGTCGACCCCTAACAACGAACGAGAGAAAGCGAAGTGCCCCCAGCTCTAGGCAACTAACCACCCATCGCTGAATGACGTCTATTGGTTCTTTTGGATCGTTACCGGCTCTCGATTGCCTTATTCCCTCGCCATATCACGTTTGCACCCTGACTGACCTCAAAGGAGTCTCTCCTGAGCACTCGATCGGTGGGCATATATCATCCCGGTGACGTTTGGATACTGCTTCGACATCGTGGATTGAATCGCGGACGAGGGGGCTGACCTCCCCGAGGAGGTCATCCCAATTGCACGAGCTGGTCGTGATGTGTGCAGATAACGATGCGAACTGGCATGGCACCTGGAGTCCTACGTTCATGTCTCGTCAACACGCAGACAATTCCTCGTCCCATGAAGACTGTCCTTTTCAGAACCGGATCCTGGGAACATCTCGACGACGGCGGCGATGGCAGGTTCTGGGATCCACAAATCATGGCTTTGCCGGCCTGTTGATGATGTTGTTATTGACACTCGTATCGTCGGCGCGCGCAGCATTACTTAACTTCGAAAATTGTCTAGATGCGTCCATCGTCGAGTCGAATCCTTTACAGTTGCAATTTGTCCCATTAGATGTTTCCGTCATCTTCAACCTGGAGGACCCTCTTTATACTCTCAATGTCACTATATATGGCAATGTGTCTGGGACTGCCGATCGGTCATCGTCCTATCCACCTCCCGACGATCCCCAGTGGTCGAATCCCAACGATACTGTCGGGAAGATCGTTGATGTCAACATTGCCAACAACAAATTAACTACTCTTCTGACCGATGTGGACGTAGTCAGCTTCTCCCCATATAGCAATGCCTCCGGATTCTGTGATGCCGTTACCCAAGGGGGGCCTTGCCCTTTGGGACCGGTCTTTTACGCGAATGCGTAAGTCTCGGCCCCCTTCTTGAGTGTCTCGACGCATCACATCGCCTTCTCTGTTCCCTGCGTGTTCTGCTCTAACTGACTTGATTTTACTACAGGTCTGACCTGTCCGCGCTGCGCGCTTTCTCGTTCCAGCACGACATGCTATCGGCCTACCGCTTTTCCACCCTTTCGTCGTCTTTCAGAATAAAATCGGGCGACGTGGCAGCTACTCCGCTCGGATGTATAATCGTGGACATCACACCGGACCTTGGAACATCTTTGAAGAATACTCTAGCCTACATCCCCCTCGTCATCCTTGTGCTGGTCGGAATCGCCACAATATCTGCAGCAATGTACAGCCCATGGGGCACGACGAATTGCTTCCACTGGACAAGCAATTATGGCCGGGATGAGGATGTTCTGCGGCTAGTGACACCGGGTTTTGGGGACTGCATGCAGTATATACAGTTCGCAGTTTTGACTGGGGCGCTCTCATTGAATTACCCAGGATATTATCAGCCAGTGGTTAGCCAAGTCGCCTGGTCTACGCTTATGTTCAACCAGAGCTTTGTCCATCCAGGTCGTGGGCGAGATCCTGTAATTGATGGGGTTTATGCCGTTAACGCTACCTATGGGCTTGAGAGATTGGACCAGTACGTCGGCATGGCCACCGCAAGTGACATCTGGCCCGGGATGATGGTCTGGTTGCTTGTGATTCTGGGTATAGTCACGGTTTTGATCCAGCTTGCATTCGCTTGCCGTTGGCTTCATCACGAACTGGCGAATATCCCGGAAGAGGATCTCCGTTCGAAAAACGTGCCGTTCACTGTGGGGAATGTGGTTCGGATAGTTTTCAACTTTTTGTTCCTCCCCGTGGTGTCCTTATCCTTCTTCCAGCTGGTGATTGCTCGCGACTCTCCAGCATACTCTGTGGCGCTCGCTGTTGTGGTTATTCTCGTATTATTGGCATTCTCCATCTGGACCGTCAGATTGATCGCGAGCACGCGCCCCAAGTCACACCTTTTCGACGATCTACCAACAGTGTTATTATATGGACCTCTCTACAATACCTTCTGTGACGATGCGGCAGCATTCGCGGCTGTACCAATCTTCATCACTTTTGCGCGTGGCGTCGCAATTGGCGCTCTCCAACCGTCCGGCATAGCCCAAATAGTTCTCCTCGCCATCTGTGAAGTTGTATATGTTCTCACCCTCGTGGCCTTCCGACCCTTTCCACATCCCACGTCCATGAACCTTTATCATGCTTGTTTCGCCATCGTGAGATTTCTCACGATACTTCTCAGCGTCGTTTTTGTTCCGTCTCTTGGAGTATCGCAGGCCGCGCGCGGATGGATTGGATACATCATACTCTTACTCCACGCTTTGGTACTTGTCTTTGGATTTTTCCTAAACGCACTGCAGACTTTGATCGAAGTGATAGCTCGACTCGCTGGCGCTGGCGGTTACGAGGGTGGCGCCACCCGCGGAGGACTCGTCAAGGTATTCGGCATGCGCCAACTCTCGCGACGCCTGCCGAGACGCGATACTGCGGGGACACGTCAGAGCATGGCCTCTGATGCTGCCATGCTTGCGCACACTGACGATCGGATGTCCGCACAATTCGATGGCTCAAGACCAAGGAGCCTTTCAGGCAGCTCTGGGCTGCTCTTGAACAGAGCAGCCGCAAGCGACGGCAGGGCCAGTGGGATTTTCGAATCAGGAAGTGCACATGGCGGGACGCATAGTCGTGCCAACAGTAGTGGACTTAGTGGGTTGTATACTCCCACTACCCTTGGGGGTTTCCAGGGCGCTGGCTACCAGACAACGGGAAGCAACTCCCCCAAAAGCGGTCTCATCTACGTGCAACCACATGACCCCTATTATAGACCCCCTCGGCCCCGTAAGAATAACGAACGAGGCGCATCTTTTGACAAGGGCAGGGCAGTCTCACACACAGTTTCACGGTCGGGCAATATGGGAGATATGGACGACGATCTCATTGAGGGTCCCTCAATCTCCGGAAGGGGTACTCCCGTGCCTGCGTATATTCCGGCACCCAAGGACGATCTCGACTACGATGATCCAAGACCGTCGCGAAAGGACTATGCCGTTCGTGAAGTAGACTTCTACTACCGAGTACGAGGCCCTCCACTTTCCCAATCTGGGACAAGAAAGTTGAAGACCGGCCCTGCAGATCCCACGGGCCCGGTTTCCTCCGCCACAGGCTTTTTCCGAAATCTCTTTAGGGGAAAGACAAAGGAGAAAGGCAAGGGATTTGAAGTCGTCCGCAGCACGAGAGCGCCTCCTCCTGGCCTCTTTCCCGAAGGAGATGGTTTCAATGAGCCCTACAGGGATGAGCCTGAGGGTCCGGCGTCCCCTAATCATGAATGCCGGCCTACAGAGAACGGTGTGGAAGAACTTGATTCGGAAGAAGACGTCAATTCGCCAACTGAGCAGCATTCAATCAGCTTACCGCAACTTGACATGGGTGGTGCTATCGAGCTCCCTAGCCGGCTGGGGTCGCGGCGTAGCTCGCTAGCACCCTCCGTGGCACGGCGGGATTCTGTCAATGCATCGGATCTGGAGAAGGACGCCCATTCTCAGTTCCTACCCGTGGTGGAGGAAGCCATCTCCTCGGGCGTTACAACACCTGAACTTCAGCGCGACACTACGCGCTTTCCGACTGATCAACTTCAGCCATCTTCCGGTGCTGGTCGCCTGCCCTTCAGCGCCAACAGCTCGCCTTCTCGGGATCGGAATCTCTCAATTGCTTCCACGATTGGGTCCACGTCGTCCAGTCGCCGAGTCGGTCATGACGGCAGCGGTAAAGCTGAACGCCCGTCGAGCGTGGGTTATGTTGCTCAGCACCGAACATCGGATTACATACACCAGGCTAGTCCGGACGAGCCCACCTTCACAGGAAGTGCGGCAGAATTAGTGGACGAAGCTCCTCAGCATGGAGGAGTGCATTAAGTCGGCATTGTTAATGTCGCTCATCTTCGACATCCACCTCACGAATTTCCTTTCTAGTTTCCCTCGCTCCTTTGTTGCATCTCTCTGCCACTCCAAAAATAATACATATCGGCGTTTGTGATATGCAACCGGATTTCATATTTTTTCACCCTTTCTCTTTTTTGCGCATCACCTTGAGGACAGCGGCATTTAGCGAAATTTGATCCTTTCCTTTTTCTGGCTTTATTTGACGGTGGCCTTAATATTTGATGAAGCTGCAAAGCATCTTGTTAGACCAGTCTAATTTTGTTTCAAGCCTCTTGTTTGTGATTTATGGCAGCCCGGTGCAACAGGGCCCACACGTTTATACATTTGGGGGTTTTCTTTCCTGTATGACATCTTAGGCAATAGTTTATTTTAACTATATTGAATGGCAACAAGATGCTTCTGAATCTACTTGTATATTTGGTCCCGATGCTTTCACATGCTCCTTTGACCACTATCACTGGAGACACCGAAGTGATGTGTCACGCTACAACTCCAAACAAACACAACATTCTCCTATCGCCACGACGAGTATCTGCTGACACCAACGCCTGTATGAGAGCAACAATCATTCTCGTTGATCATTCATTAATCCCATGCGATTTTCGACAGTCAGGTATTTGACGTGATCGCGTCACAATAAATCTTTAGCAGCATTGAGGTCAAGCATGTATGCAAATGAGGCAACCTCCCAGTGTCGCCGCCGTTCATAAGCTTGCAAGGAACCCCGCGGCGAATCTTCGGGTTGGAGTGCTTTATTAAGCACGTCCGAGTGTCTTCCGCACCGAGTCTTTTCTCTAGTTTTGTGCTTCGTGCGCCCTTTTTTATTTCTGCTTGTTGCTACAGACGACCTTGAAATCCTTCGTCTGATGGTCCACTAAAGCTCGGTGATATTGTCCTGTCTGTTGTCTCGCAGTTGCTGGCTGACTGTCACGAGACCCTTGATAGTCGGTCATTAAGGCCCGGGCATCATCAGGTCCTCGCAACCTCCTCGCTTTGCAGAGATAACCGAATTTGTCCCTCTTCATTGCGCTACGTCTTTCAGTCTCCCAAGTGTCAAGTATACGTTGCAATTTGAAAGTAAATAAATCAGTCTCATCTCTATACCAATCCCCGTCGTCGGATATCGCGCAACTCCCCGCACCCATCCTGGAATTTCCGCGCCACGCAGTCGATGACGGCCCGTCATCCAAACGGCGGAGACTGGGCTCCTCTTTAACTGCAGGAAGTTCTACTTCGAAGTCCTCTTCCTCGACGTTTCCAAGGTTCATGTCGTCGTCGTCGTCGAGTACCGCTTCCTCCGTTTCTTCTACACCCGCGGCTCCACCTGCCTCATTCTCCGTTCCTGGTCCTACCGGCGCTGTCCCCAGGCCTCATGCTAGCTCAGAAAGCTTGAGAACACCCAGTGCTGGTGCTGCTTTTGATAGACGGTCGGAACGGCGACGGTCCACTCTCTCTGGGTCAGACCGGAAGAGAAGGCTGGTCAATTTCGAGGGGGATGGATGGCCGCATCGCGCAGGGTCCCATAGGATAATGGAAGCAGGATCGAGTAGCCGGGTAGCAGTGGATAGCAGGTCTATCCAGGCGGCATCGTCGCACGTAGCAGGTACCCCTGCAGTTCCTGGTTCCTCGTTCGCCACACCTATCGACCTATCGTCTTCGCCGCCGCAGCCGTTCCCTGAAAGACCGGACAATAGGCACCAAACTTCCTGGTCGCAGAGCGCCAATGGATCTATGGAGTATATACGGCCGCGATGGCAGCCTGATTCGGAGGTTACGAACTGCCCGATATGCGGAACAACGTTCAGTTTCTGGTACAGGAAGCACCACTGTCGGAAGTGTGGACGGGTTGTTTGTGCGGCCTGTTCTCCTCATCGAATTACAATACCGAGGCAGTTTATTGTCCGCCCTCCGGAGCCGAACCGTTCGCCTGCGTCGACTTTGATACCCGCGCGGGCAGCACAGGTCATCAATCTGGATGGGGACGATATAGTGCAATCACCGGGCGCGATCAATCCAGCCCTCGGCGGTGGCGAGGAGGTACGACTCTGCAACCCGTGTGTGCCAGACCCGAATCCGGAACCGCTTAGGGGGTACCCTGCGGTGCGAGGAGGTGGAGAGCAAGGGTCGAACTGGGGCAGGGGTCCGCCAAGCGAAGCTCGACACCGGTCTTATCACTCCATGTCGACATCTACGAGACAGTTTCCTTATGATGCATTTGTAAGTTTTGTCAACTCAGAATGTCGAGTGGTAAACACTGACGAGATCTCGCCTTTCCAGATGGAATCTTCTTCTTCTCGATTGAATCGGCGATCGATAAGCTCGAATGATTACACAAGCCTGGGCGGCGCTCTAGGCGGCGTGTTCAGTTCCAGCTTACAAGAGAGACCAATGCGATATGGATCGTTGTCCAGTTCGCAGTATTCTAACCCACAAGTTAGTTCGTCGGCGCGTCCTTACCTGGGCTACTTTCCGTCACACCGCCATTTACCCCCGCCGGCACCTCAAGGGACTAGTGTGTCTACTGGGGGATCGTTCAGTACAACTGGTGATGATCAGGATTCTCACCGGCGCGTCTTCTACCCATCCCGTCGCCACGTCGACGAGAGCGATATTTGTCCCATATGTAACGACGAACTTCCACCGCTGGGCGAGAACGGTAACGAGGATGCCCGGGAAGCACATATCCGTGAGTGCATTGAGAGCCATGGCCACGGCGCGCGGTCAGCGTCTCGAGGCGGCAGTCCAGTAGCCGCGTCTCCTGTCCCACTTCGCATGCTTGCATTCACTGCTACAGAGAAGGATTGTCTAGGACAGGACGGCACCGTGCAAGAATGTACGATCTGTATGGAAGACTACGAGGTCGGCCAGCCGCTGGTACGCTTGGAGTGTCTATGCAAGTTTCACAAGAGGTGCATTGTAGAATGGTTTGAGCGCAAGAAGGAGTGTCCTGTGCACAAGGTGAACTGAAGATCCGACAAGTACGCCACGCAATCTTCCTTCTTTCTCTTGTTACGAATTTTCCAGTCCCGACCGGTTTGGAGTCGATGCTCTCTGGTATAGCGTCGATAACGGTCATCTTACGATTTTTGATACTCAGCGGCATGTCTATCTGGTGGATATTGTCGTTTCCATTTCATAGAGCTAGCGTTTCCGATGTTGAGATGTCTGTTTGGCTTGCTTTGAGTGTTTCTATGTTGAAGTTGGATAATTCAGGCTATGGCGTTTATGGTTCTACGGATTCTTTGTCGAGCTTCCTCCACTCATATATCCCTATCAAGTTTTTGCGAGAATTAGGAATTCATTGTCAAATGTTGTCAGTCGGCCGCCAGATTCCCCTCAAAATTCAATCACCAATATGTGTGACATATATTGAACCTTGTAGGTGTCTGATTAGATAGCAGACAAGCCGATTTATGGAAGATATAGTGATGGTTTTGACTACAGAGGTACTGAGTAGATAAATGTGGAAGAGGCGAAGATTATGTAGTAGTATTGAGTCCCGAGTCGTGACAAATCAACTTCTGATTACCTTGGGCTGACCTGCTCCATCCAACGACCATCAAACTAACATCCTCTACAAGGCTCTTCCATCAAACAACTTCATCTCCGTTTTGTTATTTTATTCAGCTGCTCTAAGCTTGGAGCACATGCTCAGTTTGATGCTGTGAAAGGCTGGAGCGTGATCTCCATCTGCCGACAAATCTCCACTGATCGGTCGTCGGTGGCCCGACTGACCGTTTTCCCGACTCCTGCAAGGGAGCTTGACTTGACACGCCGATTGCAGCTATCTTATCCGATTGCAAACATTCCAGGTAAGCCAAGATAATCTGTCTTTGATGGCCGTCCACTGCAAGGCCCCGAATTTGCGCGCATCATCTCTAGCGCAACGACGCATAGCTACTTACTGACAATGGTACGTGCATCCGCAGAGCCCGTCCTTACTTGCGCCTGCAGCCCCGCAAGCAATGGACATCGATCCGCGTCTACGTGTCGGTCGTGATAAAAATGGCCCGGAGGCAGCACACACCAGCCCCTCATACGTTCCATCTCCTGCGTCAAGACAAGTAGAGAGCACTACTACCACCGCTCCCTCGACGACGCATCCCGCCGGCGACTACCCCGACCCGCCGTCGTCCCACTTCTCCCCAAACGAACAGGTACACTCCGCGTCCTCCGCCTCAGGAAGCCACAGCCACAGCCACTACGCTGCATCGAATGCGCCATCGACTTCCCCTCATGGATATTATCCCAGCGGGCCGGTGCGCGAAAGCGAGCCGACGGACCCAAACGATCCATACGGGGATCTGAAGCGGCCGCGCGCGTGCGAGGCATGCAGACAGCTCAAAGTTCGATGCGAGCCGGACCCGAGCAATCCGAACGGATCGTGCAAACGGTGTGCCAAAGCCGGGAGAACGTGTGTTGTGACGGCGCCGACTCGCAAGCGCCAGAAGAAGACAGATAGTCGGGTTGCGGAGCTGGAGAGGAAGATCGATGCGTTGACGGCGAGTCTGCAGGCGTCGCAGGGTCACGAGCTGCTACCGCAGACGAGGCCTGCGGCTGAACCGCGGGAGGAACATCAGGGGAGACGGTGGCTTGGAGGCGGACAGACTGCGCCGAATGGACCGACGTATTTGAGTCCTCCTGTAGATCTGACGGGCAGCAAACGGCATCCCAATGGGGAGGTCAAGGAGTCGAGGGATCCAGGGTCTACGGCAGTGTACCATCGCGCGCCTAGCCCCCTCAAGGAGCAAGTGAGGGAGAACGCGCCCTCGAGACAATGGCGTGGTCCGTGGTCGTGCTCAGAATCTGCTTCCAGAGCGGGCGCAGGGACTTCTGAGTCTGTCGATGTAATCGACCGAGGGCTCGTCAGCCTCGCCGTAGCCTCGGAGGCGTTCAATAGATTCGTGACTCATATGGCGCCTCAAATGCCATTTGTGGTTTTTCCTGCCGGCACGACTATGAGCGATGTTCGAAAATCGAAGCCGGTGCTGCTTCACGCTATTATCGCCGTCTCTATCGGCGCTATACAGCCCGATTCTCAGCTCGCGTTGCTGGAAGACTTCTACAAGACTATTGCAGAGCGAATCGTGGTCAAGGGTGAAAAGTCCTTTGACCTGGTGCAGGCTTTGGTAGTCTCCTGCAACTGGTACACTCCACCTGATCATTTTGAGAAGCTCAAATTCTACCAATTGACTCACATGGCCGTCACTCTGGCGATGGATCTGGGGATGAATAGGAAGTTGTTGGTTCGAAACAAGCCTCTGCCTATATTCAGGGATTTGAAGAAGCCTCCTTCAATGAACCTTGATTCTCCAGAGACGCGCCGGACATGGCTTGGTTGTTATTTCATGGCTGTCCAGTAAGTCTGCCCCTGAAGGGGATTCTCTTAGCGCTCTTGCTGACTTTCTGGCAGAGTGGCTGTTTCTTTAAGGCGGGTCCTGCTTGTCCGATGGCAGCCATATATGGACGAATGCGTGGCGATTCTGGAAAATTCTCCCGACGCCTTGCCTTCAGATAAAGCGGTGATACAGTGGGCGAGACTTGCGCACATGACTGAGGATATCAATTTCCAGTTGTCCTCCGATGATACCGTCTATGTGCCCTTCACAGATCCGAAGGTCCAATACACGGTGAAGGTGTTTGAAAAGCAGCTGGAGCAGTGGAAGAGGGAGACTCCACCGGAAATCTATACTCGTAAGTTGAGTCCACGCTGTACATTAACCACCTTAACTGACCAAGTACAGCCATCATGAAACAGTCAGAGCACATTGTGAACCTCTACATATACGAAAACTCCATGTTGATGGAGACCGGTGACGACCGGAAGAAAACAGGAGAAGAGTATACTAACGCGGCTCATATGCATGCACTAAGCGTCTGTTTGACGTCCATTCATCAAGTGCTAGACGCCATTTGTTCCGTCGATATCAAGGACCTTATCTCCGTACCGACCGTCTGCCTGGCAAGAGTATCATTTGCTGCAGTCTCCCTCATCAGGCTATATTCCGTCATTTCATTTCCCGGGAGCCAAATAGGACAGGTCATTGACCCTTCCAGCCTCAAGGTCGAACACTACCTCAACAAAGTGATTGACCACTACGCCGCAGCAGGAGAACTTCCCGGGGGCCGAACACCGAGCAAATTCTCTGTCGTCCTCGCCATGCTTCGGGGTTGGTTTGTCAAGCGCAAAGACCACAATCGAGCACTGAGAGAAGCATTCGGTGGAGGACTAGTCTCTTGTCACACAATGGATCTCGAAGAGCCCCAGGAAGGAGACAAGTCCCAGGCCCAGTCGGTACGATTCGCCCCCCTTCCTTTCCGCTATAAGAAGCAAAAACTGATATCTCGAACAGGGCCAGACCCCCCTTCACCTCCTCAGCGAAGTCGCCATGAAAGACCCCAGCAGCCGCTCCGCTACAAGCCATCCTCCCTCCCACCACCGACAAAGTTACGCCTCCCAGTCCTCCACAGAACCTATCACCCAGACAACATCCTCCGATTTGACCGCGCAAACCGTCCCGTCTAGTGCCGCTACCGCTACCGACTCAGACCCTTGGACCCAGTACCCGTCCGTCCCCCTTTCATCCGCAACAACGCAGGCCCAACAGCAAGCCCAAACGCGCCAGTTCTACTCGCCATTCAACTCGAATTACCAGGATATCTCGTCTTACCCTGACGGGGGCAATATGATGATGCCGCCGATGAACCAGGGATTCTTCGTACCGGAGTTAGGGATGCAGGTTGGCTTCGACTCGGGGAATATATTCGCGCTGGAGCACCTGCTGACCGATGGGCTGTTGAATCTTCCATTACCCGCCGATGTGGGAATGGGGTATTATCAATCTTGAGGGTTTACAGTGGTTGTGGTTATTCAGATGAAAAGGAAAGGAACAGGTTTATAGATATCCCCCTGTTCTTGGTTTATTATTCTTTCGAGCGTACGGAGTACGTCGTGTAAGTATCAAGATGATTGTTTCGCTTTTGTTTATATCTCAGGCCAGCTATATCTAGGGCATTTGCCTCCTGCTCTTGCCGGCTAATGTACATGACCCTTCGATGATTCGCCCCGCGATCATCTGTTCTGTGTACTTTCCGCTGGATGCAAGTGGATTGTGATGCTTTATCAATGTGTAGTATGGAGTGTGAACTGTGAACGCGGTGAAGAACCCCCACATAAGCCCCACACGGGAGCGACCCAATTCCCAGAATAGTTAGGATCTGGCCCCACTTGATTATGGGGCCATTCTTATCATCTGATCCTTAAGAGGAAATGGTCGCGGTGGAACAGTGCTGCACCGAATGATTCGCTGTTGCGGACAGGTTGCGAACTTGCGGTGCATTCCTATTTCCTGCATTGCGTAGATCATGAGGGGCAGTAAAGTAAGAAGTCTTGCAGGGGGTTAATCCGAGAGTGAAAGAGAGTTTGTAGGTATTAAGATTGAGCATGGGGAATTTGGAGTTTTTGGACCCGTGAGACATGCGCGTTGGGGTAGATCGAGCTATGTCGATCAAGTACCGGATATGGAGATACGGACGGGAAAACTCCAACGAGTCATTGCTCGTCATGTTGCGGTGAAGCCCCAGTCATGGCTGAGTTTTTGCACCTCGAATGCCCACGGCCAACCGTTTTCTGCCTCTGTTCTGCGGAGGAGAGCAAGGAGACAATTCTGTGCCAGAGGATCGAGGATCCATGAACCGCCTAAGAAAGAGATTAGGAGCTCGTTACGGCCCCGGGAACTTTCCGAATTTGTCCGCTGGGAAGACTTACAGGCACAGAGCGCGTGGCCGGCCATGATGCGTACTGACGGGTCATCGTCGGTTGAGAGGGCAATACCAAAGAGAATGCCGAGATTCGTCAGGATATCATCCTGCTAAGTTTCAGCAATCATGGTTGATTAGGCGACTTGTTTAAGACAGACCTTAATCCTCCTCACAATATGTTCTGGAGCGTTGCCAGCATGCGCCTTGTGTAGTTCATGCTCCAATAATAGAGCCTTTGCCAGGCAAATATGCTGTATCGCGGTAGCTGCGCTCGGGTTATAAGAGTTAGCTCGGGGCGTCGAGTCCTGATGAAGTTGACGAAGCTTGAGCTCACCATGTAAAGGTGTCGTATACCAAATCACGGGAAACGGTCTGTGATTCTGCGGGTCGGCATGGGAGAAATGTAATGGTTGGAAAGTTTCTGGCTTCTCCAACTCCCATGTTCGGATTTTTCTTTTCAAATCGTCACTATCGACTGTGTCTAAGCGCATTTGCCGATTCGCGCCATAGCACAAATTGATGGTTTCAGCTAGAAGCCAGGTAGCCCTGTGCGTCCAATCTCGCTCGGCTAGGGAGTTCTTGCTCTCCCACATTCGGCAAAGGCTTTGTTCAAAGGGACTGAGCGTCAACCGTAGGGGGTTGCGGTGCGAAAGTGCAAACTGGATATCCTGTCTCAAAAAGATCCAAAACGATGCCTCCGCAAGGCCTCCAGAGATTGCACAGTCGACCTGAGAGCTGAAATAAACTGAACCGGCTAGGAGGTGTCGCTGCTGATCATTGGAGGGAACATGAGCTGTAAAGGCGTGCCAATGCATTAGTGATTCGGTCTATGTAATTTCTCGTTTATCCCTCGCACGCACAAGAAATCTGCTCAAAGAAGCGCAATATCACCGTCGAAGCGAGAACAACCTCAATGCTTATGCTGAAGTTTCCGTTCTCTAGCGCGGGAAGAAGGATCGCGATACACCTTTCGTGATATTCATCTGCGATGTTCGGTGGTACTGAGTTCTTCGTGTGGGAGAGATGACGAGCCGCTATCGCCAAACACGCGTAGAGAAGAAGTGGACAGGAGGGTGCCCGTTCCACCACGTCCACCGAGAAGTGCATTTCATGGTCGCTCACGTCCAGCTAGACAACTGCTGTTAGCCAGATGGCTCACCAGATTCAGAGAAAACGACAGTACCCATGAACCCAAGGAGTTTCGAAAATGTCGTAGAAGGAAGGCTTCATTGAGACTGGCCAGTTTCTGTCGGCTGACCAGAGCATCTGGGGGTAGAAGAGAATCGGTCACATAGGGAGTAAATTGCCCTGCAATTCCCGACCAGCGTGGAATGGTTGGGGAAGGAGAAGAATTCACAGCGTTGACGATCGCTGGCGAAGGGAATCCTGCACCAGAAGAGGATCGCCCTTCAGGCACTGCCTCAAGGAAGGATGATGGCGTTTCTACCGGAATAACATGATAATCAGCAGCCGTGCGGTCGGTCTCGTCTTCGAAATCGACTGAATGATTATAAGACACCCCATCACAGTCAGTGCTGGCCCATTGCTCGTTTCAAACCGACAACCATGAAAGCTTCGGGTTGGACCTACCTTCTGGGGGAGTCTTGACCCAAACCTGGTCGTCAGGAAAAGTCAAGTCACTCTCACCATAGCGAGGGGGACCTTTTGGTCTTAGAGATGGGTTCTGACCGTGTCGGAAAGTGACCTCCTCCGGTTTTGTCGGTGCTGGAATACACTTCCGCCCTGATCGCTGACAGCGCAGACATTCCGTACCAGTTTTATCACCTAAAGTTCGTTGTCAGATATCCAGACCAGACCTCTTAGGCTAGTCGTGCAGTGCAGGAGTAGTAGTGATATATTACATTTCAGATGGCGCTGGCGACAAGTGAGACTTTATGAGACATCACAACACGTTAGTGACGGCCAAGAAAAAAGCACTGCGACAGACAAGCGAAAGACGCTAAGAGACATGATACAAGGAACATTGACTGACCATCCCCTCATCACGTTGTCCTTAGGATAGTCATCGACA
Organism: Aspergillus quadricinctus; assembly: GCA_022814375.1. Classification (NCBI taxonomy): domain Eukaryota; kingdom Fungi; phylum Ascomycota; class Eurotiomycetes; order Eurotiales; family Aspergillaceae; genus Aspergillus; species Aspergillus quadricinctus. The sequence goes on along the minus strand of JAKLNT010000019.1, from coordinate 31,531 downwards.
GGCAACTATAACAGCCATGGATGAGATGATGAAAACATCAACCGGTGTCTGAACCGATCTGCGAGTTGAGAAAGGCGTGGTCAAGAAAAGAATATTGCGAAGGGAGGAAGATGTTGCGAGAAAGAAGATAGAAGCACTATTACGCGGCTAAACACTGGCCACACTAGCGACAACAAGTGATGATGCTGTTGAATGGTTGAATAAAGCCTGAGGGGTCTGGGGTTTATGGCAAAGCGGATCGAGCGGACCAAGATACTCTGCGGGTCAACGCTGAATGGAAGAGCAAAATGCAGCGCACAAGAACTCGGCCAAGCAAGTAACGCTGATTTAAAGAAACGAGGAATCATGGCTGTCACTCATAGTTCTGCAAAGGCAGATACAGGGATGTTGTTAGGCCAAGGGACTTCACTACCACATCATTCGTGTGATGAAGTCGATGAAGAACGTCCAGACTGCTGTAGGCCGACGGTCTCCTTCTCCAAGCGGAATAGCGACATACTCAAGCTTCAAGGCAGGATTGGAGCGTCGCAGAGCCGATGGCGTTCTCTCCGACAAGCGCATGGCGATTGACATGACCGCCTCTGATCACTGCCGAAACGAGAAAATCCTCCCAAGCCTAATATTAGGGAGGACCCATCCTCCCCAACGGTACAATTAGGCTCAAAGTAGGCGAAGACGAGTTTCGGTACTTGCGATGGTTCAGCCTTTCCGAGCCTCCGTATGGTTACTCTATCCTTCAACTTCAGGGGGAACCCCTTTGGTCGGCCGAGCAGACTATCATCCCTGACTCTCCACAATGAACCTTGGGTTGCCATTGAGGTAGTATCAGCGGCCCCACTGTCTTCGTGAAATAGAGCCTAGTGCCAACATCCTTTGATCTGGACTCTACCGATGTACATCATACCCGCCAATCGTGGGGGGTCACGACTGGCATATAGTTCCGGAAGGGCACACCTTAAGGCTAAAACGAGTAACGACCCTTAAAGGCGCGATGAGTTCAGCTTGTATTCGGCAAAAATCTGCCTTAGTATCGATAGCTTCATTTGGTCCGGCAAATAAGCCGGGGAGATTGATATGCTCAACGGACTTGGACCCTTCAAGGTAGGTCTACGTCAGGAACGACCGAGTCTTCGTGGGATGGGCTTGACAAACGCACCTCGATGTTTATGCTACCAGAGCTCACGTGACTGAATACTTGTTGTTAAATGCTCCTCGACTCAATTCAGGGGGAAAAGCGCCTTGGCAATGAATCAAGTACAAGTTGATTCTGTGACGACTCCGAAACAGCCGATCCGCCACCAATGTCTCAGATGGCCGGTCGACTCGGGCGAGAGGAAGGGGGAAGTTGGACAGCGCCGTGCTGAGTCCCATGCGTTCTTATTATTGTTTCATCTTCTTGTTTTTGTGTCTCGAATCGAGGCTGCACTTTAGCCAGACTAGAACGGCTAGTCCGATCGACAGAACGTTCAATTGTGGCCTTACCAGGCAAGAGAAGAATTACAAACTTTCAGTGATGCTGTGACGTTGTGATGTGAAGTTTTAAAGTTGCTAAAAGCAATGGGCCTGTAAACAATCAGACTCGCATTGATGGTCACATGAGATTTCCACTTTTCTATGGGAAAGCATGAATGAGTGTACTCTATCATCATCCCAAACATAGAACTTGGGCGACTTCGCAATCATATCAAGAAGTTTATTAAGCATTTTATCCCTGTTCTCGCGCTGAAAGATGTTGAAGGCCTTATAGGCGACATTGGAGCCGCTACCACTTCATTACAGAAAACAGACTGCCAGCTTCTTCCTGATCAATCGACCGTCTGTGATGACGTCCACTTCCATTTGTACTAAAACAATGTACGCAGTATATGAAAATTTTACATTTTATGGGCCTCTCGATAATATTAGGATCTCCGGCAAGATTGCCGATCAATTAATTCTGCATTTCAGTGTTCTTCCGTGGCTGACTTTGGCCATGGCGAGATTTTCCACTAAAAAACTGGCCAAACCTTCGCGCGGGTAATGCGGTAGATAGAACATGAACGCTAGACATCCTCGATTGAGCAATCAATCTGCTATTCCTTGCTCTTAGCCAGGTAAGTTTGCACGGTGGTGATGAAGCCAATCTGCACCTTAGTGAGCAAAATTATTGCTGATGGATGCACGTCAGCAGAGTTCACGCTCTTAGCCAAATGGGCACCTTTGGTCAGGCCTATTACGAGCAGCTGCTTAACCTAGTCTTGTCCTCAGGATAGGCTGCGTTCAGTTCCAAACTTAGCTTGCATTTTGACCTCGATATCATAAAGCATATCAAGCCGCGAACCTGAGCAAAGAGGAAATGGCCCCCACAACACCAAGCTTGCTTCGCTGTAGGCTCAGGGACTAACATCGCCGAACGGAATCAGCTTCCGCCACTTGAATCAAATGAATTAAGTGGCCGATTGGAAACTATGCGGTCTCAAGGCTTGTCAGCAAATTATGTGCCTACTAAGTCTGAGCAAGATGACTTTGCAAAAGCGTGCAGAATGGGTCTGCGCTGAGTTAATATGATCACGAAAATCGTCTCTCTGACACCGTCCTACACTGTCGGCCGAGAGGCACCCAACAGACCAGTAGAAAGATCCTCTGAGTCCCTCCGTGGCGAGTGTTCCAGCTCTGCTATCTTCTCTTATGTGCATTCTGTGCACGCGATATCGGCTCGTGATAAAGCGTATTTCACAGAGACAACTGCAGCGATGTTCGAGAAGCAGGTCCCTAATCTCTGCAATCTCATGGGCGAGACTCACAATTATGACTTTGCTGATGGTCCTGTGGTATGTGGACCGGAAAAGAGTATGTAGCTGTTGAGAGAGAGGGAGGGAGAGAAACAGAAGGGAAGACAGAAGCGAAGACAGAAAGGAAGGCGAAAAGAGGAATATACATCTCACTGATAGTCTGAGCAGGTCTGCCGACCATGGAGGAACGATTCTCCCAAATTTGTGAGGCTTCACCCTGTGCCCAAGTCAAAAAGTCGCGTGATTTTGTACGGAATACCACTGAAGTTGAGAAGGTCTACTGACGGAGTGGGAAGACCTGAGGAGGATGAGATCAGAATATCAAAGGTAGACAAACTCAGAGTAAAATGAACGAGGAGGCGCATGATCCTCTTCTGGTAAGATACAGTGTTGAAAATATTGGTTAAGATACCAAGCCAGAGCTTCTGCGCTCAGAAAGGGCGACTCTTCATCGAAATCCGGGTAATAATCGATGAGGGTGTCAGTTCCTGGAGGCAGAACCGAAGCATCATAGGGACGAAAGAAGACTGGACTGTCTGCCTCATCAAGGGACATCAATGAATGTCGTGTATGCAACTTTTCCAGGCCAGCAGTGGACAGGTACTGACTCCCCGATTGGCTAATGGAATCTCTGATAGCGCGCAATTCCTGCGACGCAGCTGGTTGACCGGGGAGAGCAAGAGAGCGGAGTCAGGTGACCATTCCCCTGTTTACCTCCGACGTCACTGACCTTCAGTATCTTAATTCCCTTACTGTATAATCACCCACTGTCAAGTCGTCATCCATCGCGATAATCTAGTCTCATATACGGAGTATTTGTCAAGCCTAATCTTGGCAACATAAGGTAGATATAGGTTATCTCTCCCCGGCGGCAATGCTTGAAACTCTATTCTCGACCTCACCTTGATGCGGTCTCCAAACTACTAAGATCTACACGATGCGTTAGATTAAACCATTCAGTTTAATCAAGGCAAAGGTATGTCATTAAATCTAACCTCTGCTTTTGTTCAGCTTCTCATCTACAATGTGTAGCTATGTCTCTAAATCGAGTCTCTTACCTTGAATCGTGGGGTCAAACTCGGCCTTCATCGCGTCAGCACCAGCAGCAGGGCCAAGAAGATGGCGATTCTGACTCGGTGGACGGGCGCAATGTCGACCTCCCGGAGGAATCAATTTCCTCCTCCTTCCAGTCAACGTACAGTTATCGTCTAAATTTCAATCCGTATGCTGGGCCCGGTTGGACCCAACCCCCCGACGAAGTTGCCCATGACGAGCTCACGTCTGGTCATGAAACTCCTACGATAAAAGCCCAACCGAAACGGCTGGATGAGAATGAAGATGGTGGACAGGATCTACAAGATTCCTCAAAATTGCCGGATGAAGATTATCCGTTGCAGACCACTGGAGCGTTCGAAGTCAGTAGTACAAGACGAATCTGTATGACGCCCTTTGAACCTTGTTTCTGCCCGATCTGAGACGATCACTAATGAAATACTTAGGCCAGGTGATTATTGCGGTCATCTATTGCTTCCTCGCAGCAGGAGTTGTGTTCGGATTTGCGGCATTGAAACCGGTCTTGATTCGGGAAGGGGTCTATCGGAATCTGTGTTCGCGCGACGAGCTGTCTAAAAACCAGGAAGTCTGCTACGGACAAGAGCTGCGGTACGTGTCATGATGTCTGTCTCTTGACCAAGCTGACGCGAAACAGCCTGAATCTCATGTTCACAATCGCCGCCGTGGCGACCAATGTATCTGCCTTGCCAGTTGGCACTGTTCTAGATATATACGGTCCTCGCGTCTGTGGTATCATTGGCAGTATATGTCTCACTCTCGGCGCCTTGCTGTTCAGCTTCGCCGCCAATCTCCCCTTTGATGCGTACATTCCCGGATACTTCTTCCTATCGCTCGGAGGTCCTTTCATCTTTATCTCATCATTCCACCTGTCCAACACATTCCCCACACGCCCTGGGTTGATTCTATCCATGCTCACAGGCGCATTTGATGCGTCCAGCGCCTTGTTTTTAGTCTTCCGACTCGCCAACGAGCGCACCAATGGATCATTTACCACCCACAAGTTCTTCATGGTCTATCTGATCGTTCCCGCCTTCATCCTCGCCGCGCAACTTCTCATCATGCCAGCCACATCCTACAAAACGGCCGGCGAGCTAGTCCAACAAGCAGAAGCGTACATCGCTGACGAAGCCCACGACCGCGTCGACGAGAGCATCACTAATCGCTCCGAAGGGGAGCGCCAGCGCAACGACCGCCGCGTGCACCGCCAAGACGTCGTCAGCAAGATCCAAGATCTCCTAGGCGATGATCTCGTAGGCGACAGCAACACCAATGACGTCCCAGTCGTCGACGAACTTCCTCGAACCATTCTGCCCCCTCAGAACGACCCCCAAGACCGCATCGTCGGCAAAACCCCACCCCGCAATACCACCGCCGGCGGCGTCTGGGGCGCTCTCCACGGCCGCTCCGCTCTCGAACAAATCACCACCCCCTGGTTCGTCCTCATCACCCTCTTCACGATCCTCCAGATGCTCCGTATAAACTACTTCGTCGCCTCCATCCGCGCACAATACGACTACCTCCTCACCCCCGCCCTCTCCAAACACCTAAACAGCGTCTTCGACATCCTCCTCCCCCTCGGTGGCCTCCTCTCCGTCCCCTTCATCGGAACCATCCTCGACAACCTGACAACCCCCCACGTCCTCCTCATCCTCGCCTCCACCGCCACCCTCATCGGGATCCTCGGCTGCATCCCACACTCCCTCCCCGCCGGCTACGCCAACATCGCCCTCTTCGTCATCTACCGCCCATTCTACTACACCGCCGTCTCCGACTACGCAGCCCGCGTCTTCGGCTTCCAGACCTTCGGCAAAGTCTACGGGCTCATCATCTGTCTAGCCGGCCTAGGCAATTTCCTCCAGGCGGGCCTCGACGCAATAACCTTTAAGCTTTTCGGCCGGAATCCGATCCCGGTTAATCTCGTGCTTACGGTGTCGACGGGCGTGATTGGCGCCGCGCTCGTGGGGTTCGTCTGGTGGCAGGCGAAGCGGATGGAGGAGTCTAGGGCGAGGTCTGTGGCTGGTAAGGGCGTGGATGTGGACGCTGGCAGGGCGGAGAATGCGAGCGCGATGGTGCAGAGTGAGCGGGCGAGTCTGCGTCGGTCAGATGCTGTGAATTTCACCGGGGTGGCGACGAGGGATTGGGAGCGGGAGCGAGAGCGGGAACCGCTGCTGCGTCGTGGCCCGCATGGTGAGGCGTCGTCGTATGGGATTTCGAGCGGACCGTGATCTCCCTTTTGCATTTGGACTTGACTTTACTGGCTGATGATGATGATACATTTAATGATTTGGTATATATTGGTATGTATATTACTTATTTATGTCCTATGAACAAATACATCATACATCCGTAATCCGTTGTCTGCTCTCAGCGCCGAAAGTCATGACCGTCGTAAATCATATCCAACTCCATAAACCAGTAGAGCAACTGTCCCAAACCCAAGAAAGCTAAACGCGAACGCAAACGCCACGCCACCGCCAGAAACAAACGCCGAATAAACAATATCAAGGACTGTCATCACAAACGCCCAGCGACTTCCAGCCACAGGCTATACCCCGGTCAATCGCAGGCAGTATCATACCAGAGCATGAACTCCAGCACAGCCTTCAGATCCGACCAGCAGTATATCCCATTAGTCGAAGCCACTTGCCGCAGGGTATGTACGAACCAATCCCGTTCAGGGCGGTTCTCGACCGCGATGCCGCCGAGGGTTAGGACCCAGAGGAGGGCGACCTGGGCTTGGGGATGGGTCCAGATGGAGGGTGCGTCGGGGGATTGCAGAGCTTGTTGGAGGAGCTTTGCGAGACGGGGGAGAGGCGAGCATTGGGATGGGAGAGGGAAGGTGACGCCGACGGCGTAGATGAGGGCGGCTAGACGGCAGGCTTCGTAGACGGGTTCGTGCTGTGGGTGGGGGAAGTAGTTGGTGAGGTCGCGGGCAGAGGGGAGGGTGAGGAGATGGTACTGGACCAGATTGCGCTGGTCACATAGCAGGGACAGGTCGGGGTTTGGGTGGGAGGCCTTCATGTGTTCGATGACGATGTTCGTGTAGACCCGGAGAGCTTGAAAGACATTTGCCATTTCTGGGGTGAAGCCGATCTGACGCAGTCGACCGAACCCGAGCTCCACGTCAAGAGAGGTGTATCCTAGTAAGTCTTGTAATGTGAGGCCTTGTCGGGGCTCGTGGAACGGTATGTATTCGAATACAGGCTGCGAAAGCAGATAGCTTGCGGTCAAAAGCGCGGAACTTGGTCATGTTAGCTCAGGTCACCTATCAAGTGAAACAGAGATGCGCCTACAAGGATACGGTGGTGGCTAACCCCGGCAGCTTGATGTTTTTTAAGCCGCCCCGTAGTTTGATCAGCTCGACCAAACCCCGCAAGTGGACAAGATTCGGTGGCAAGGTTGCGTAGACGTCGAGCCATTGTAGGTGCGTTAAGGGCGGTGTGAATGGGACATTTCGATGTCGTCGGCGATCGTTGTCGTCGGCGATGCTGTGAGCCATGCAAATGACACTTAGTATGATAGAATCGCTAAGAACTCGATTGCGGTCAGGATCGCTGAATGCCTTGTTGGCCAGCTTGATGGTTTCATATTCACACTGACGTAGGAGTCGCTGATCGCGAGGCCCAAAGGCCCCGTCCGGAATGTGCCCGTTGATCCATTGACAACGTTGGTGAGATAGTGAGCCAAACAAAAGGGCAGTGAACAAAACAGGGTCGGTCAATGAAAGAGGAAGCCAACTTTTAGCGGCAGAGACGTCGCGGTCGCTGGGAGTTGGGGGAGTCAGCTGGGGCCAGAGGATGTCTAATACTGCAAATCGTCAGCATTCCGAGTTCAAGGGTTATATCAAGGGTACTAACAGTATCTTTCACAAGCATTTATGGCTTCGGGAGTATAATGTGACGGGTAGGTGTGAAAAGGATCGAACACGTCACTGCCCATGGCCGTGATGGTGTAGCCAGCAAGAAAGACACTTTCTTGACCCGGAGAATGAGTACTATCCCGATGCGCGGAATCCACCACCGATCGCCACGGATTGTGATGGCAATGGCTTTCAGCGTCGTCTTCCAGCGGTTCATGGGTGTGAGAGGAAGCTACCGATGGGAAGGGGACGTGAGAAGCGGAACGGACGGAGAAGGACAGGCTGCGAGAAGTGGTAGACTCGGGTGACTCGCGCGACGACCCAACAGACGGCGACGAGGATGAAGGGGATAACGTTTCCTCAGTATCGATATCAACAATCTGCGACGCTGGACCGCGGGGTTCCTCGCGATTCGAGTCCGAAGACTCTCCCGCCGAACGGTCCTTGGTCTGGTCGGAAATCCATTTTCCCACATGCGCCCTCACCAGGCGCTGTATCCTCAGCTTCTCATTTTCCGAGGTTGGACGGGCATTGACGAAGTGGATTGACTCCTTTGTGCCCCCTTTAGCACCTTTACTTGAAGGCATCGCCACCACCGTGTCCCATTACCGGTCGATCGTTACGGTCGTGATGATGTTGCAGCGTCGATGGCAGTGACCGCATCCTGCGGCTTTGATTGCGAACAAGGTCAAATTTCTGCACCGGTTTTTCGCCTGTAGAAAAAAAAAAGGGAGGGAGGGTCGGAGTGCCGATCGCGCAGCTACCTGCGAATGCGATTATGAGGGGGCAAATCGGCAGCCGGATGTCATTGATAGGGGCGCGATGCGATCGACAATTGTAGTCAACGTGTCCGCAATAGGGGAACGTAAATGTTATAGAGACGATAGAAGAATTAGAATTCAAGTCGTAAACGGAGAAATCAGTTGACAGGTGACACTTCAGCCATGCGCAATGAACTGCGTCTCTATCTCTCCCTGTCGTGGGGAAACCCCGTGACCGTGACCGGCGATTATCGGTTAGCCCCGAGGCTAGCCACGGGGAGCCTTTGTTGAGAATGAATTCGCTGGACGATAGAGGAGGAATTCAGGTTTGTCTAGAAGACTATCCGTGGTTTAGAAAAGAGACTTTGTTGAATGTGCAGTGGTGATGACATCGTGGCCATCGTGGCTTGCGAGAGAGTTGGTCCTGGTCTAGATTCTCCACCAGAAGGAACGGCGATGAACGGCGATCTCGATTGCCGAATCCATCGCGACGCAACAATTGATCAAGAGCGAGTCGCTTTGCATGGAAAATCCCCGATGAGTTCCAGCCTGAGCACTCAGACGGTGGGGTCTGCAGTGGTGGATTCTGTCAGTATGAGGGGTGACTATCCACTTACTAGAGCCACGAACACCACGATCACAGTACCATACTTTAGTCTTCGATATCGGACAAGGATTGACAGGCAAATCAATTCCCAAGAAGATGACACCGTCAGATCTCAAATGTGGAATTCCGATCCATCAGAAAGTACTAATCCTGCAGGATTCGATCTATGGCTGACATACAAGATCCAGGACCAGCACGACGTGAGCCGTGCTAAGAGTAATTCATACGGCTGATCATTATCAAAATAATGACACAATCGAAGGACTCATCCTGGAGTCCGATCCATATCCTCGTCATAATCATATTCGCTATGGTCACTTTCCGTTCTGGGCTATATATTATCTGCACCCGCAGCTACTTCAAAACCATGACTGGTCCTATCGCCAGGCGCTCGCAAACACTCTCTTTCGGATCTACCTTCTCACGGTCACTCTGGTTTGTCACCGGAGCCACTGAAGGAGGGAGATTCGAGGCCGACGGATCAGTTGAATGGGGAGATATGGGTATAGACTGACATTTACATGACGTTATTGCTTCTAGAGATAGTCCACGAGGACAGTTCTACCAGTGATACATATCCTTCTACTGAAGAGAGTGGCTCCATCGACTACTGAAAATAAACCAGGTCCGTTGCTTCAATGAGTTTTAAGAAGATATCGAATTGAAGTAAGTGCTCTCTGCAGAGGATCCACGGGATAGCATTATCCTCGATTTGGTGAGTGTAAGTTTATATACACGGCGAATGTGCAACAGATATAAAAAGATTTTTAAAGTTGGCTTCATGTTGCGCACTCTTCAAGACCAGGCACAATGAATGAGTGGTCAGATCACCTCTATCACTTATTAGTTAAGTAATCACTTAATGGCCTAAGCAACTTACTTATGAGTCATTCTTGATTCCGCAAAACCACCAGGTGTGGCTGTCCATGGCAAGGCTATACATGCCGAGTTCTCCGCGACATCCAACCAGGAATTGGTCGTACTGAGTGGTCTTTCGTCGACGTACCCTGCGTGTCTTCTTGGTTCGTCTTAATTGCGGAATTGTGCGCAGAGGTAAATGACAAGGGAACACATAACAGGGGATGCCGGTATCCAAGCGATGCTGCCATCGATACCAGACTAGGTCTGCGTTGTGGAGAGTGGTAGGCATTGCTATAGCTCTGAATATCAAAGTAACAGCGGCTTCTATACCCACGGTTTTGATGTATCCATAAAGATGTAGAAGATAGATTGCTGGATATGTACATGGACAGCACAGCCAGGTGGTTGAGGGTATTATAAGACATCGACTCCGAGCCCGGAGAGGTTCCAGCTCAGATAAAGTAAGGCTCAGTAGTGAATCGTACATATTCACTGCAGAGCAGATAGAAAAGGCAGAAACAGTGAATTAGAATAGATATTCACTCACCAGGTCTCTATATAGGAGGATCTTATAGGAGTATCATTCACTCTGTTATAGATGGACATACTCTGGTAGAAGAAACGTCACCTTCCACTATTTCCTTCACTATAACCATCATCTATACAAAGTCTGCAAATGGACTTATTAGATGGAGTTTACACACTTATTATAGCATATTAGTCTTCTTACAGTCACCATCATGATGTCGCGTAAGAAGCAACTGCTCTATTTCAAGCTCCATACATGAGACACTGGAGCCCTGAACTAATTTCCATCTGTTCATTCTTCAGAAGCAGTGTTTTGTCAAGTATATCATAGATAGCCATATTATTGCAAGTGATATTTCCTATGGCCCATCGATTAATCTGTCCATAATTCAACTCATGTAGAATAGCGCAGAAAAGAATCACCAGGAACAGCTGAATATGAACGCTTATATTTAATTAGAAGACAGTTGGATATACGCTACTATGCCCAGGATTCTCGCCTCAATCAATCTCGAGCAGCTGGTACTTCCCCCCCTCACCAGTCTCCGCATCATAATACCCCTCCAGCGCCTTCTCAACAGCAGCCATATACCCCAAAACCTTCTCTTCGTGCCACCGTCTTCCAACAACCTGCACCGCAGTCGGGAGACCCGCCATCTTGGCCGCGTCGTAGTGCTTCCACGCCCCGCGGGCAATGGCATTATTCGCGCCAAGCTGCTTTAGGACGGTTTTATACGGCGCACGGAGGGCATCCTTCTTCGCGTCGACGTGCGAAACCGGCAATACACCGGCAGAGTAATCCAGCAGGTTCCATAGGAAGGTATAGCCGCAGGAGGAGACGGCGTCGCGCATAGCCTTGTGCGGGAGAGCAGGGGTAGCGTTGACGGGGCACAGGATGAAGTCGTATTGCTGGGGCTCGGCGTCCCACCAGGCGTGCCAGGTGGCGCGGAAGGCCTCGCGGCGGGCAACGAGCTTCCACTGCTCGGCTGCGGATTTGTGTTCAAAGCTGCGAATCAGCGCGGCCCATTTGGTATCGCGTTTGATGTAGCGGACGTAGAGGTAGTAGAGGTAGCGGAGGGGACGGGGTAGGTTAGCGATGCGGGTCAGTTGTTCAGCACCCGGGTCGGAAGGTTCGAAGCTGTAGCGGTGAGAGTTGAAGGTGGTGCAGCCGTCGGAGTTGAGGAGTTGAGAGGCAAGCGTTAGCCCTGTGAAGGGGTCGGCGGATGCCGGGGGCGTGATCTCGGAGACTGTGTGGCCGGCTGCTGTGAGCGCAGCGACAGTGGTGGCGATGGCGCGGTTGATGGCGGGAGTGGGAGGGACGACGCCTGCAGAGAGTTAGCTCTGTATAAGGTTGCATGATAGATACATACCATCTGTAGACATCAGTCCAATGCGCAGCCGTTTTGTCTGTGCTTCCTTCTCCTCTGCGTCCCGCCAAGCGATGGGATGGACAGTGTTGTCATACTTCCATGGCTGCATACCGATGATCGCTCGTGTAAAGTAGGTGAGATCGTTCAACGTCCGAGCCATTGGGCTAAAGACACTGGCCACTCCTTCCTGACCCGCCATGCTGGTGCTGACGCCTGCCTTGGGCCAGCGGCCAGTACTGCACCGTAAGGAGTAGATACCGCTCCAGGCTGCAGGAACCCGCACCGATCCAGCAACATCAGACCCAATACCAATCCGACCACCGAGGGCAAGCAGAGCACCCTCGCCTCCCGTTGAGCCACCTGGTGAGTACTCAGGCACATGTGGGTTCAAACACCGACCCCAGAGACCATTGAAAGACTCAAACGATAGAAGCGTCACCGGCAGTGCAGTCTTGGCATACGGGACAGCACCTGTATCAGGTCAGGGTACGTAACAACCAGAGAAATTTTGCAGCCATACCAGCATCCTTCAACAACTTCACCATGGGCCCGTCCTCGGTACAAGGCTTCCCAGCCATCCGCGCATACCCAACAGAAGTGTCAAAACCCTTGACCTGCACCGAATCCTTGAGGGAGACGGGTATCCCGGCCAGCGGGCCTTTGAGGTTGACCTCTGACTGAACCCATGTCTCCGCTTCGGGCAGCAAAAGCTCAGTCACGCAGTTTGTGCGTTCGTGGGCCTTCACGGCCACCTTGCCGTACGTGCGGAGAACATCTGTTGGCGAAACGGAGGAGTTGTGGACAGACTCAACGAGCTCCTCAATTGGCTTGTTAATAATACTCTTATCTGTCGCCGAGAACGCAGTGTGGTAGTCTGGGGAGAGGGAAGCGAAACGGGCGGCCCGTTCCTTTTGCTTGAGGTCCCTAATGAATAGTTAGACTGTGCTGTATGTTGGTGATGTTGTGTATGGACTTACCGGGCCCGGCGGTAGGTGAGATAGTCAAATGGTGGTAACATAATGAAGACTACACTCGCGCGAGGCTGATGAAGAAACACTGCCTCGAAGCGAAAGAAGATGAATGGTGCAGGGGCTGGCCCTTGCTATTTATTGCGGGGAAAGCATGGACACTGATGCGGAGAAGAGCGATAAGGCCCGCTGATAAGCGTGTCCAAGCTTGGTCCGCGCTCGAGGTATCAACAACCAGAACCAAGGGAAGATTCCGTACCACGATGATTAGCTCGTTGAAACATGTGTAAAGTCTTCGCAGTATTTTGCCAGCAAACCTCAATCTGAATCTCGTCATCCAGGCGATTTGTTGAAAAGGGTGCGATGCGATGAACAACATCTGAGAGCACGTGACCTTTAAACAAGTGCCGACAACCGAGTATCTGGCCCAATCAGGAAAGTCCATGCGGATAGTGTCAACCAGCGGACAAAAGACCGCGACGTATCTCTCGCTTATCAGTGTTGATACTCTGTAGAAGTCACAGAAAGCTAGGAATGAAGATAAGGTTACTCCTTAGCATATAGCAGACTGCAGACGCTCCCGAGAAACGCGGTTGAGTCACCTGAACTGCTGGTTGAGGCATAGTACGCGCTTTATCCACTTTGCGGGAGATGGAATGGGTAGAACAGTGAGAACCTCGCGTTCATTTTTATTTACGTTTAAGTACAAGCTCATATTTATGACAAACACGGTTTGTTCATACATTGAAGGTTCGAATATTCCAACTCCGGAATACCAATGCTGACATGATTTTGTATATGCTTGGATATTCGCGCTTCATAGCACATTGAGCGCCACACAACGCATGGTAAGTGAGACCAGCTCATTCAGTCAAATTCAAGGTTGCATGGGATGGGAAAGCCATCCCACCCTTGGCATGTACTCAATCTTTCGCTCAGGGCGATATGTCTTTGAGTTTTGCGGTCAGGTTGAATTGATGCGATCAGTTTTGCGATCGTGAGCTGGCCGCCGTGGAGGATTAATCTTCAGGCTGGAGACTGTGATTGACCTGGGACTGCTCATCCTCTCGATTCCCTATCGGCATTGTCTTGTAGCCAGTGGTGGGCGTTGAGCCACAGAAGGACCACAATAATACCGGCGAGGAGACTGGTAATGGCCAAGAAGATGACGAAGCCACATATTATCGATCGTTGTTTCTTTCGGTACTGTGCTTGGATCCAGTTGTCCCTTTGGTTCGTTAATGCGACCCTTCCACGCAAACCAACAGACACGATGCAAAAAGTACGTACGAGTGGACCGGGCTCTTGTTTTGAGCTGCAGCTTTTGCTTCCTCATCCAGATGAACCGCGCGTGAAAAGCGCTTCCAGAACAGCGGATCCCTCACAAGCGCCATTATTCGAGATGCTCAGTGCGAGTCGGACATTGATAGGTATTCGATGACCTGCCTAGCGCTGTGTATGGACTCAATTGGGCAGGCGAATCTGTGACAAGAGGCGACGGGGTGAGGGTGAACCAGGGCCCCCGTCGACTGGAACCGAAAGAGTAGGCGCAGTCGTCAAGAAGAATATTGAAGAAGCGTAGGGTGATGTTAGGAACCAGAACAGATCGAGGAAGAAAACAACAAAAGTAGATACAATCATACAGGACGGGACGGGGACAATAAGAGGAAAATCAAAATAGAAAACAAGGCAGTTGCAAGGAATCCGGCTTTGAAAACCGAAATATGCCATCCAAGCTCGACCGAGCATTCCAAAGTATGCATCCATTCACAGTGCCTGAACTGGCATTCCAGTGGTCTCCGATGGAATGGCACAAGAGGCAGAAGACGTCTGAGGAATGGTCTCGTTCGGCATTATAAGGGGAGCAACTACTCGACTTCCAGCCAATCAGAGACTGCATTACAGCAGGGCTAGAGATTCTCACCAATAATAAACAATTCCCTCTCTGCGTTTTAAATGTCCTCTTCTTAACAAATCCACTTAACCTGGGAATCCACGAAAACCATGGAAGGTAAAACCCGTATGCGCATCCAAAATTGGATAATTTGAGTTATCACGCGGTCTCAGCTGCGGCTTGTCTTGCTTGTCTTCTGTTGCATGTTTTTAACTTTCCCAGTGTCGCACAGGTTGTCAATCTGCCGACTGCCGCAAAAGCTTCCTCAAATCGAGCCATACAGAGTATGGATATGAAGAAGCATGCTATAAAGTCACAGTCTCCAGTTAGAGAGGTAGAGCTCATGATTTACGAAGAGAATATGAACGAAGGCCGCACATCGTCGGGCCCGGTCCAAAATGCGCCTCATCGAAGCCACGGCCCACATAGTTCGGTGCAGAGAGCCTGCTACCCTGCAATATTGGCTGGTTTTCGAAAAGACTGAGGATGAATGAGGGTGGTCTGATCAAGTTTGCTCATCGGAAACAATTCAGTAGTATGACAAATAAATGGGTGCCTATTAGCTGATCGGCTTCAATGCTTAGCAGGATGGGAATCAGCATGGTGTCTCTGATCACGGCTTCCTCGACTAGTTGACTTCTGAAGGGAGATAAGTCGGTAGTTCGAGACTGGACAACATGCAACAATCTGGAGTGAAACTGCAGATGGTGGAACTGGAAGTACTTGTTGATATGCAGAACACCACCAAGGCTGCAGTATCGAGTACCTGCAGAATAAGCAGTGTTGAAACTGCTTTATCAATCAGCCCTAATTTGCTGATCACTCCAGCACTGCCTTTTTAACTGATTACTGATTAGCCTGTCGATGCCAATTGATGCACGCAGTGGAGCAAGATAATACTCAGCGGAACTGCCAGACTGCCAGACCATGGTTCCATCCGCGAGAACCGACCCAATTACCGCCGTCCATCAGTGGTAAATAATGAGAGTACCTGGCGTCCTGGATAATCCTCAGGAATCAAGAATCAAGATCGAACTGACTCCAGTGAGAGTGATGCTGGCTGCAGTCGTGGCTGTCATGTCACATGCGGGGCTGTCAGGCTGTCAGGTTGTCAGGCGTTCAGGCCACAATCCGACTTCCCTAAGGCAAGAAAAAGGACCAAAACAGCATCGTGCATCGTGATACTGCACCGTTTCAGCGTTCCATCTTCTATCTGCCCCATCGGTCAATCATCGATGATTCTGCGCGTCTAATTGCAGATGAGGCGGATTGAGTTGGCTTCTTGCCAGCAAACGAAATCCTTTGGGCCACCCCGCAGTGGAGATGAGCAGAGGTGCCTGACCGCTACTGTTGCCTATCTATCGATCTATCTAGGTACTTTCGTTCTCTCGAGCTCTGCTCCATCTCAAATACCCCTTCCATCTGAATCTAAGCCATTAATGAACGAAATCTATCGCTGCGTTCAGATGCACGTCAACCTCTTGTCGTGGCCATCAACTCCGCCCGGTCATGTCCTCCGCACAAGACGCAGACGCGGGCGCCAATTTCTGGGGAGTGTTGATCAACCCCGATAAGAGTCCGGCCCCGTTACTCGAACAGCTATGTCTGGGGATTGCACAATTGATGGTCAATCTGTGTTGCTGCCTCGTTGATATCATGCAGCTTGCTGATGTCTTCTAGGTCAACTTTGACGAATATGCTACCACCGACCTCACCCCTGATCGGATGGCCACCTTCTATCGCAAAGTCGGCGGCAACTATGATATCCTCTTCCTAGAGACAAAGTCCTCAGCTCTGTCATTCATCTATCAGCGTCTCGGGTGTTTCCACAGTATTCAACCCACGAATGATCCCTTTAAACCTCCGTCCATTCCAGCACTGCAACCCAACGGCTTTGTGAGATGGCAGACAATCCAGCTCCTCCTGGATCCTGACGAACATGCGCGCTATTTACAAAATGCCGTTGCGCTGTGGGACATTGAGAACCCCAACGGAGGAACTTTCCCAAAGACCATCCCCCGAGACGCTTTCCCGTCGGAACCAGACGCGGAGATGGTGGAGTGGCATGAGGGAGTGAGTCGGCGTTTTGAATTCGACTACTGGAGGAAGAATGTCTTGCGTTCGTCTCCGCCCAACTTTCGCACATATCACTCGCAATTCAGCCAGAAGGATGCATCGCCTGCACAAGAGCACCACACACCGAGTCACCGGCCCGCAACACCACAGCCCCGGCGACACACGGAGCCAGAAGATCCGCCTCGCAGAAGTCGCCATAACAGACAGCGTAGCGGCGAGCTCCCTACGTCCGCAACTCGAAGAGTCAAATCTACCTATTTTCCCCGTGCTGAGGAGAGGCCTGAATCCGCAGCTTCTCGAGCGCCATCGCCGCCCATTCGACCGAGACAATCTGCAAAATCGAGAGGCCGCGAACGACCGCACTCCTTTGTCTATCCAACGAGCACAGAACCGCACCATGGCCAAGACACATCCGACGCCTCGTCCGAAGACTCAGGATCTCCGACGCACGGGCAGCCTCCGAAATCAGGACGACACAGCCATCCTCGGAACCTATCACTGCCCCGCTCCCGCTCCTCCCACGCTCGACGCCACTCGCACGAAGCATACGCCCGCAGACCCGAAGAAGACGTATCGCCAGACTCCCCACGAAGACATACCCACCGCGATGCCCATACGGCACACATGGGACGATTGTACGACTCCGACGGCGCGCGGAAACCCCGCCATTCAAGAGCGTACAACGAGGAACCAACCCCCAACCGATCTGCTGGCGTTCGATTCCACGAACACATCTTCCACGAGCAACCCTCCGTCACACCGTCGGCGGAGGTGCCCCTCTACACGCACGTCCACCCCCGCTACGTGAACGGCATCAGCGAGAACTACGTCCACCATCACCACAACCACCACATAGACTCCTACGTCATGGACGACGGCCGCCGACACAGCTACCGCGACCCGACTTCAAACGGCTCAGGCGCCCACGCCGCTGCGCCCGAGCGCACCCGCTCCTATTCTGGTCGATCATCCCGGGTCCCGGGCTGGGCTAGTCCGCCACAGGGCAGCAAGCGATGCGTGCCCGTCCCCATGGTAGACGCGGAATACCAGTCCCCCTCGGGGCGGCGATCTGCCATGTATGAGCGATAGTGGCTAATCTTGCTGTATCCACTGGCGTGTACCTAGCCACGACATAATGAGTAACGACGTCATGTCTCTCTTTTTATTTTCGTTCTATCGTCTCATCTCTCAGTTACGGTTGCTCTCAGACGGAGGACGGCGTCTGGATTGAATTTTTCTGTTCTCTTATATCTGAACGTGCATACGCATATACGACGGAATCAGATCGATCTTGGCTCGGCTCTCATTTCATGCATTAGTTTTTATTTCCATACTACCGGTGTGATTGGATTGACGGTGGGGATTAGACATATCATGAGTGACGATTTATGAGGTTAGGAGTTAGCTCGGTTATGGTATAGTTAGGTGCTGATCAATGTACTGCCGTTTCTGGATTCAACCCCTAGTTCTATCTGCGTGGTTATATGCGTACTACTACAGCTGGTCTATTTACAGAACCAGTCAACTGCACTTCCACTATGTACACCTCTGGACCTCAGGCAAAAGACGCCCGCTGGAAGGTAAACCCATACTCCTCAAACACCCTACACTTATCCGTACCCTGCGGGTTCTGCGTCCAGGAAGGCGGCATATCAAGGAGACTGACATTTCGCTGCTCGGCCTGATACGCAGGGATATAGTACCCGTTCTTCCCGAAGACCTCGTACGTGGCGGCGTAGGCGGGCCCACGGAGACGGAGCATCTCCGGGTCCGGGTTCGGGTCGCGGGAGCGGAAGAAGGCGCCGAAGATGTCGTCGAGGAGCTGCGAGTGGAGGAGGTCGGTGGTGTCGTAGTAGGGGTCTACGTTTTGGGACTTGCTGTTGAGGGTGCCCCAGACGGGGAGGACGTCGGCGGAGTGGCAGGTGGCGTTGTAGTCAGTGTTTGGGGAGCAGATGGCGGGGACGCCGACGTTGGTTTGGATGTGGCCGTGGGTGATTTCGACTTCGTAGAGGGTTGGGAAGGCGGTTGCGCCGCCGTTGGCTAGGAGGTGGGCTTGCGGGCAGGTCCATTCGCTGTAGGTTAGGGCTTGGGCGCCGACGTTGCGGACGGTGTCTGGGTCGGAGGGGTTGAGGGGGAAGGCGTTGGAGGCGGCGAGGGATTTGGCTAGGTCTGGGGTGTATGCGATGCCGAGGAGGGCGTTGAGGTTTGCGGTGGTTGCCTCGATCTGTGGGATGAATCTGCCTACGTAGAGGCCGGCTTCGTCGGTGACGGTGGTGAACATGGTTGGGACACGGTTGGGGAGGGTGTTGTCGGCGAGCAGGGTGTAGAACTGGTCGTCGATCACGCCGCTTCCCGAGTCGTCGACCATGGGCATAAAGGGCTCAATGGAGGCGAGCATTGTGGATACGTGGAGGAAACTGTCGGCGACTTTCTTGTTCACGGCCGTCATGGCGGACTGGAACTCGGTCGTGTTGTCGAGGAAGGCCGATGCGGGCACAGAGCGCAGACAAGATAGCAGCTTCTCTTCGGAGACGGTTTGGTTGCAGCCGACAGCCTTGGCGACCTCCGGTGCTACCAGCTGTTTATACACCTCGCGGGTGAACCATGGCAGATCCAGGGGAGCCGACTGAACGATCGCACCGGAGAACAGACCTTTGGCCGCACTGGACGATAGCAAGGCTGTCACACTCTGGCCGCCTGCTGACTGGCCGAAGATCGTAATTCGCGACTTGTCGCCACCGAACGCTTCGATGTACTCGTTAATCCACTTGAGGGCGAGGATCTGGTCTCGGATGCCATAACTTCCCGTCGTGAGATTGCCAGTCACCAGCCAGCCCAGGGCGCCAACGCGGTAGTTGACCGTCACCACAACAACGTCGTTGCGGCTTGCAAAATTGCCCCCGTCGTAGTCGATCATGGACGCGCTGCCCTTGGTAAACGCGCCTCCATAAAAGTAGACGGCCACTGGCTTGCGCAGAGAGTTGTGGGCACCATGCACAGGAAGCACAGGGGTGTAGATGTTTAGATACAAACAGTCCTCGGAGATGCCACCGTTGCCAAGGGTACCAAAACTGGAGACTGACTGGACGCAAGAGTCGGAGAATTTGGTAGCATCAAGCTTCTTGGGCCCACTGTACGGCTGAGGCGGTGCGAATCTCAGGTCTTTGACAGGGGGATTGGCAAAAGGAACACCCAGGAACCGAAATGAACGTGCGTCGCGATATCCAGTGAAAGTGTAACCTTCATGCATTACCGAGATCTTGGATGACTCGACAACAGCCTTGTTCGTGTCTGTCGTGGGAGGAACCTTGGACGTACAAAGCGCGGGCAGCTGCATATGGCAGGGTATGGTCATGGTCTCCTTGCGGCTGAGAGAATAGGCGGAGCAGTCCTTTGGGGATGATTTTGCAACCCATACCTGGTCGTTCCTCTGGAGATCGCCATTATGCATGAGATAATTGAACTGATATTGAAGTTCAGTGCGGTTTGTTTCGGTCGCATCCTGCAGTGAGTAAAGGCTCTCCCCGATGGCAGCACACTGCGCCTGCGCCTGACCGTAGTTCACTCGATCATAGATCAGTACCGCAGCCGTGCCATTGTTTTCGGAGCCCAAATTGTTGTACTTCAACGCTTGCAAAGTACTCAGAGAATTGATCTGAGGGGGACCTCCAGGAGCTTTGCACCCATTATTGGGATGCGAAGGCGCCGCAGATACCAGCGAGCAAAAGAGCAGTCGAACCGCCAAAGATTTGAGCTGCATTTTTGCTTGAGGTCGAGGTCTCGTACCCTGGGAGAAGATGACAGGGGGGAGCCAGGTAGCTGACCTCTTTATAGCGGTGGTTGCAGCCTAGGGCAACTTGCTAATCAAGGAACAACAACGCTGACTGCGCCTGTTCATGCAGAGAGGCGTCATTCGGATACACCGGAAAGGAAAGGCGCAGGTGCCAAGGACAGGAGATTCGTCCAAATGGAGTATGATGTTTTCGCCAACAGTGAAAACTGGGGAACGGTGGATGCTGCGAAAGGTGGAGAAATCCGACAAAATGCGGAGTCCGCTAGCATGATTCACGGCCCTGGTCCTCGATATTAACAGGTTGTCTGCTCTGTAATTTGATAGGCTTACCTAGCTTGGACCCTGGAGAAGAGGAGATTGTGAATGGCCATGGCGGCATAGCTGTTGGCTAGAGTTAGCAAACGGTCTAGACAATAATCAGTCGAAGCCACTTGCATCGACCAATAAGCGAGTTGGATCAAACCGATCGGTTTTGTCGGCGTTGGTGATGAATCATGGACGAAGTTGAAGGAGTTTGGTGTTGACTTGGGTCTTGGATCAAGCGAATCTGTTAGGCACCAAGGCTGCAAGGCATCTCTCAAATTTTTCCGCTTCGGGTTAGCTCACTCAAGGCCAGCCCTAAGTCCTGAGAATGTCAATGAACGAGTTGAAGCGATTCTGATCAATTGGGCAGACAGGTAGAGATCAAAGGTGGGCAGCAGTATCAGTAATTAGACGAAGGGCATGATTGCATGGGAGACACACGCGTAATTTTCATATGTGTGGCTGCTTACTCCAGCTAACGCAGTGTACATTCTCTTGGTCCAGGTTCAGCCGAAATATATTCATCCAAGGATCAGAAGAATCAACATCTGTTCAGAGCTTGAGTATGTCAAAATCCTCAATTCTAATTGATTATATTGTGACTTCTGCGGAACTTAATAATAGAGATGTAAACACCATTCTCAGACACAGTCTGATTCGTCTCCGCCTATGGACTAACGGCTGCATACTCATCCAAAGCAATCATGCCTATGGTCCGCCTGAAGCTTGCGGTTTACTGGGTTATGGTTATATAGAAATGGGCGAAGTCATAGTCAAAGGCTGTAGCGGAAGGCTACTGATGTGCTGTGCTCTGCCGTGGTTCTAGAGTCGGTTTCATATCGTATCAGTGTTGCTTTCCTACCACTGCAAAGGTGAGATACATGCACGAGATATCCATAAGCTTACAGTGCTTACTTACCAACCTGACTATAGATGTCTTGGCCCACAATCCCTTTGGCTTCAAAAGGAGGTCAGGGAGCATGTCGACACACATTGCGCCGTTCTGTGATGACTGAGAGAAGCAAGGCTTTACGTGTCGTAGTAAGGCTTCCAAAGCTGGTAAAGAAGGAGGCCGTTAAATGTTTGTATGTCCTCGAACCACATTCTGAGCTAGGCTGCGGTCGTTACCTCCTTAGCACTGGCTGTTGACTAGCTTAAGGGCCAGCGGCTGTCTGGCGACATCAGCCCTCAGGACTGGGATGAATCCATGATCTGATTGTATCAATGAGATTTCCTGGTGTGGATACTTTGGTGTTATTTGGCCCTTGGCTGCGGAGGCTCTATTTGCTGCAGCTCCTGTTTCAACTTCGGCAACGAGGAACGGAAGAGACGGTTTCTACCCGAGTTGACGACAGAAGGACTTCTATGTTGTCAATGGTGCGAGAGCAAGCTGTAGCAAGCGAGCGAGAGCACCGACTCGAACTGATGCCTCAGGCTTAGTTCTCGCCTGAGATGCGAGACGTCGAGCTATTCACCCCGATTAGGCAAAGCACTACGCAACATATGCCCCTCCATCACTTGCTCTCCAGCACGGAACCGGCGCCGGTGGTGCAGGGGTCAACACTTGCGACCAAGTCAGTCTCAGCACTTGACTCTTGTGGGACTTCTGCAACCACCAGCTGCGCCGGTTCGAATACGGCTGGTGCTGTGTAGACTAGATGTCCTTTTCTGAGACATCACCTACATAGCACCAGACCGGGGCGGAATGGAAAGACCTTCGCGTGGTACCCTACAGAGAGGTATCCAGGGGGGGGGGGGGGTCTTACCCATTCCGTTTTGCTGTTTGGAAATTTCTCTCTTTGTCTTTTTTTTGCTGGGGATGTCTGTATGAAGCATTTAGTTGTTTAGATTTTGTAATATGCATCTGCTGGATGGTGGTTAGATCCACCTACTCCCACTCAACGTGTCTCCCTCGCCCACTTTCATCATTACCTTTGCCATATTCTGAATACTCATCTTATTCTAATGTATAAAGAAAGATTACTATTCAATCAACTGAATTCAACTTTGAAGATAGTGGTGCACAGCTGTCACCCGCACCACTGAATATAGTACCACGCCTTCGTCAACCACATATCCCTACTTCCAGTTCGTCTCCAAACTTCCAATCTTCAGACACCGTGATACTGACTCCGTCTCTATAGTATTAATATCCATGGCGCTATCCCGTATTGGACGTCCTCACTATTCTCTTTCAACACTGACAGAACCTTACACGGCGTCGGTGCCAGAACCCTCTTCTGCTCTCCAGCGCTGTTTCGCATTCGTTCCGACGCTTTCACAGTATAACTACAAACCCAATCGCTCGGACCCAACGCTGGCGTCAACGGCATGGAAGCGACAATGGAGGCGCGGGTTTGGTTAAGCTGCCTCGCTGGCGCTCAGATGGGATGACAACGTAAGCTTTTGTCTCGAGTCCGTCGAAAGAACTTTATATGCCGGGTCGCAAAACCCAGGACTTCTTACACAGCGTTGCAGAAAAGCTAGTTGTCTTGACTCCATGCTCATGCAATTTCCCTCAGGCACATCACACCCTCATCTCCAGTTCACTCACGCTACAAGCAAAGGAACCCCCACAACAACCTGCGTAACAACGTCCACTTCGTCAGCGCAGCCCTCAATCTCAATCGAACGACATCATCCTCTGCCCCCACCTCACTTCAACAGCTCGAAGTCCTCCCAAGACGCACAAGGAACCAGTCACTCTCCGCACCGATCTCGCCCAGGCTCCTCCGTGTCGAGCGTACTCATGTACAACCCGAAAGCACATGGGTGTGCACAAGATGCTTATTGCGTACGGATTAACAAAGACTAGTCCAGGTTACATTACCAGAGTGGTTGTTGATGATCTGAGTCATGAGGATGGATGAGGCCGGGTGAGATGGATGTATCTGGGGATGAGGTGTACATTGATGAAGGTGGATATGGCATATTACTGGGAGGATTAAGGCTATTATCATTCGGGTGAGCATCCTTCTGCTATTTCAGAGATTGTACTGATTACGATGGCAGGAGGAGGAAATAAACTGGCCTGTTCAGATCGCAGAGCGACTTACAGCGCTGACGGCCACCAGCGAAGCCAGTGTTGTGTGACTGCATATGAGAGGTGCGCAGACGCTGTTGCTTGTTCATATAGGCTTCAGCGGGTATTTCTGTCAGGCTATCGGACGACGAGGTCACGAACTACGTATGAATCTTGGGGAGGCGTCCCCGTAGAGCGCCACAGCATATCGTCTAGATCGGAGACGCCGCAATCGGGTATATCGGGAATGATACCCGGTAGGGCCGGTACCCCCGAAGCGGAAGTGGAAAGCACCAGACGCATATTCTGGGGGGGGCGACAAGTTGATTACGACCGGCAGAAGAGAGTCAAATTATATAATTTCTTTGTCAGTTGAATGTTTATTTTAAGAAACTCCTTGATGGCTGAGTTTGTGTGTCTGACTCAGATTCTGTTGCATTCCTAGAATGTTCTCGAGCATCGTCACTCGGCCTCTGATCTGGATCCCACATGGAGTAGTCTACCTACCCCATAAAATGCTCCATATTGTGCATGTTTTCGACTCTCTTAATTATAATTATCGCCTCCAGGCGGGACCGGCCGTAACCATCCGGAAAGGCAGTCATTCCTTGGTAAGCATGTGAGTAGTCGATACGGCCGTAGGGCATGCAACGAAGTAACGTCATAGGCCCATAGGGCCATAGCATCAGCAATTTCCTTTTGCGGACTTCCCTCGGTCCGGACGCCCAACCCCGACGATGACAACGGCCGTAGAAATAAATGCTAGAGGATGACTGATCTGGGGTAGAAATATTCGGACCTCCTCAGAAATTCCGGCAGCATATCTTTTAGTAAATATGGCCCTGCATGCTGCATCTTGAATCCTTATTCTCAGCACAGCCCACAGTCCTGACGCAATGACAATAAGCAAAGCAGTTCGGATCGTCGAGGTCGGGCCCCGCGATGGCCTGCAGAATATCAAAGAGCCTGTTCCAACGACTGTGAAGCTCGAGTTAATCCAGCGACTGCGCGCGACGGGCCTGCGGACTATCGAGTTGACATCCGTGGTCTCACCGAAAGCAATCCCGCAATTAGCGGACTGTCGCGATGTACTAGGGAACGAATCGATCAGACAACTGCAAGGTGAACAGGGCCTTCGGCTGCCGGTTCTCGTGCCCAACGTCAAAGGACTGGATATTGCGATCGAGTATGGAGTCAAGGAGGTTGCGGTGTTCATCAGTGCGACGGAGGGGTTCAGTAAATCCAATATCAACTGTACGGTACAGCAAGGGATAGAGCGAGCAAAGGCTGTAGCGGAGAAAGCGACTGAGTGTGGGATTGCCGTACGAGGGTAGGTTTCTGTTTCTTCACCGGTTCCTTTCCCAAGACGTAAGCTGATCTCGACAGGTATGTTTCCTGTATCTTTGCAGACCCGTTCGATGGACCTACTGAGCCATCGGCCGTGCTGCACTGCGTTCAAGAACTGCTAGACATGGGCTGCTACGAAGTCAGCCTAGGCGACACACTCGGTGTCGGGAGCCCCGACAAAGTCCGCAGTCTGCTCCGCTACCTAGTCGACCACAACGTCCCACTCGACAAAATGGCTGGCCACTTCCACGATACCTACGGCCAGGCCGTCGCCAACGTATGGGAAGCGTACAACTGCGGCGTTCGCGTGTTCGACAGCAGCGTGGGTGGTCTGGGCGGATGTCCATATGCGCCGGGGGCCAAAGGAAACGTCGCCACGGAGGATCTCGTGTACATGTTTGAAACGGCAGGCATCGACACGGGTGTTGACTTGCTGAAGCTCGTTGAAACGGGAGTGTGGATATCTAGACGTTTGTCCAAGACGAACGCCAGCCGAGCTGGGTCCGCACTGGCACTGAAGCATGGCCTCATTCCCTCCAAACGGTCGTCGTCCCGAACAACCAACAAGAAATCGATATCCTGGTCTATGATCAGAGACACAAACGGCTCGTTAGTCTATCGTTCCGGCGTGAACCCCAAGCCCATCCCCATGCGACCAAAAAGGGGCAACACACGTACCTCCTCACACGGCTCATCGAAGATACCACCGCCGACCCCTCCCTCTCCTGACTCATCATCACAGGAATAGGACCGATCTTCTGCACAGGCATGGATCTTGACACGGAATTTACACCTGTAGTACAAGGCGGAATCACCAGTGACCCAATTTAACCGACGCACGCGGTTATTCGGCGAGATCGATCAGTCTCCAAAGGTGAAGATCGCCTGAATCAACGGCTCAGCGTTTGGCGAGGTGTAGGCCTCGTTTGCCTGCGATATCCAGATCAGTGTCAAAGGCTGCAAATATGACTCTGAGCGAGGTGAAAGTCGGTATCTCCGCTGCGCCTATTTCCAGGTACGCCATTCATGAACTGGTGGCGTTTACGCGGCAGGCAGTGCTTCGGCTCGTCCGGTGAAGGCAGTCAAATTGAAGGAGAGGGAGTTATCACGCATGTTATAGACAGATGCAAGGACTGACGGAAGCTGTTGGATAATGTGTTGAATCTGTTGAGGGATTCGTCGCCATGAGGGTCGAGATATCGAAGGAGTTGATTCGACTTGCATGGGCTCATATAGAGGTAGTTGAGATTAAGAAGTGTTGGACGAGACGATGAGCCGGATGCTGAATGTGCTCATGGTCACGGCTGAGGGGAAGGATGGATGGCTTGCCTACGCGCGACAACGGCTGCGGATGAAGCTGTAGTGTTACCATAGACAGCATGTAGATTACCAGCACTAACCAACATACATAGAGCATGATAGAGTATAGGTTTCAAAGCAAAAAATCCTCACATACTGCTAGTCTATTCGTTCGGTCGTTGAGGCTTCAGAAAGCTACCACTATGTGCTTTTATGACTTCGATACGGTCCTGGAAAGTGTTCATGCCTCCCTGATTTGGCTTACAGATTCAGACGGCACGCCACGTTGTCTCAGCCCAAGCGCTGGAATGCAGAGATAGCGCATGTCTTCAACGGGCTCTGCGCGATCCGGAGGCTACTGGTATTCGACATCAACATTGGATAGGTCCATTGGACCGTGGAACATTCAGCGCCGTCCTGCCATACGTATACACCATCAGAACCCCGTATGAATAAACCTCCAGCAACGCGTACATCTCTTGGATACGATAGGATAGACTTATGTTTCCAACTCATGCGCATGTGTCCTTCCATCCGGACCCACAGGGGAGGCCTTCCATGCTTTATCGCCCATCAACTCATACTTCTGTCCCTCCGATCCCAACGCTGGAATACCAGGTGGTGATATTGCAGGTCCGGCAGCTGCATTTTCTCTGCTCGCTTTCTTCGATCTCCTCAGCAGTATTGTGATGTACACGACCAACGCCCCAAGCAGAAGGACTCCCAAGGATGCTCCGATCCCAATACCTGCGTTCGCCCCTGCGGGCTTTGCGCTTGATCGATCGGACGTGCTCGATGCGTTGGACGATGCAGTTGCTTTCGATGCGTCGGACGATACAGTTGCTTCTGAAGAGATAGAGCTTGGGACGTCCGTAATTTGGCTTGATATAAATGTGGATGAGCTAGCCCTCGTATCTGTGGAGGTGACATAGATAGTTGTAGCGTCAGTTACAGGCTCTGGCGAGATCGTGAGAGTTTGCAGCTGAGTGTCTGTTTGGAGACCACTAAGCACGGCGGTCATTATGAACTCAGCTAATTGCAGGACTTTGTATTCGTTTGAATAGTCTTTTGTCAGGCCGCGAAGATAAAGAGCGTTTCGTGTGTTCGAGGCGATGGATATGCTGACGACTTCCCGGTGAACGGTCTCAACTTGGTTGGGTAACGGATATGCAAAGCAGAAGGATTTGAATGTTCGAACAATGCTTGTTTAAATTTCGACTTCCTCCTGTGAAGGGATCGGGCAGCCCTCTTTTCTGTCTGTAGGCCGTGCTTGGTTTTGTGGCGCAGTGAAGTTGCATCGAGGGGGACGGGACAAAAGGACTACCTTATCTGTGTTGTCTGAAGCACGTCGGCAGGAGGAGCTTCCAGGAATCTTGAACAGCTCGGAGAGTATATATTTACTTAGGTATGGAGATGTTCAATCAGTCATTCCGGAAAGGTTTCAGCATTATATCCAAACACATGCGAGGCTAAAAAGGCCTGATATTCTTGCAGATGTTGGCATGGAGAACATGTGTCAACCGGAATATGCCTATCGTTCGTACTATGCTAGAAATGGTGGTCTAGAGTCTAGACACCTTTTGGCGTAGTCTAGCACCGACAATCTACATAGGCCGGAATAAACCCAAGGTTTCAAGGCAAGAAATCCCACATTCTGTTAAACTTCCTATATGTTCTATATTACAACTCAAGCCTCCTCGGAGGACTCCAGTCATTCTGCAGCTACCTTCAAATGACCTTCGCCTGCGGCTTGATTGGCCGGATCAAAGGTAGCAGCTGATTGAGGTGCTAGACTTCTCAAAAATCACTTTCGTTTACAAGAATCAAGAAGTAATGAAGGGCGTGAAACCACAAGAACAAGCTGTTTCGTAACAAGGTCCTAGTTTCCGTCATATCTACAATCGCCTCTTCGGGCCCTCATCCCGGGCGAATATACACCTCCAAGTGATGTAAATAGTATGTGTGCTTGAGAGGCAATCGATGCAAGAAATGATGAAACGGACTAGACAGAGAGTTCGTCTTAGCTTCGCCCAGAGGGCTACTAGTCGCCAGTGGCCCAGTCATCTCCTTGAATCGTAGTAGACGTGCTGTTTTCGATTTGACAATCGACAAAGAAAGGAATAGCAGCCTTTGGATCCCAGCTCTTCGCAGAGGTACGCAGACACTGCATGCACCAGAGCTTCTTAGCAGTGATGCAATCTGCGGGCTGACCTGGGGTCAACGTCGCCATCTCGTCTGCGAATACAGTCGACAGTCCCATCCGGTACACCGCGTCCTTCAGGATATCATTGAAGGTGTGCGTAGCCTCTGTATGCTCGGGAGTAAGTGCCGTAGTGTTTTGCAGTGTCGCTATCAATTGTGAGGAGGTGCTGGAGTTCAGCAGACTCCGCTCTTCCCTCGACTCTCATCGCGTCCAGCTTCTCGTTAAGTCTTGTGTCTCAGTGAGGATCTCCTGCATGTCTCCCTCTTGGTCCATTCGTCTTTCAAATACAGAATGATATGGTATATTATGGCCCATAATATCGGCAGCCATATCCCGATCGTACCTATTATCTGCGTGATATCTGCCATGGGTACGTACTTAGTGGGAAGTTGAAGAAGTGTGAGGAAGGATAGCATACCTGGTATGGACCTCTTTTGCTCTACAACGCCCTATTTCCGAAACTTCGAAAGTAGCTCCTCTGTGCTTTTGACTTTCTTAATCCTCCGTAAATGCCATGGCTGAGTGCGACTAGGAAACTGATGGCTGCTATCCACGTCCCAATGCTCTCTAGGATGTGGATAATGTCAGTGATACTCCCATAATGGCTTTGGTAGATGAAAATGTGCAAGTAAAGACAGCATAACTAGTAGGCGACAGAGAGGCCTTAGACAAGGTATTGCTTCTAAAACAGAAGGAAGGTGCTGAGCAGTTTCCCAAGCAAAGGGAAGCTTGGGTAGAGTATAGGTGATGGAGGAGAGAAGAGGGAAGCTTAGGTTAGGGAGACCTATACATATTACAGTATTGTAAATAGGCCAAGAGGTATAATCAGTGAATGTCTCATTTAGCAAGCTAATAAACCCCGGAAAGTAAGCAGCAGCAGATAGGGTGACTAAAATAGTATCAAGGTAAGTACATATAACAAGAACGATCTTTCTTATAGTCGGCCATTGCTTTGTTCCCCTCCAATATCATCTCGCCTCTGAACCAATAACTCTTCAGCAAAGATTCATTCCTGCGGGTAAGAGTATCAAGGGAGACTTCACTCTTCTGCTCAAAGTGAGAGCGGAGTGCCCCATCTGACTGGGCTACCTCACTCCCTTCAAGCCACGCATCTCCATAACCGTAGAAATGCCTTTTCCACTTGGGATCATTCGGGTCGAGGCCTGCTCCTAAGTCGAGCCATCTAGTAATAACTAAGGCAATGCCTTTCCTATCGCAGTCAACAACTTCCAGTTGATAGTCGGTACAGCAAACAGGACACTGGTAGATGTTCGGATTTGACGACTTTTCACTCCGACCCATGCAAATGTCCCACTCTGACCGTGTCAATTGCGTTATTGGCGCATTCTCACTGTTGAGATGATCACATATATAGACGGTGCCAAACGAAACCAGCATAGAATCCTTTACCAAGCTCCAGCTCTGAATGCGAAGACACAAACGCGGCCCATAGCATATCTGTGCGTCCACTGACAACAATGATATGAGTGGTCGTGTACCGGCGGTCTGAATCTCAACGCATGCCAATGATTCGGTCGGTATTCCATGCGTCGGGCCGCAATAATGCCTTTTCATGGCAAGCTGCAAATGTATATGGAAGAACGTATACCTCCACCACCCCCAGCGCCAGCTGGGTAACCCCACTGACCCGGACAGCCGATGCGATCTTTCTAGCTTGTGCGCCTTCCGAAAGCGTCCAATATTACGCCACATTGAAGCAGGTTGCCTGATATGCTTGCTTTGATGAAGGACAGAACACTCGTGGCAGTAAATATGACGAGGGAGATCTCCGGAAAGTTGCTGCAGAAATATTCCCCAGTGCTCGGTCTTTGGTTCAAGCCGACTTCTGTGCCCAAAGACGCTGAATAGTCTATGGCTACAAAGCGACAAGCAACGTCGATCTGGAGCAGCAAGAAAGTCTGCTATCTCGTACAGAAGTTCGACCGGTAGCTTTTCCAAGTCGGAGAGAATTGTGGGCTCGCGACGCCGGCAAGGGAAAATCCAACTGAGAAACCATTTTCTCACTTTCATAATGATCGATTTGTGCCGAAGCATCCAACGTTTGTAGCAACACGTCCGACTGAGCCTGAGCTCAAAATCTGCATGTTTTGTGTCAAAGAGGCCAACAGAGGTGCTGAAATCTTCTCTGGTATGGCAATTTGGACGTCATGTGCTGTTGAACACATTATTACACTCATAAATGGTTGTCTAGACGCCTTTTTTAGTGGAGTGGTTTTGTGATTGACACTCGGCCACGGTTGCGAGCGGCACAGGTAATGTTCATTCATGGTTTCGAAGAGGTTATACCAGTGGTTCTGCTCACCAGCAGTCATGCTGAGTTCCTGTACATACTAGTACTATTGAATCAGAGCTGACTAGTTGGGTCTCAGCAGCCATCGTATGCATACGATGTGGCTCGCTTTCGTATCCCTGGCTGAACGCCTGCAAATACTACAATAACAGCAACAGACCCTTGGGTTTAATGATTGCCTCAAGAACAGATCCTTCGAGTTTGAGTTATTCAAACCATTGGATATTGTATTGAATCCAACCCTAACAGCCAGCCCCAACATGGTGAGGTGATTATTGATCACCAGCGGACACGGTATACACCAGGAGGTAGCTATAATGCAGAGGCGCAACTCTTCCCCAGACTGTATTTCAAGATTGACATCATCAGATATTGTTAAAGATGTCTCCACTAAATAGTACGGGATAATTGCGGAGCGAAGCGAAGCATGTCTTATTGCCTACCCTTCCAGCTTTTTTTCTTGGCACTGAATCTGATTGGTCCA
>JAKLNT010000199.1:0-14828 GCA_022814375.1 Aspergillus quadricinctus | reverse complement strand
ATATTATAACTCTATATAGATCTTCCTTTATTAATTATTATAAATATATTATATTAGTAAAGATAGCTACTAGGTAGATCTTCTAGATATATAGATATAGTACTATTATAGTTAATCTTATACTCTCTAATAATATAAAGAAAATTAGCTTTTTAATCTTCTCTAAAGTTTAGTATACTCCTGCCCTCTTATATAATCTTATCTTAGTATAATATCTTATTAAGCTAGATATAAATATAGTATTTAAGGTAGATAGTATTATTAAACTATTATATTATAGATTAATTAGAGTATTTACTAAGACTATATAAGGTTATTACTTTCTTTATATTATAGAGTAAGAATTTATTAAGATTATTAAATATCTCTAATAAGCTAGTAGTTTTATAGATTCTATAGATATTATATATATCTTATATCCTAGCTATAAAGTCTTTATTAATACTACTTCTATTAAAGAGCCTTAGTCTATTTTAATTAAACTAATATATTACTATATAGTATATCTCTCTAAGAGATAACTATATATACTCCCTAACTATATCTCTAGACTATATCTTAAGAAAGGGGGGTTATATCAGCCCTATAGGCCCTATATTATTAGTAAAGATCACTAACTACCCTATAGCTATAATAAAAGTATTAGATTAGGCCCTAGTAAGTTTCTTTATATTAATATATATAGACCTCTTAGTATCTAAGTCTATAGCAGTAAAATATACTTTCTAATAATTATAGATAATATAATATAGTTTTATTAGATATTTCTAATAAAATTATATACTAAAGTACTTAATAAACTTATATAGATTATTAACTATCTAGAGATACAGTTCTTCTACTATATAAAATAAATTTATAGTAATAATACTAGTAAGTATAAGGCTATATAGAAGTATACTCTAGACTATAATATTATCTAGGATCTAATACCTCTCTATACTCCCTAGCTAAATAGTATTACTAAAATTAAGAATTACTATCTTATTAAGCTTATAATAGTAGTTATAATAGAGAATTAGCTTCTAAAGTATCTCTAGAGGCATCTAGTACTTATTATTAATTATCTTTTAAACTATCTCTTCTACTCTAAGATTAGAATAACCCTCTATAAGGCCCTATATAGTACTTAACTAGATATCTTATATTAATATATATTTAGCTGCAAATACTAGATATTAATTCTAAAAAAATAGTATAAGAAGCTTAATCTCTATATAACTAAAGGCTACTTTATTAGATATATTAATAGCTATTATAAGATCTATAATATTATATCTAAATATATCTTATACTTCTAAAATATTATTTTTATTAAAGAGCTATAGTTAGCTAGTAAGCTAGAAGTCTAATATAATTTAGATCTATAAAATTAATACTACTAGTAGACTATAGATTAGATAAATAATCTCTTAGAGTAGTAGTATATATCTATTAAATTTTTAGAGATATAGAATAATAGCTTTATTATATTAGCTCTATTTTAGATTCTATTTATCTTTATCTTTATTCTATCTAATTCTACTACTACTTCTACTTCTAAACTAGACTAGCTAATTAAGTATAAATTTATAGATATTTTTTCTAAGATTCTACTTTCTTCTTCTATTAGAAATAGTTTTTCTAATACTTCTAATACTCCTACTGCTATTAATTCAGCTAATAATAATCTAAAATTATATACTTTAGTTAATAAGAACTTTTCTATAGATCTACTAGGAATAGCTCCTATATCTAATACTTAGACTAATAAAGATCTACTACTATACTATTTAATATAGCTTTAGAAACTATTATATTAGTTTTAAAAAGTAATAGAGGGTCTTTATATATACTTTAATAAGCTATTTCTATCCTAGCTAGTTTAAATTATAGATATATATATTTTATAGATAATTTTTAAGAATATTTCTAATCTAGTCTACTAAATTAAGGTAAATCTATATACTTATACTCTTAAATTAGTAATCTCTAATCTTAATATCTTAACTAATCTAATATATAATAATTATCTTCTTTAAATATATAATAATACTATCTTCTATAAGAGGGCTTCTAATTAGAGGGAAATAATTTATAAAGAAGTTTAGAAGCTTATTTATAATAGTATCTTTAAGATAATAGATTATTAAAAGAGGATAAGGCTTCTATCTTTTAAATAAATATTTAAAATTAAGAGGGACAGCTTCCTTAAAGCCTATCTTATTATTTAAAGTTTCTAATAATAAAAGAGAATAAATTTTTATAAAGTCTATACTATAGTTATAAAGTTAATAAGCTTTAAGCTTTTTACTATTTTTACTATTTATAATAGCTAATTATTATACTATATTAATATTACTACTATATTCTTATATATCTATCTTAAAGAATCTATTTATATTAATCTTCTTAATAGTTTATAATAAGTAGATAAGTATATCTTACTTATAAAGACTTTATATAGTCTTAAATAGTTATTCTAAGAGTAATATATCCTATTATATAACTTTCTAGTCTCTCTAGACTATAAATAAATATATATTAATTATTTAGTATTTATTAAGAATAGTATTGTAATTCTTATCTATATTAATAATATACTAATTCTTTTAAAAGATTCTAAACTTATTAATAACTTTCTAGTGCAGCTAGGAAAGTCCTTTAAGTATATTAATAATAGTAAGATTTCTAATTATCTAGGTATTAACATACTGTGCAAGAAGGAGGGATATAAAGGGTACTCAATCACCTATACTGCCTATTTAGGATTAGTGCAAGTTATTACACATATTTACCTCTCTTATATATAAATAACTTCAGTATCTTAGCTAGTTAGCTAGTTATTAAATATAATATTATTCTTTTATAGATTATAAGCCCTTATTACTTAGTATAAGATCTTTATCTTTTTTTTCCCTACTTCTAATATTACTTTCTTATATTCTATATGTGTAATCTTACTAGTTAAATTAAAATTTTAATTATTATAGATCTACTCTACTCCTACCTTTCTTTTTTAGATAATTCTTCTAAAGAATCTAATTAAATTTAATAGAATAAGCCTCTAAGGCCTATAAATATATAGAATTAAAAGTCTAAATTTATTCTAGCCTAATAAAATATAATAAATATTAGTATTAAGCTATATAAAGTTATCTCTATACTAAAGGAGGAAGCTAACTAGACTATCTAATTAGAAGATCTTTAAAGCTATCTTTATAGTAAGAATACTATCTATTAGAAGCTTCTAAAGTAATAGTATTTATTTCTCTCTTTATCTATATTCTATAATATTAAGCTAGAGCATATCTAGTAGAGTCTACTTAAATATACTAAAGAAGAATATATACTTATAGTCTAGATTACTAAAGCCTAGTACTAAAAGAATAAGTAACTTACTAGTATAATTTCTATAGTAATAGTAGGCTTCTTAACTTTTATAGTAGAAAAGATTAAAGATACTAATCTATAGATCTAGACTATTATAGCTATTAAATAGCTTAAGTAGTCCCTTCCTATTATTATTAATAATATAAATATTAAATATTAGATCTATAAGTAGAATACCTAGAATTAGTAGATTTAGTATAAATTTAATAAAAAATAGAAAACCTTTACTTATTTTAACTATTTAATATTTATTATTATTTAAACTATTATTAATAATACTATAAAAGCATATATATAAAGAATTAATAATACTATTCTTATTTTTAAAAAGCTTTAAAGCCTTTATAAATACTCTAGATATAATAATCTATATCTACTCTAGTAAAAGCTATACTAAATTAAATATAATCTAAATAGTAACTATTAAATATTTCTTTAGAAGTAATAGATAGCTATTATAGAAATCTATACTCTAGAAGAATTATCTAAATAAATAAAATATTATCTCTTTCTATAAGTAATTAAGGGCATTATCTATCTAGAGAACTTTATAATAAATATAGAGCTAATAAAAGCTAGCTAATATATTATACTAACTAATATATATTTCTAATTTTAATATTATAAGTTTAAGAGATATATAACTAGGGTATATAAAGCCTAATTTAATACCTCTAATAATTAACTATCTATAAATTTTATTTAAGAAGGGTGTAGAGGCTCCTTATAGTATAATAAATATAATAGATAATAGAATTAATCTAATAATATATTAACTTATACTAATTCTAACTCTAACTTAACTTCTAGCTATCTATCTAATAGTCTATCTATATATAATCCTAATAATAAGGATATAGAAGTTATTTAATATCTATATTATAAGAAGTTTAGTAGCTATCTACTATCTAAATATTATAAGTAAGATATTATATCTCATCCCTTTACTAATAATTCTACTATAAGAGGAACTTAGAGAGGCTATAGTAGAGGATATAGTAGATTTACTATTTATACTATATTAATATAAGCTTCTTCCTTAATCTAAAATAATTCTAATAATACTTATAATAGAGAGGCTAATTATATTATACTTAATAATAATTCTTTATTTATAAATACTATTAAACTCTTCTATTAGTAGATATAATATAATAAAGTAGCTGCTATTTACTATAATAGATAGTATAATTAGATATTAGATTCTAATACTAGTAATATTATAACTCTATATAGATCTTCCTTTATTAATTATTATAAATATATTATATTAGTAAAGATAGCTACTAGGTAGGTCTTCTAGATATATAAATATAATACTATTATAATTAATCTTATACTCTCTAATAATATAAAGAGAATTAGCTCTCTAATCTTCTCTAAAGTTTAGTATACCCCTGCCCTCTTATATAATCTTATCTTAATATAATATCTTACTAAGCTAGGTATAGATATAGTATTTAAGATAGATAATATTATTAAATTATTATATTATAGACTAACTAGAGTATTTATTAAGACTATATAAAGTTATTACTTTCTTTATACTATAGAGTAAAAATCTATTAAGATTATTAAGTATCTCTAATAGACTAGTAGTCTTATAAATTCTATAGATATTATATATATCTTATACCCTAGCTATAAAGCCTTTATTAATACTACTTTTATTAAGAAGCCTTAATCTATCTTAATTAAACTAGTGCATTACTATATAGTATATCTTTCTAAAAAATAACTATATATACTCTCTAACTATATCTCTAAATTATATCTTAAAAAAGGGGGGTTATATTAGCCCTATAGACTCTATATTATTAATAAAGGTTACTAACTATCTTATAGCTATAATAAAAGTATTAGATTAAGTCCTAATAAGTTTCTTTATATTAATATATATAAACCTCTTAGTATCTAAGCCTATAGTAGTAAAATATACTTTCTAATAATTATAGATAATATAATATAGTTCTATTAGATATTTCTAATAAAATTATATACTAAAGTGCTTAATAAACTTATATAGATTATTAACTATTTAAAGATATAGTTCTTCTACTATATAAAGTAAATTTATAGTAATAATATTAGTAAGTATAAGGCTATATAAAAGTATACTCTAGATTATAGTATTACCTAGGATCTAATATCTTTTTATATTCCCTAGCTAAATAATATTACTAAAATTAAGAATTACTATCTTATTAAGTCTATAATAATAATTATAGTAAAGAATTAGCTTCTAAAGTATCTCTAGAGGCATCTAATACTTATTATTAATTACTTTTTAAATTATCTCTTTTATTCTAAGATTAGAATAACCCTCTATAAGGCCCTATATAGTACTTAGCTAGATATCTTATATTAGTATATACTTAGTTATAAATACTAGATATTAATTCTAAAAGAGTAATATAAGAAGCTTAATCTCTATATAGCTAAAGGCTACTTTATTAGATATATTAATAACTACTATAAGATCTATAATATTATATCTAAGTATATCTTATATTTCTAAAATATTATCTTTATTAAAGAGCTGCAGCTAGCTAGTAAGCTAGAAGTCTAATATAATTTAGATCTATAAGATTAACACTACTAGTAGGCTATAAATTAGATAAATAACCTCTTAAAGTAGTAGTATATACCTATTAAATTCTTAAAGATATAGAATAATAACTTTATTATACTAGCTCTATCTTAGATTCTATCTATCTCTATCCCTATTTCATCTAATTCTACTACTACTTCTACTTCTAAATTAGACTAGCTAATTAAGTATAAATCTATAAGTATTCTCTCTAAGATTCTACTTTCTTCTTTTATTAGAAATAGTTTTTTTAATACTTCTAATATTTTTACTACTATTAATTTAGCTAATAATAACCTAGAATTATATACTCTAATTAATAAGAACCCTTCTATAGACTTACTAGGAATAGCTCTTATATCTAATATTTAAACTAATAAAAATCTACTACTATACTATTTAATATAACTCTAGAAATTATTATATTAGCTTTAAGAAGTAATAAAGGGTCTTTATATATATTTTAATAAGCTATTTCTATCCTAGCTAGTTTAAACTATAGATATATATATTTTATAGATAATTCTTAAGAATATTCCTAATCTAGTCTACTAAATTAAGGTAAATCTATATATTTATACTCTTAAATTAGTAATCTCTAATTCTAATATCTTAACTAATCTAATATATAATAATTATCTTCTTTAAATATATAATAATATTATCTCCTATAAGAGGGCTTCTAGTTAGAGAAAAGTAATTTATAAAAAAATCTAGAAGCTTATCTATAATAGTATTTTTAAGATAATAGATTATTAAAAGAGAATAAGACTTCTATCTCTTAAGTAAATATTTAAAATTAAGAGAGATAGCTCTCTTAAAGCCTATTTTATTATCTAAGATTTCTAATAGTAAAAGAGAGTAGATTTTTATAAAGTCTATATTATAGTTATAAAGCTAATAAGCTTTAAGCTTTTTACTACTCTTATTATTTATAATAGCTAGTCACTATATTATATTAATATTATTACTATATTCTTATATATCTATCTTAAAGAATTTATCTATATTAATCTTTCTAATAGCCTATAATAAGTAGATAAGTATACCTTACTTATAAAGACTTTATATAGCTTTAAATAATTACTCTAAAAATAGTATACCTTATTATATAACTTCCTAGTCTCTCTAGGCTATAAATAAATATATACTAATTATTTAATATTTATTAAAAATAGTATTATAATTCTTATCTATATTAATAATATACTAATTCTTTTAAAAGATTCTAGACTTATTAATAACTTCTTAGTATAGCTAGAAAAGTCCTTTAAGTATACTAATAATAGTAAGATTTCTAATTATCTAGGTATTAATATACTATATAAGAAGGAGGGAATTTATCTTAATTAAATTATCTATATCTATAAAATACTTAAATACTTTAATATATCTAACTATCTTCCCTATCCTATACCCTATAATAATAAAGAAGTGCTCCCTAATTATATAGAAGAGGTCTTAAAGGAAGATATTCTACTATTTTAAGAAATAATTAGTTTATTTATATAACTTATATTAGGGATCTAGCTAGATATTACCTACTCTATATTAAAGCTTACTTACTATATAAGGAACTCTAGCCTAAGATATTTTATTACTATTAAGTAGATCTTTTACTATCTATAAGAGATATTAATACTTTTACTTTTATATCCTTTAATACTAGGGGCCCTTAATAGATATATAGATATTAACTAGGCAGATCTCTATACTATTAAATATATTAGTACTTCTAGTTATTTATTTCTCCTTAGCTAATTACCTATATCTTAGATAAGTAAGTGCTAGACTAGTATCTTACTGTCCTCTATAGAATCTAAATATATTATAATAGTATTAGCAGCTTAGGAAGTAATCTAGCTATATTTTATCTTATCTAAACTAGCTATCCTTAATAGTATTAGCTATAACCTTCTAATTATAATTTATACTAATAATATAAAGGTAAAGTTACTAAGTATTAATACTAAGTTCTATTAATAGATAAAGCACATTAACATATAATATTATTTTCTATATAAAGAAGTAGATAAAAGAAAATTAGAATTCATCTATATACCTATAGATGAATAGATAGCTAATAGTTTTATTAAGCTACTAGCAAAGCCTACTTTTATCTAATTTATTAAATAACTTAGGATATTAGACCTATCTACTACTTAATCTATTTTACCTTCCTATTTCAGAAATCTATTAAGTATAATTCTATACTCTAGCTCTAAGTAAGGGGGGTATAAAGGATACTTAATCACCTATACTGCCTATTTAGAATTAGTATAAGTCATTATACACACTCACCTCTCTTATATATGAATAGCTTCAGTATCTTAGCTAGTCAGCTAGTCATTAAATATGACATTGTTCTTTCATATTTCTCACTAATTCCATCTAATTAGCTATAGTGAGTGATTTCTAATGTCATAGGCTAGAAGCCTTAAAATCTATAACCTAGATTTAGATAGTAAGAAATTACTAGGGAATCTAACTAGATCATAGTAGCTAAATATAATAAAAAGTATGCAAATAGTAATCAAGATTATATAATTATTATATTAGTGCCTGAGGCAGGCAGCAGCTGGCTTTATAATTTTGGCCAGGGCCAAATGCTGCTGTCTAAGGAAGATTGTGAGTGCTTAGTAAGCTCAAGCACTCAGTGGGCCCTGCCCGCTACATAGTAGGCCTATTAATTACTAAATATATTAAGGGTACTAGTACTGCTGTAATTACTAGGTGAATAGAGATATCTATAGTTATAATTAATATTAGTATTAGTACTACAGAGTGGGTTATAAGTAGTATAGCTAACTATATCTATATTAGGAAGTATATAGTTAGTTACTTCTATTCTAGTTAGTTAGATATTATTTCTAAGGCTAAGTATTTCTTTAGTTCCTATCCTAGGGTTAATGATGATTAGGTTTACTATAGGTCTTATTATCTTAATCTTTTTAATACCCACTAGTAATATCCTTCTATATACTAGTATAGGACTTAAGCTATTTAAGAAACTAGATTAAAGTAGTATTTAAGGTAGATTTAGGGATATTATATTATAGGTATAGCTTAAGGTATATCTATACTATAGTAATCTAATTAAATATATCTATAATCTATATAGCTTAAGTATAATAGATAACTTCCTAGATAAATATATAGGGGGTTTAGTTATTCTAGATATTATTATATCTATAAGAGAGAGACTATAGTTTAACTAATATATTAGTAGTATATAGTTTAAAATATTTAACTAGCTCTAGTAACTATCCTTCTATTAGAGATGGGATATAAAAGGAATATTTTTCTAAGTTAGTAAGTTTAGTAATAAACTAATCTAAGATAGCTCTATAGAATATTATTTATAGATTTATTTTAACTATAGCTTTATTCTTATAGTTAATAATATCCTTAATCTAATTAGTAAATATATAGACATCCTTATAGAATAAGCTATTATTATATTACTTAATAGATATATTATCTAGTATATTAGGCTAGAAGTATCTAAATTCTTCTATTTTCTAACTATGCATTATTAGAATAGGTAATAAAATATTATTTAGAGGAGATAGTAGTAGATTAGCTAGTACTTATTAATTAGTAATATTAATCTATTTATTTACTATATCTTAGAACTATTAAAATTACTAGTTTATAGTAATTTAGTTAGCTTATATTATATTTATAAGATCTTATATAGATAGTCTAGTATCTATAGGAGGTCCCTAAAGATATCTATTATTTAGTTAGTTATTTATACTAGATGTCTAATTAGTAGGCTAGTTAATCTGTAGATTAGAGAATAGCTATTTAGCTATTTATTTTAGTAAAGTAGACTATAATAAAGTATAATATATAGATTAAACTATAACTAGATTAGTTTATTTAACAGTCCTTTAAGAGGTTAAAGGTTTAGTAAATAACTAAACTAGAATTACTTAGTTAGATAGCTTAGATAAATTATTAGATAATATTAAAATTAAGTAGAAGTAGGACTATATCTAATCTAATAGTTATTTAGGCTTAGATTTATTAGTAATAGCAGAACTAATATTCTATTTATTAAGTTAATAATAATAATCTTTAGAATTAGCTAGTTCTAGCTAATAGGCTAGATATAAGAACTCTTAGATAGCCTTATTTAAAGTAGAATAGTTAATATCCTAATTAGGTGGGTATAGATGAAGGGTTAATAATATAGGGGGAGGCTTAATAGACTATATATAATATACTAGATAGATTATTTTACTATTAAATTAATAAGTAAATAAGCTTTTAGACTATTTATAAAACTAATAGATCTAATAGCTAAGTTCTACTATATATAAGGTTTAACTAGTTATTAATTAAATTATTAAGGATGTTAGACTAGTCACTAGTAGTATAAAAGTAGATTATAATATAAAGTAGTAGATAAAAAATTAAGAAAATAGTTAATAGAGAAGAGATTAGATATATAAAAGATTCCTAAAATAGTCTTATATATATAGGGTTTAATCCTAGATAGAGATTACTAATTAGAAAGTAGTGAAGTAGGCTAAGTAATAGAGAAGGGGAAGAATAATATTAAAGGTCTTAGAATCCTAAGGTTTAATAATAGTTAGTAGATACTAAGAATTAATATAGCTTAAAAGATAAATATAAACCTAGGAGGATACCCTCTGTGGTATGGTCATATATGGCTGATGCTAGTAGTAGTAGTAGTAGTAGTATTATTTAACGTCCGGCGGAACGCAGGCGTAGCCTGCGGTCCTGGTGACCTCCCATGGGGTATTGGGACGTGCTAAGCTCTGGAATTACGTACATAAGTATGACCATAGAAAGCAACTCAAATCGCAAAGTGCAAAGGTCATGTGACCAGTTGACGGATTCCCTTCTCCGACCTGTGAGATGGTTCCAACAATGTCAAGCCAGGCTCAGTTGCAACATACTGAGCTCGGCGGGATATAGCTGATGCTGTATAATAGGGAAGATGATTATTAATTCCTTCTATCTAAGCTAAAGCTAAGCTATAATATAAAGTATAAGTATTACATAATATACTAGGTAAGTACTATAAGACTATAGGCATATAATAGTATCCTATAAATAAAAAGAAAAAATAAGAAAAAAAAAAAAAAAGAAAGCTGTTAGTAGTAAAATAGGTAGTTGCTAATATATTAGTTCTATAGGTCTATAAATATTTCTCCTAGAATATTATAGAAAGGAAACTAAGATATTAGGTAATAGTGAAAAAAGTTCTATAGGTCTATAAATATTTCTCCTAAAATATTATAGAAAGGAAACTAAGATATTAGGTAATAATAAAATAGTGACTTATATAAAAAAGGTAGGATATATAGTATTATCTATCTTTAAGTTATATAATATATTAATAATTAGATTATGAATCTTTATTAATATTACCTAGGTTTTAATTAAGATAAGATCTAGTATATTCACTATAGATTTACTAAGTTTAATAAACTAGTTTTCTAAGTAATATAAGGCATTGCTTACTTTATTAATAAATATTATATTTTTTATATAGCCTAGTATTTTTATTAGAGTAGCTTAGAAAGTATATGCAGGTTACCCCTATAAGTATTTAAATAAATCTTTATAGCTAATAATATTACTAGTAATTAAGAATTTTAATTAATTTAGCTAAGTAGATTAGTCAGCTAGTGTATTAGAGAGAATATTATAAATTTAAAGAAGATTCTTATATCTCTTAAATTTATTTTTAGCCTAATTACTATATTATATAGCGACTTATAGAGTATAGAGAGATAGATTATTAGATAACTCTTAGATATATTTATTATCTTCCTCCTCTAAGTCTAAGTTAATAAAATAAACTAATCTCTTTTAGCCTATTAATAGTGCTATAACTTTCTATTTTTCTATAATAACTTTTTATAGGGTAGTGATTATTTTATTATACTTTATTATTTACTAAGTAATCTAAATTAGAAGGATATCCTTATAGCTAAGCTATTATTATATATAGATAGGTCTACTATTAAATACTAGAAATAAATTTCTAGTATAAAATATTAAATAACTACTACTCTTATTCTTTTTATCTTTTTATATAAGCTAGTTAGTTACTATTTTCTTTAAATTATTACTAGTGCATAACTACTTTAGAATATTAATTTCTTATCTTTTTTATTAATAGTAATATTTAATTATATCTTTATTATATTTCTTAGTTACTAATTTATATAATCTTTTTACTTTTATAAAATATTCCTTTGCTACTTTCTATCTATTAATATCCTTTATCTATCTATTAAGTAATTAATAGTACTTAACTAATATTATCTATTTAGTAGAATTATAAATCTTAAACTAGGGTTTAGTTATCTTAAATTTTATGTAAGTAGGTATATATATTAATTAGATAAAGTAGTCTCTTAGGGCTGAGTAGGAATGAGGGTAATCTAATATAAAGCTAATAACTTTTATTAGAATATTAGGGAAGTCAAAGTCAGGAACCTCTAGGGGTGGTTTATCTATAACTAGAGTGAAAGAGTAGTATTACAATCCTTATATAA
The DNA here is from genome assembly GCA_022814375.1 of Aspergillus quadricinctus. Lineage (NCBI taxonomy): Eukaryota > Fungi > Ascomycota > Eurotiomycetes > Eurotiales > Aspergillaceae > Aspergillus > Aspergillus quadricinctus. The sequence continues at coordinate 2,324 of JAKLNT010000199.1, read as the reverse complement.
GTGCTTATGCTGCTGCTATCTTTTGCTTTTTCTTCTATTTCTTATTATCTGTGTCAGTTATCTTTGCTAGAGTTGATTTTCTTATTATCTTTAGTTTTTTTATTAGTGTTCTAGCTACTAATATATAAGTTATTAACTAACTTTTAGAAGTAGTTAGTATAGATAGGTTATCTGGCTTATTATTAGATAAGTATAGTAAAGGATAACTAAAAATAGCTATTTTAATCTAAGTAAAGAATTCCTTAGTATAGTATTTAAATATTTAATACTACTCTTTAGTAAGTATAGATTATTTTTTTAGGTTGGCTAAAGTACTTAGAATAAGGTAGTAGGATATACTATATATAAATAGTAAGGAAAAGAGTATATAAGAGAGTAGATAAGAGAAGGAGAAAGTAGAGATAAATAGAAAGGGTATATAAGAGAGTAGAAGAGAGAAGGAGAAAATAAAGAGAAATATTAGAAGATATAAAAATCTTACTTATTATTTAATAATTAATAATAGAATAGTGAATAATATAGTAAAATATAAATAGTAAATAATATATATAACTATAAAATAGATTTAGTATAAAGAGATAGAAAATAGATTTAGAATAAAAGATAGATAAAAGATAAAGTAAAATAAGTTATAAAAGATAAATATAAATATAAAATATATAAGATAAAATAATTATTATTTCTTAGCTTTATTAAATTCTTATACTAATTCTTTAGTATTACTAAGCTAATTAAGTAATATCTATTAGTTCTATTTATTATTCTAATCTTTCTATTTTACTAAATATTATATTATCTTCTTTTTATTCTTCTTATCTTTAGCTATAAGTTCTTATTTCTTAATAACTTTTTCTATCTTATAAGATTAATATTTATCTATATTATTATTAATATAGATAAAATCTAGTACTTCTAATTTATATTTAAAAGGATTATTATTATAGTATTTCTTAAGATATATAATAGAGATAACTAGGTATAGTCTTTAATCCTTTAGGAAATTAAGTTTATATACTAATAGTCTAACCTTATCTAGTACTTTAAAGAGACTAGTAAATTAATTATTTAGCTTATAATCTAATATTAATTAAGTTATATAACTAGTATATAATTTAAGTAAGACTTTATTATCTTTAGTAAATATAATTAGTTTATATTAAATATTATAATATTTCTTTATTACTAGTGCTATAAGATATAAGGCTTCTATAGTAGTTATATAATATATAAATAATTACTTTATATAATTAGAAAATAGCAGAGCTATATTAAGTAGTATTAGTAAATTAATACTATATATAAATTAATATAGTATTATCTATATTATTATATTCTTTATTAAATTAAAGATATACTAAAGCTATAGTAGAATAAAAGGCTAATCTATAATTTTATTTAGTAAGATAATAGTATACTAGAGATAGATTTTAATAATCTAATTAGTATATTTACTTTAACTATCTATCTAGATATAATAGGCAGTAGAGTAATATTATATAACCTTAAGTATCTTTATTAAATTTTACTAAAGTTCTAAGATAAATTTCAGATCTCTATCTAATATAATAATCTTTGATAAACCCTAGTCCCTTTTATTAAGGGTAGTAAGTAATACCTCTATCTAATATTAAACTTTCTACTTTATATACCTAGATATAGTAGTTATTTATTTTATAAACTTATCTATAATAGATATAAAGACATTAAATAATCCTATATCCAGTAATCTAATAATAATATTAATTATAATTATATAAAATAGAATTACTAGTATATAGATAGGCTGCAGGACCCTATATAGTAGATATCTTTAGGTCTGCTTTTTCTAGCACTTAAGGCAGTAGTGAATATATTACTTAACTTAATGCTAGATTTAATTAAAAATTAGACCTTTTAGAAGTTCTATTATCTAATTAACCCTAGGGTAGCTATTTTTATTATATGTAATCTAAAGAGTCTTATATAATAAGAAATGCAGAATATATAATAAGCTATTATTTATATAAAGGAGACTACCTTATAAATTATATAGAAATATTATTAGAATAACTAAGTTATTATTTTACTAAAGAATATCTATTACTTTAGACTATCTTTTATCTAATAGATAGCTTGTAATAATTTTCTATTTAAAGTTATTAGCTATTATAATTCTAATTATAGCTAGGTCTAATTCCTAATTACTAAATAAGATATTAGAATCTAAAGTTATAGACTCTAGATTATTAGTTATAAATAATAGAAGTTAAGATAATATATCTAATATAATATATACTTTTCCTAGCTTATAATATAATATTAGATTTAAAAATAATTAGATATAC
>JAKLNT010000198.1:0-14913 GCA_022814375.1 Aspergillus quadricinctus | reverse complement strand
TTAGATAACTTAAATAACTTAAATAACTTAAATAACTTTAATAACTTAAATAACTTAACTAACTTAAATAACTTAAACAGCTTAGATAACTTAGATAACTAGATAAAGTAGATAAAATAGATAAACTAGATTACTTAGATAACTTAGGTAACTTAGGTGACTTAGGTAATTTAGATAACTTAGGTAACTTAGGTGACTTAGATAACTTAGGTAACTTAGATAACTTAGATAACTAGGTAACTAGATAAAGTAGACTAAGTAGATAACTAGATGACTATATAACTAGATGACTAGATAATATAGATAATGTAGATAATATAGATGATATAGATAATATAGATAATATAGATAGAGTAGATAAAGAGGATGAATTTATAAGCAGTATTTAGTTAAGGTGATATTAAGGGAATAGTATCTCTAACCCACACCTCTAGTAACTAAGGCTAGAAAAACTCACTATAGCTAGCCAGAGCATAGCCTATATCCTTCCCTATTAATATAGTTTACTAGATCCCTTAAGCTAAACCTTAATATATATTATACCACTATAAGATATACTATATTAGTTAGAGTCTAGTCTATATTATATTTTTTAATCTTCTTATACTTCTTATAGATATAGTTATAGTACTAATAATAAAGCTATTACTACCTATTATTATTAATAATTCTATTATTTAATAGTTATACTTCTACATTTCACACTCTATCTACTAAGATATAGAGTATTATATCTACTACTTTCTCATAGCTAGAGGAGGGATTAGTATAATAAAGTAGTATCACTAATATCTTAGTACTCTTATTACTTTAAAGCTCTGTAGATAGATGTGCTATAGTAGTCCTATAGATATCTTTATATTTAATATTAATACTAATCTTAGTTAGCCATCTCACTATTTCCATAGTATTAAAGTATATAGAAGATTACTAAGATTAAGTATATCCTACTAGAATAGTACTATAATCTTATATATATCTTCTCTAAATATAAATTAGATACCCTACCCCTATACTATACTAGATTTAACTATAAGGTAGAACTGGAGTAGAAGAATATTATTAGATATAGTCCTCTATATAAAATAAATATAGAAGAGCTTAAGGCAGTAAGGGAGTATATACTAGATAACTTATATAAAGGATTTATTATACTTAGAGTACTAGTAATACTCTATTTACTTCTCTAATTCTTATAGTAGAAAAGCTAGGAGAAGGGCTATATTTCTATATAGACTATTATAAATTAAATAATATTATATATAAAGATTATTACCCCCTATCCTTAATTAATAAGATCCTAAAATATATCTCTAAGACTAAGATCTTTACAAAGTTAGATATCTACTAAGATTTCTATTATATTAGTAGTTAATACTATATACTCTTTTCTTCCTCTTCTTATACTTAGTATTCTATTAAATTACTACTATTTTTATTAAACTAATATATAGTACTATTATAGTCTATAATTCTCTAGCACTTTTTATATAGAATTATAATATTATATATTAATAATAGTATAATAATATTAATAAATTAAAATCCCTATAGATATATATACTATAAAGTAATATAATATAATTCTATAGAGCTATCCCTAATTAAATAAAATTAACTAATTATTTATATATAACTTAGATAACTTAGATAACTTAGATAACTTAGATAACTTAGACAACTTAGATAACTTAAATAACTTAGATTGTAGCGGGCAGGGCCTGCTGAGTGCTTAAGCTTACTAAGCACTTGTGATCTTCCTTTGGCCCTAGCTGAAATTATGAAGCCCTAGCTAGGGTAGTAGTAATTATATAATCTTAGTTACTATTTATATACTTCTTATTATATTTAACTGCTGTAATCTAGTTAGATTCCTTAGTAATTTCTTACTGTCTAAATCTAGGTTATAGATTTTAAGGCTTCTAGCCTATGACATTAGAAATTACTTCTTAAAGCTAGCCAGTAAGATAGAGCTGATATAGTAAGATATATTAAAGTAGTAGAGATAAATAAACTAAGCTAAAGCTATTATTATAGTTAGCTAGTATACCACATAGGTATACTAATAGAGATAAGATAAGTTAGATAAGCTAGATAAGATAGATAGGGTTATAAAGCAACTAACTAGATTAGATAGATTTAATAGCATAAAATAATAAATTTTAACTAATAATAATAGGAGAACTTAATGTATAGTAAGTGCTGCTGAATAATATACTAAATAAAGCCCTTACCTAGCTAACCCAGTAAATAAAGAATATATATAATAATATAGCTTAGTAGTTCAAGGCCTATATAAATAAAGTAGAAGTAAGGGCTACTACTACTATTACTACTATAAATATTATAGCCTCTATTCCTAAAGTAGCTGCACTATCTACCTCTTTTAGATTAGGGATGCCCATCCTAATAATAATACTAGTTAATAATAGAGTGAGGAGACTGAAGCCTATACTTCCTAATATAGAGATATATAATAGTGTTAATAAGGCTATATACTAGACCTTTTAGTCTAAGCTATAAGTAAAGCTGATACTTAACTAAACTATAATTAGTTTTTACTATAGATATATATAGTATATCTTTAGTAGGCTTAAGGGCAGTGCTGCTGCAGCCCTTACTCTCTAAATAGATTAGTATAGAAATGATCTAAATATGATATAAGTAATATTAAATAGTATATATAATTAGCTTAACCTTATATTCTGAGATTAGGGCTGGGCTAAGAAGGCTCTATAAGAGTTATAAGCACTATACTAAGGGAACTACCTATTTAATAAGCTACTTATAGACTTAAATTAACTGCTAATAGAAGCTAGAGGCTACTCTTAGTCTAATAAGATAAAGAAGAACTATTTAGATAATATCTTAAGCTATAAAGTTAAAGGAGTACTAACTAATATTAAGAAGAAAGATAGCTTTATAGACTACTGCTACTAGGTGTAATAGATTATTAGTTAAGTAGAAGCTTTATATATATAAGGAGCTAGCTGCTCTAACTAATATATAAAGGGTGCTATTACTATAAGCTATAATTATATAAGCTATATGCCTCCTCTAGCAACCCTGGCACTAGTAATACTTAATATAACTAATTTAATGGATTAGGAACTAATAGCTATAACTCTAGCTTGCTAGTATTACTATACTAAATAGGTGGATAAAGCTGAATATATTTATTATTATATTAAGGGTAGATGCCTGCACTATGGAGCTATAGGTTATATAATTAAGGTATGTCTGTATCTTGGCACTGTTCTGCTACTAGACTATCTTATTATAAGATAGTTATATACTTCCTGGGTAGTGGGACCTGAGCTAGATAATACTGATATAGAAGGGCTTGCTATAGAGGAAGATAGTAAGTTAGAAAATTAGTTACTTCTATAAAGAGACTCTTATAGGGGCTAGTTAAATAGTTAATATAACTAGAAAGCTGGTGCTGATTATATTCTAAAGAAGAAGATATATTTATTAATTATAGAAAGTTTTAATAGGCTGTTGGATTTAACGCCCTAGAATTTATTATATCTAGAATTATTAATAAGGAATATAATTATAGAATTCTACCTAATACTAGATGTATGTCTTATATAGTTATAGCTAAATACTTTATATAGAAGCTATAATTAGAGCAGATTAAGATTAAGCTAATTTAGCTTAAGAACTATACTAGTATAATAGGAAGTATTATCTTAATAATTATCTACTTCTTACTAGATATTAGAGGGAACTATTAGTGCATAGTCTATGTATATATGATGCTAAAGCTAGATAATGGAACTAATTTAATCTTAGGAATCCTGTGGATGGCGGACTAGAAAGTAATAGTAGATATAATAGGGCCATAATTATAGTTTATAGGTAGTCTTATAGTAGAGAGTATTAAGAATAAGCTAAAGTTAGTAGTGAAATAGATTAGTATGTAAGGGTTTGCAGTCTATAACTAATAGTAAAGAAAAAATAAGATTATATAGATTTTTACTACCAGCATTAAGGATATTAAAAAGGCCTTATAGATTAAGAAGTATACTAATCTAGTTATAAAGCTACTAGTATACTACTATAAGTTCCTAGAAGTATTTAATTATAAGAAGGCTAATAAGCTACCACCATATTATCTAGGTATAGATCACTAGATTAAGCTAGTTAAAGATAAGAAAGGGAAAATAATAGAACCCCCCTAGGGACTGCTATATAGTATATTATAAGGAGAGCTCCTAGTACTATATAAGATACTAATAGAACTACTAGAGAAAGGCTTTATCTATATTAGTAGCTTAGCTACTATAGCACTAGTACTATTTACTTATAAGCTAGAAGGTAGGCTATAGTTCTATATTAACTACTATATACTGAATATAATTATAAAGAAAGACTATTACCTACTTCCCCTAATTAATAAGACCTTAGAGCACATCTCTAAGGTAAAGTAGTTTACTAAGCTAGATGTAATTACCATTTTCTATAAGATTTATATTACTCTAGGAGATAAATAGCTGACAGCTTTCTACATATGGTTTAGCCTATTTAAATAGCTAGTTACCCCTTTTAGAATGGCTAATGTGCTAAGTACCTTCTAGTAGTATATTAACTAGACCCTTTGGGATTTCCTAGATAAATTCATCTCTATATATATTAATAATGTGCTAATTTTTACTAATAGGTTATTAATATAATATTAATAATATATCCATTAGGTACTAGAATGCCTAAGGAATATAGGGTTGTAGCTAGATATTAATAAGTATAAGTTTAAAGTAAAGAGCATGAAATACTTAGGATTTATTATAGAAGCTAGGAAGGGTGTGTAAATAGACCCTAATAAAGTAAAGGCTATACTAAAATAGTAGGCCCCTACCTCTGCATATAGTGTATAGTTATTTCTTAATTTTATAAACTTCTATTAATAATTTATATAGAACTTCTTAGATATAGTATAACTGCTGACAGCACTAACATATAAAAGAGCCCTCTTTATATAGGGAGATAAGCAGAAAGCAGCCTTTAAGAAGTTAAAGAAGATATTTACTATAGCCTTAATTTTTATATAGTTTAACCCTGATAGGAAGATAGTAGTAGAGATAGATACTTTAAACTAAGTAATAAAAGCCACTATATCCTAGTATAATAATAATAGTATACTAAGGCTAGTTGCCTATATCTTAAGAAAGAATACACTAGTAGAATATAATTATAAGATCTATAATAAGAAGCTACTAGTTATTATTAATATACTTAAGGAATAGGAATTAAAATTAATTAGCTTATTATAATTTAAGCTTATTACAGACTACTATAATCTTAAATACTTTAAAATAGTCTATAGGCTCAATAAATAGTAGATATATTAGTTATATATACTAAGCAGGTTTAACTATAAGATATACTACTAGTCTAAAAAGCTAGGTATATACCTAGATGCACTATCTTACAGAGAGCAAGATATATTAAAAAATATAGAAGATAACTAGCTTAAGGCCTGTGATTACTACCTAGTGCCCTTAAAGATTATTACCAGCTATATATGTATATAGGTGTCCTATATTTATAAGTTAATATCTAAGTTAGATAAGGGCCTACTAAATGAATATAGTAATTAATATTGTAATTAACCTAGCTATATAATTTTATATATAATATCTATAATAATGACACCTTTGCTACTAGAAGATTAGTGAAGAATAGCTAAGTATAATAATATCACTCTAGAAGAAATATAGTAAGTACTTAGAGAGGGAGCTACTAAGTTCTCTACTAAATTATATATATAGGTATTAATCACTAAATGTTTACTATCACTAAATAGCCATCTATTATACTAAGGATGTAAATAGGTCTCTGATTCTAAATTATTATAAATAAGAATCTTATAAGAAACCCACAACTCTATATTAACTAGCCACCCTAGAAAGAATATACTATATATAATAATTGCCTAGAACTTCTACTAGCCAAAACTATCTATAGATATCTAATAATTTATACAGAACTATAATAAGTATAGTACTAACTATATATAGTGTAAATAATGTTAGGGACTTTTAAAGCCATTGCTAATTCTAGATTATAAATAATATAAGATTATTATTAACTTTATCACAAAACTTCCCACCTCTAATAGGTATAAGGACATTATGGTTATTAATAATAGGCTTAGAAAAGGTATAATCTTAGTACTATATAAGTATATAGACTCTGAGATAGTAGTGTAGCTTATAATAGACTGGTTTATTAGATATTATAGTATTCTTAGTATAATTATATTAGATTATAGTCTATAGTTTATTAGTAAGTTCTAGAAGTACTTCTATAAGTAGCTATATATCTAGTAATAATTATTAACTGCTTTCCACCTATAAACTAATAAGCAGATTAAATATATAAATGCTATATTAAAAGCTTATCTATAGAACTTCTATAATTATATATAGTCTAATTAGAAGTTGCTGCTACTAATAGTGCAGCTTATAATTAATAGCTAAGATATTATAAGTATAGAAATTAGCCTATTCTTCTTAGATTATAGATATAATATTGAACTACTAGAAGTTAAGAAGCTAAATTAAAAGGCTACTACTACTGCTACAGCCCACTCTATAAGGGAGAAGGCTAATACTATTATTATAAAGATAAGAGAAGCTATAGAGATAGCCTAGTTAAAACTAGTAGCAGCTTAATAATAGTAAGAGGAGTATTTAAATTATATTTACTTAGTAAGCCTATAATACACTATTAACTTAAAAGTATGGCTAGACTTATAGAATATCTAGATAGATTATCTAAGTTAGAAGCTTAATATATAGTATATAAAGTTTATAGTGCTTAAAGCTATTAGATTATATACCTATTAGTTAGACACACTACTAGATATATATAATATATTTTATATTAGCCTGCTTCACCCTGCTTCTAATAATTTATTCTTAAGCTAGATAAATAATAATTATTAGCTGCTACTAGTATTAGTTAATAGTAAAGCTAAGTATATTATTAAAGAGATTATAGATAAGCATAAGAAATATATTAGATAAGGCCACTATATAGAGTACTTAATTAAATAGATAGACTATAAACACCCTATATAAAAGCTAGCTACTAATCTCACTAATATAGTAGTGCTGGAGATGTAGGAGAATAGACTTACTATTTTTAGCCCTAGCTAGGCTAGCTAAGGAGTAGTGATTTTAGTGCTAGCTAAGCCTATTAGGGGGTAATAATTTTAGTGCTAGCTAGAGACACCTAATTTAGAAAAGGGGGGGGGTAGTGTAGTAGGCAGGGCTTACTAAGTATTTAAGCTTACTAAGTACTCACAATCTTCCTTTAGCCCTGGCTGAAATCATGAAGCCCCAGCTAGGGTAGTAGTAATTATATAATCTTAGTTACTATTTATATACTTCTTATTATATTTAACTACTGTAATCCAGTTAGATTCCTTAGTGATTTCTTACTGTCTAAATCTAGGTTATAGATTTCAAGGCTTCTAGCCTGTGACATAGATAACTTAGATAATTTAGATAACTTAGATAACTAGATAACTAGTTAACTTAATAAAGTATATAAAGTAGATAAATAGGATAAACTAAATAAATTAAAAGTATAGAATAAACTAGTAAATTAATAATATATAATAAAGTAGTTAAAGTAGATAAATTAAATAATAAATAAATAAAAGTATTATTACAGATCTATTAGTATAATAAATAGTAGATAATAAAGGATAACTTAGATAACTTAGATAACTTAGATAACTAAGTAACTAGATAAAGTCTATAAAGTAGATAAATAAGATAAACTAAATAAATTAAAGCTATAGACTAAATTAATTAATTAATATTAGATAATAAAGTAGACAAACTAGATAATCTAAATTATAAATAGATAGAAGGATTGGAATAAATCTATTAATAAATAATAGATAATAGATAATAAATAATAATATGAATAATATAGATAATATAGATAAAGTAGATGGACTAGATAAAGTAGACTAACTAGATAAACTAAATAATAAATAAATAGAAGGATTAGAATAACTATATTAGTAGATAGTAGATAGTGCATGATAGATAATATCATAGATGATATAGATAATATGGATGAAGTAGGTAAATTAGATAAAGTAGACTAACTAAATAAATTAGATAAACTAGATAAATATTAGGTATTATTAGTAATGGCATGGCTTTATAAATAATATATATATCTTAGAATCTTCCTTATTACTACTAGTAGGATATATAAATATTATATACTAATTATCTAAAGAAAATTTATTATAGATATTAACCTTCCTCATCCCTATAGAATAAGAATCTTAATAGTAAGATAATATATAAGACTAAAAACTAGATTAAATAGATATAAGTCCTGAGTAGCTAGCTAAAAAGTGTAACTAACTTAGTAATAAATAGTAATAGATTTTATTATTAAGTATTATCTATTTTAGTAGCTAGAGTACTACTACTATATAATAAGAAGATCTCTATAATACTAAAGATAATATATAATAGTATAAGCAGATATACTACTAGATAGATATCTAGATAGTCTAGACTATAATATAATTATTAACTCTACTTACTAGTATATAACTATTAGTGATACCCTCTCTAATAAGACTAGATTATCTTAGAATAGAGAATATATAACTTATTACTAAATTTATAAATTATATTACCTATCTCTTTATACACCCTAATTATATTAATAATATTCTAATAGATTATCTTAAATTATATATCTATATAAGTCTATCCCTTAAGATCTATCTAGTAGAATATATTAAGGGCTAATCTATCTTATATACTACTAGCTCTAGTTTCTATCTTACTTTTAATAATATCTACTAGCTTCTACTTACTCTTATTATTATTAAAGTAGAATAGCTTATAATCCTAATAATAATTAGTATAATAGACTCTCTACTCTATAGTTATTTAGAACTTATATAACTAGTAGTAATAATCTTATTTTCCTTATTCTAGATTAGGCTAGTGAATAGTAAGAGATATATAGTGATATTTAATATAGCCCTAGAAGATTATTTAAGGGTATTAGAATAAATAATAGTAATATTACTATTATAATTAGTAAAAGCTAGAGCATTTCTATTTAGAGAGAAGTATATACTATAGATTTATTTAGCTAAGTTATTAAAAAACTCCCTATAGACTATATTAAATAGAAGATATTCTCTCTAAGTATTTAGCTCTAGGTAAGTATTAATATCTTTAATAAAACTAGAGAAAATCTATATATAAGAGTCTATTAAACCTATAACTAGTAAAATAGAGTTTAGATATTATATAAAAGTAATAATAATACTCTAAATAGGCTTCTTTAGATACTTTAAAATCTATTAGTTATTCTCCTCTTTAAAGTAATAGATAGAAATAATATAGGCTTCTAAGCTAATAGTAATATATATACTAGCTAACCCTAGCTATTATTAATTAATATATAATTAAAGCATCTATTAATATTAGAATTCTTATATAATTAGCTAAAATTAAGGCAGAAAATAGTAATTAAGAATACTAGCTATTTAGAGAGATATTAGGATAGCTAAGAAATATCCTATAGATAAGCTATTAGATATAGTAGATTTATAATAGGGGTCTGTAGTTAGATAGATCTATAATAAATTAATATTAGGAGTAAATAATATAAGATTAAGAATTAGATCTAAGATAATAGTGCTAAAGACAGCAACACTATAGATATAATTATAAAAGATCTTAGATAGAAGAAGAAGAAATATTCTATAGAGTATAATATAAAGAAGAGTCTTATATTAATTACTATTATAAATAGTAATTACTTATATATTAATAGGGCTATTTAAGGATATAAACTTATTAAGAAGTTTATCTAAACTAAGACTTTACTTAGGAACTTTACTACTTTACTTAGATACTAACTTTAGTTATCTATAGTTCTTTTAGTAGATAAAGATCTAGGCCTTATACTCTATATCTAGCACTATAAAGTAAATATAGATTATTTAAGGATTATTCTAACTAATCTAGTAGATTTATATAAATATCTATTCTTCTATATCTTTTAGATACTTAGACTTAAATAGGATAGTCTAGAAGGTATAAATATATATATAGCTAGTATTAATTATTCTAGTAATAGATATAAGGATACTAGGACTTTAAATTATCTTTTTATTATTAAACTCTACTTTAGCTTTAGTATTATTATTCTAAAAGATATTAATATAGCTTTAGTAGTTATTATTATTTATCTATAAAGTCTTTATATAATAATTAGGAAACTTATTTTCTAATATCTAGTAAGATATAAGTATATAAGTATTAATAATTAATTACACTAGTAATAGATTAGGAATAGAGTAGAGATTTATTAAACTTAAAATATATACTATAATAAAATATTTTATTATAAATAAGAACTTCTCCAGCCTGCCCTTATAATTAGTAAGGCCCTTATTAATTATTTTATATAGATATTTAAATTTTAAAGACCTCTTTAGGACTATATCTAGATTCTTATAAATTAGATACTTTGCTATATCATTAATCTATCCTAGTTTATTAAGATTATTTCCTAAAAATATAAGCTTCTTAAGACTATCTAGCTATTTAGTAAGATTAAGAAGTCTAAAAAAGCTTATTAAAATCTATAGCTATCTAAGCTTATAAATACTAGCTAGAGAGAGTTTTAATTATAACTTCTAGCTATCTAGTTAAGACTATTAAGCAGTAGTAGTAAGCTAGTTTAGTTTATTTAATAACCCTAACTCTATCTATTTAATTTAATTAAAATAAAATAAGATTTAGAGAGAGGGTATAGTATATTCTTTCTATTATCTAGACCTAAAGTAGCTAATATATATCTAAACTATTAGGAATTACTTATTTATTAGATAAATTTAAGAATAGTGAGTATAAGTCTGAATTCCTAGATAAGAGATTAGAACTAGATATTAGATTTATTTATCTATACTTTAAATTACTACCTAAGTTACTTTATATATTAAGCTATATAATAACTTAGCATCTAATACTATATCTAAAGAGATTACTCTAGTAATTTTATATAGTATACTATATTACTAGATAAAGTTTAGAATAATATCCTATTTAATAGCTATATTACTAGCCTAATTTATTTATATAAAGGATTATCTAAAAATCTAAGGGTTATTACTACTTTATTCTTCTTCTTATAGTACTTATCTTTAAATATATATATAAACTAGATACTATTTATCTTAACTTTTTATAGGTACTTATTCTATAAATTTAGATTAGTTAGAGATTTAGAGGCTATATTTCTTAAGATTAAATAATATATTATATAGTTTATAATACTTAGAGGAGCTAATAGGATTATAAATTAGTCTATATCTCTAAAAATAATATTAATCTCTATATCTAAAATAGCTTTAAATATCTATATCTTATTAGTATATTACTTTATATCCTTACTTATTATTAATATATATATCTAAACCTACTTCTTAGCCTTAGTAATTATAAGTAATTCTTTTTATATAAATCTTTTAATACTCTAGATACCCTATATTACAGTGTAATAGCTAAGTAGAAGAGTTATATTTAATAATAAGTAATTTTTAACTATAGCCTTCTACTCCTTTATCTAATTTATAAGAAGGCACCTGAGGGTAATAACTAGATTTAAATTAGAATAAAAGGTAATATATTTAGCTATAGAGCTAGACTCTATATAAGGATAGTAGATTAGAAAGTTAGCTATATTTAAATATATAATATCCAGTCCTTAGTTATTATAAAGAAGATATTTATTATTACTAGCTATCTATAATACCTCTACTATCTACTAGACTAGATATACCTAGTAGCTAAGAATATAAAGAGTAATTATAGTAGTAATCTATAGTAAATATAAAATAGATTAATATTTATATTCTATATTAATAATAACTAAATAGTAATAAGTATACTTACCTTTCCTAGATCTATATTATTAACTAGATACCCTTTATCTAGTCTTAGCTTAGTTTTTAATATCTAATATACTATATAGGTCTAATAAGGTTTAAATTTTTAATATAGGCTAAGGATCTTAATTATTTCCTTAGACTTTTTTCTATAATTATTATTAAGTTTATAGAACTTCTAGCACTCTGTCTAAATCTTTAGATCTAGCTAGTTAATAATAAATAAGATCTAAAAATATTATATTCTAGTTATTATATTATTAGTCTTTAATTAACTAATCTAGATATATAAGATATATAAAGTAGTATCTTATTATTTATCCTTTAGTTAACTTATCCTCTAATAGACTAATAATTTTATTAATATAATCTTTATTCTAATTACTTATACTCTTATAATTATTAAGATCTATAATTACTTTATTATCTTTAGAATTATTATTAGAAGTAGGGCCTGCAGACCTTTTATTTTATTAATTAATATTATATTAATTAACTATTTTCTTAATAGAGTTAATTATTTATCTCTCTAGCTTTTTATCCTATTCTTTTTCTATTTCTTTTTTAGATATTTTTCTAGATTTTTTTTTCTTAGACTTTTTTTTAGGCTCCTTTTTAGGCTCCTTCTTAGTCTTTTTTTTAAACTTCTTCTTAGACTCCTTCTTAGGCTTCTTCTTAGTCTTATTATCTTTATAGTAGCCAGTGCTTAGATATAGATAGGAGAATTCTCTAGAAAAGCTATATAAGATTAGTAGAAGATTCCTTAAATATTTAATATATAAAGATTATCTAGATATAGTCTATTTAACTCTTACCTATTTCCCCTTAATATCTATTAATATTAGATTATTATTATTAGAGTTACTATATAATAATTAGCTCTACTTTAGGCTTTAATTATAAAGCTTATATATTTCTCTTTTTTATACTACTACTTCTGTCTCTATATCTTCTTCTTAATATTACTTATTAATATCCTATTAGTGTGTTAGCTATTTCTAGATATAAAAGGATTAAGATTTTCTAAATTACTAAAGAGTCTGTTCTAGATACTACTATATTAATTAGTCTTAAAGGGGAAAGCTAGATCTTATTAAGAATTAGAGAATATATTAGATATACTACTATATAGACTAGTTCTAATAGATAAAGGCAGCTATCCTAGAGGATTAGAGAATATATTAAGTATACTACTATATAGACTAGTTCTAATAAGTAAAGGCAGCTATCCTAGAGAATTAAAGAATATATTAGGGATTATTCTATTAGGCAAAGATAGCTATCCTAAAAAATTAAAGATTATATTAGGGACTATTCTATTAGGCAAAGGTAGATCTTCTAAAGGGTTAAAGATTAAATTAAAGATACTACTATAAGAATTAGTTTTATTATAGGAATATAGATCTCCTGGAGAGTTAGAGATTAGATTAGAGATACTACTATATAGACTAGTTCTATTATAGAAATATAGGTCTTCTAGAGGGTTAGAGATTAGATTAAAGATATCTACTTTTAATATTAGTTTATATACTATTAATATAATTAATAATATTAGAGAAGGTACTAGGTATTAATTAATATTTATAAAAGATAGATTCTATATTAAATATAATATAATTAGATACTATATTTACTATAGCTCTAATCTAAGTTACTTTATTAAATATAGTAATAGTGACTACTAATTTACTATTATTATCTATAAGATTATAAGTAATATAGTAAGTATCCTATATCTAATTATATAAATCTCTAATAATCCTTATAAATTCCAACTAGCTTAGCTCTATCTAGTTAATATATTAATAATTAGATAGTAAGGTGCCTAATCTAATAAATTAATTAAATCTAAATATATAAATATCTCCTAGACTAGATCTAGTTATCTTAATTATAATATATTAGTTTTTTATTTTTATAACTAATAGTATATACATTATCTATAAAGGTATTAGTAATATTACTAACTCTAATAAATATTTTATAGCTTAGGGAGCTTTACTACTCTATAGGATAGATGTCTTCTAGTCTTTCTTTATAATATATTTAATATAGATAGTAAGTTAAAAGAGCTTTATAATAGTATCTAGCTTATTATTATTATACTTATCCTTAATATATTATAGCATACTATTAATATATTTAGTAATATTATCTTAAATCTCCTTATATATAGTTAAAGATATCTTATCTATAGTATAGAGTAGATTTAATTAAAGGATTTTCTTTAGCTACTTTTTAACTATTATCTAATCTACTATCTTAGTATTAAAAAACTTCTATATCTCTAATATCTTTATTATAATTCTTATCTTAAATTTATATACTAGACTATATTTCATCTCCCTATTCTAAAGCTATTCCTAATAAAGAAAATAATTAGAATTAATTAAATTTATTAAGGCTTTATAGAGTATATTTTAAAGAAACTAAAGTAGTTAACTAGACTAAAATAAAAATAATAATTTATCTAGGACTAATAGTAGCAGTACCTAGCCTAAATTATAAAATACTTTATTTCTAGCTATCTAAATAGTCTCTAACCTTATAATTATTAATATTATTAGCTATTCTTTATATCTCTATACTAATTAAATATAATATACTAACTTAAGGAATAGAGTATATATTTTAAAATTTAATCTTTTATAAAAAGAGTTAGAGATTAACTAATACCTAGATAGCTTTAAATAAGAATCCTTAGTTTATAGCCTATTAAACTTAATAGTAAAGAATGCTTTATATAATAAGCTATTAACTTTATTAATCTTTATTCTAAACTAAATAAGAGCTAGTATTATATATAGAGTGGGATCTATAGATAGTAAAGAAATAGTTTATTTAATTATATTATCTATAGATAATAGAGGTATAGATAATCTAGTTATAATTAGAAGTCTAATAGATAATATAATAGAATTAAAATTATAAAGGAGTTATAGAATAAAGCTATATAA
>JAKLNT010000197.1:0-15153 GCA_022814375.1 Aspergillus quadricinctus | reverse complement strand
ACTATCTAAGAGGTCTTAAGCTTAGTAATATAGTAGATAATATCTAATCTAAGAGTATTAAGATAAGCCTTAATATACTTAGGATCCTCTACTCTTAAGCTAATTATTATTATACTAAGTATTACCTCCTAAGGTAAGTAATTCTCCCTATTATTATTATTATTAGGATCATTATAATCCTTTAGGGGTTTAAGATTATTAATAATATTATATTCCTCTATATTAGAAGCCTTTAATATTTAACTAACTAGTACTTCTATATCTAGAGGTCTTTTACTTTTCCTAAATTCTTCTTAAGACTTAACTTTAGCTTATTAAAGCTAGTATAGGCTTATATACTATAGTCTTTCTATCTATAATTAAAGTAAGCTTTATTAGCTTAATACTAGATTTTCTATTTATATATTTTTTTCTTAAATTAGTTAGAAGATATAGTAATAGTATTTAAATTAATATCTATTAGATTAATTTAGTAATTATTAATATTACTAAAGATATAGAAGTATACTTAAAAACTTATAATAACTTTTAATTTATATTTAGTAAAGTAGTAAATAACTTCTTTAAAGATTATTAATTTTTTATAATCTTCTATCTAGTAAGTCTGCAACTCTAGCTTTAAGTTAATAATAAACTTCTAAATTAATATATAATTAGAAATTCTAGGCTTAATATATTATACAGCCTCTATAAAAGTAATAGTATAAGATTATATTATATATTTATCTTATATATACTTTTTATACTCTTACTAATATTTATACTTACTTCTAATTTTTTTAAAGTTATTTTAAATCTCCTTCTTAAAAGTATCTAAAGTAATAATTACTACTATTAGATTATACTTAATCTTTTATTTATAAGTATTCTAATAGTTTTTAGCTTAGTCTTTAAGGTGGTATTTTACTATAATAACCTTTTTAAGATTAGTAGCTTTCTTCTAAGTAAGTATTTTCTTATTATAGAAGTAGTTATTAACCTATTTAAGCTATTTAAGTACTATATCCTTACTAAACTTACTATTATAAATAGAGATAGACTTAAGATTAGAAACCTTCTAATACAGCTTACTAGCTATAACTTTAGTAAAGAAAGGAGTATAAGCTATAGAATCTAAAGTAGTTACTTCTAGTATAGACTAGGGTATAGCTCTAGCAGCTCTAGTAGTTTTATTAGGCTAAATATAATTCTATTAGTTAAACTTAGCCTAGTAGATCACTAAGATATTATTATATACTTAGATAACTATATTATAAGTAGCTTAATTAGCTATATTATAAGTAAGCATCTTAAAGTATATAAGTAACTAGGTATAGATTCTCTTAAAGTCACTATTATTATTAGTAAATTAAGTTTAAGGAGTTTTTATATTAGTAGTTATAGGTTCATCAGCTATTTTATAATTAAAGAATAAGAATTAAATTAATCTTAATATTAAATTAAAGCTAATAATTTAATTCAGTAACTGTTGATAATTATTATAGACTTATTAATATAATCTTAATAACTTTAATTTATCCTATCTTTATAGTCTAATATCTAACCATACTATAGTTACTTTTAATAAATGCACTTTAATACCTATTATAATATTACTATAAGGAAGAGCTAAGAAATTCTATAATAATCTTATCATTACTATATCATTACTAAATCTATTTAAAGAGGTTAATTACTATACAGTATTTATTTTTCACCTCTAAGGGAAGTTCCTCTAAGATAAGATATTCTAATAATTATGATAATCTATATAAAGTATCTTATTAAGATTATCTTTAATACCCTTCTTAGCAGGTTCATTCCCTATTTTATCTATTATATAGCTTATATTCAGATAATCAGACCTCTTAAGAAGTAAGTATTAAAGCATTGCTTACTCTAGACATACTACTAGATAGAATATTATTTATTATAATAGGAGGTGGTGCCTTTAAATTATATAAGGGTAGGGGGCTGGCTAGTGGCTACCCTAAATATATTACCCTAATATTAATGGGATTCCACCTTCTATTTATACTTCTACCTAAGCTATTAAAGAGAGTATGAGTGGAACTAGCTAAGTAGATAGTGAATATACATATAGATATTCTTCTGATGATCTCACAGATCCGCCAAAGCCATATACACGGCTACAATATCACATCTAAGCTACTAATATAGATAAAGCCCTTCTTTAGTAGTTTTATTAATATCTTCTATAATATTAGAAACTCCTTTTATAATATACTATACAGCAGTCCCTAAGATAGTTCTATTACTCTTCTCTTTTTATCCTTAACTAGTTTAATATAGTAATTTATACTTAAGTAGTATAGTAGTAGTTTATTAGCCTTCTTTTAGTTAAATACTTCTAGGAACTTATGGTAATATGCTAGCAGCTTTATAATAGGATTAGAATACTTTTTTATTTATAAGGCCTTCTTAATATTCTTAATACTAATAGTAAAGATCTGTATTATCTTATTTTTCTTTTATTATTAATTATAAACTATAAATCCTTAAATACTAATCTACTTTATTACTAGCTTTAATTTATTCTTAATATTTTTAATAGTTAATCTATTAGTGAATTTTAGTTAGGGCCTCTCTATTTCTATAGTTACCTTCTAATATACTATCTATAGGGTCCCTAAGATTAGGTTAGTTCTATTATCTAGCTTAGGTACTAGGTATATATAAACTATATATTAATAATTCCCTCTAATATTTAGAGAGAAGTATATAATTACTAAGATGACATTATTTATTATACTAGTATAGTTCTCTAAGGTTATTAGCTTAATCTTAATCTACTCTAGTTATAACTTCTAGGTGAAGTATTTAGTTATAACTATATAAAATATATATTTAGTATTAGAGAGAATTCTATAATTATATTCTTTATTAATAATTCTAGATATAATAAATTCTAGGGTATTAAATCTAATAGCTTAGTAAAACTTTCTATAATTAGTAAGTATATCTTCCTTAGGATATAGTTAATGCTAGCTTTCTAATTATATTAACTATTTAACTAGCCTCTATAAGAGTCTCTTTATAGAAATAACTAGTTTTCTAATTTACTATCTTCCTTTATAATAGGTTCTCTAGTATTAATATTATCTAGTTTAGATCTAGCTATCTAGGAGGTGTGTAGCTATTTTATAGTAGTATAGTCTAGTAGTAAAATAGTATTAAAATATAAATATATTTTAATTATATAGCCTATAGCTCTATAATATAAATACCTACTCTTAGTATAGTAATATATTAGTTTAGCTTTATTAATCTACTTAGTATAATAATATTAGTAGGCTAAGGTTATAGCTATTAGTTCCTAATCTATAAAATTAATTATATTAGGGGCTAATACTACTAAGGGTGCTAAAGATAATATATAGCTAGTATAGCTATAGCTTATAGA
The DNA here is from genome assembly GCA_022814375.1 of Aspergillus quadricinctus. Lineage (NCBI taxonomy): Eukaryota > Fungi > Ascomycota > Eurotiomycetes > Eurotiales > Aspergillaceae > Aspergillus > Aspergillus quadricinctus. The sequence goes on along the minus strand of JAKLNT010000197.1, from coordinate 11,750 downwards.
GATTATATTCCTTTTTTACTACTTAGCTTAGGCCATCTCTTATATATAGAGAGCTTTAATTTAGTTTATAATTATCTGTAACTACTAGCAGTACTTTTTAAAGCTTAATTTCTTAATTATATTAATTAATTATATCTTTATTTTAGTACTTAGGATTTTATTAATAAAGATCTACTTTATATTATCTATTTAGCTATAGTCTCCTACTTCTATTAATAGTTAGTTAAAGTCTATAAGTATATTACTAAAGGGGTAATTATCTTATTATAAATAGTAAAGTTCTTTTATAGCCTTCTTTATATAGTTTCTATCTTAAAATATAATATTAAACTAATTAATTATATAATCTAAGTCCTTAGCTATTATAAAGTAATTTTTAATATACTAATTTATTTAAGGGCTTATTATAGTAGCTACTTAATCTTTAAATTTAGTAAATATATACTATATATAGTTATAGTAGCTACTAAATAATAGGAGATCTATCTTAAGCTTTATAATTAGATTAGTATAAAAGATATTATATATAATCTTATTAATACTATTATATTACTTAGGGTCTAGTAAGATTAGTTTAGATTATCTTACTAGATCTTCTATAGAAATAGGGGCTACTTAAGGAGCTAGTACTATTTATATAGGAGTTATAGAAGTAGTAGTAGTCTAAGGGGTAGTAGCTACTTATTAGACCTTAAGTAGAGTTATTTAATTAAGTATCTTTTATAGCTGCTAGGCTATCTATGCTATAAGATTTATTTATACTTTATTTTATTATAGTAGTTATTCTTTACCAGATCTTCTAGAAGATATAGATATCTCTAATAATATATTATTATAGCTTATGCTATCTATATTATCTAATTTAGCTATCTTAGCTAATTAGTTATCTTATTTAGTTCTATTCATCTAATTCTATAGATATAGTTATCTTTTACTAATTCTATTTAGCTATCTAGCTTAGCATGCTGCTTATTAGTTTATTAAATTTATCTATTTATTTACTTCTTATTAGGTTTATTTATTTATTTTAGTAAGTAATTTCTAATATTATGGGCTAGAAGCCTTGAAATCTATGATCTAAATTTAGATAGTAAGAAATTACTAAGGAATCTAACTAGATTATAGTAGGTAAATATTATAAGGAATATATAAATAGTAGCTAAGATTATATAATAGAGATAATTAGAATATTAAGTATAATATTACTGCCTGAGGCAGGCAGTAGCTAGCTTCATAATTTTAGCCAGGGCTGAAGGAAGATCATGAGTACTTAGTAAGCTCAAGCACTCAGCAGGCCCTGCCTGCTACAAATTTAATTAATTAATTTAATTAAGCCCTAGCTAAAGCTAAATAATTTAGTTTATAAAAGATAGTAATTTTGTTGCTGTCCTCTTACTATTATATTACATCATTACTGTATGTCTGGTTCCTCCACCCTACTATATGGTAGAACCTCACTAAATTAGTAGAACCTTTGTATCTTAGAAGAATTAATTAATATACCATAACTAAATCACAATAAAACTGCTATAACTTAGTAGTATATTTAGTTTTGATTAGAGGGTATTCCTTTTAGATTAGTATCTATCTTTTAAAGCTATATTATTTACTAGTTACTATTAACTATTGTTAAACCTTGGGATTCTAAGGCTTTGCTCTTCCCCTATTATTTACTCTATTATTTTCTAACTAGTAATTCCCCTAGGGTTTAACCCTATATATATAAGACTATTTTAGGATATCTACACCTCTGACTTCCCTACTAATTATCTTTCTTTTATCTACTATTTTATACTATAATCCACTTTTATACTACTGGTGGCTGGTCTAATATCTTTAATAATTTGATTAATAACTAGTTATACCTTATATATAGTAGAACTTAGCTATTAGATCTATTGATTTTATAGATAGTCTGAAAGCTTATTTACTTATTAGTTTAATAGTAAAATAATCTACTTAGTATACTATATACAGTCTGTTAAACCTCCCCCTATATTATTAATCCTCTATCTATACCTATCTAATTAGGATATTAACTATTCTACTTTAAATAAGGTTATCTAAGAATTCCTATATCTAGTCTATTAGTTAGATCTACCTAAATCTAGAGAATATTATTACTAGATTAAGGCTAACCCTGCTACTGTTAAGCTAGATAAGCCTAAATAGCTACTAGGCTAGACACAGTCCTATTCTTATTTAGTATTAATATTATCTAATAATTTATTAGAACTATCTAATTAGGTAGTTCTAGTTTAGTCTTTTATTAAATCTATATTAACCCCTTAAAGGACTTCTATTAAATAAGCTAATCTAAATATAGTCTAACCTATATATTATACATAACTATATTCTACCTTACTAGGGTAAATAGTAAGATGGCTGTTTCCTAGTAAGGATAGATTATTAGTTGTTGAGCAGGGCCTACCATAGACTAACTAGCCTACCCAGTTATTTAATATAAATACCCAGCTAAATAATAAATATCCTTAGGGTGTCATGGGCTAGAAGCCTTGAAATCTATGACCTAGATTTGGACAGTAAGAAATTACTAAGGAATCTAACTAGATTGTAGTAGCTGAATATAATAAGAAGTGTATAAATAGTAACTAAGATTATGTAATTACTATATTAATACCTAAGGCAGGCAGTAGCTGGCTTTATAATTTTAGCTAAGGCTAAATATGTCACAGGCTAGAAGCCTTGAAATCTATAACCTAGATTTGGATGGTAAGAAATTGCTAAGGAACCTAACTAGATCGCAGTGGTCAAATATAATAAGGAGTGTGTAAATATTAGCTAAGGTTATATAACTACTAGTATCCACCCTAGATAGAAGAACATTACTGCCTAAGGCAGATCATAAGTACTTAATAAGCTTAAGTACTTAGTAGGCCTTACCTGCTATACTACCCCCCCCCTCACCTTAATGTCAGCAGCTCTCCCACTCATTAAGCACTATAGTATTAGCTAGATTAGCCACTAGTTCCTATATAGGCTATTTATAACCTACCTATTTAACTAAGTATTCTGTGTGGTGGCTTTATCTAATATATTTTTTACACTTCTATAAGATCTCCTTAACAATATATTTAGCTTTGCTGTTAACTAGTACTAGGGGTAGCTAGTAATTATTATTTATCTAACTTAGAAATAGATTATTAGAAGTAAGGTAAAGCAGACTAATATAGAATATATTATATATACCTAGTAGTATGTCTAACTGATAGATATATAATCTAATAGTTTTAAGTACTATAAACTTTACATACTATATATTAAGCTTCTAGTTTAGATAATCTATCTAGATATTCTATAAGTCTAGCTATACTTTCAAGTTAATAATATATTATGGGCTTGCTAAGTAAGTATAATTTAAATACTCCTCTTACTATTATTAAGCTACTACTAGTTCTAACTAGGCTATCTCTATAGCTTCTCTTATCTTTATAATAATAATATTAGCCTTCTCCCTTATAGAGTAGGCTATAGTGGTAGTAGTAGCCTCTTAATCTAGCTTCTTAATTTCTAGTAGTTTAATATTATATTTATAGTCTAAGAAGAATAGGCTAACTCCTATACTTATAGTATTCTAACTATTAATTATAAGTTATACTATTAGCAGCAGTGACTTCTAATCTATCTATATATAGTTATAGAAGTTCTGTAGGTAGGCTTCTAATATAGTATTTATATATTTAATTTATTTATTAGTCTAGGGATAGAAGGCTATTAAGAGCTATTACTAAATATATAGTTGCTTATAAAAGTACTCCTAGAACTTACTAATAAACTATAGGCTATAATCTAATATAATTATACTAGGAATACTATAGTATCTAATAAACTAATCTATTAGAAGTTATACTACTATCTTAGAGTCTATTCTCTTATATAGTACTAAGATCATACCCTTTCTAAGCCTATTACTAATTACTATAATATCCTCATAACTGTTAGAGGTAGGTAGCTTTATAATAAAGTTAATAGTAATCTTATACTACTTATACTCTAGAATTAGCAGTGGTTTTAGAAGTCCTTAGTGCTGCTTATACTATATATAGTTAGTGCCATACTTATTATAGTTCTATATAAATTATTAGATATCTATAGATAGTTCTAGCTAATAAAAATTTTAAATAATTATTATATACAGCATATTCTTCCTAGGGTAGCTAGTTAATATAGAGTCATAGGTTTCTTATAAGATTCTTATTTATAGTAGTTTAGAATCAGGGACCTATTTATACCCTTAATATAATAGATAGCTATCTAGTAATAGTAAATATTTAGTAATCACTACTTATATATATAACTCATTAGGGAAGTGGGCTGCTTCCTCCCTTAAGACCTTTTATATCTTCTCTAAGGGGATATTATTGTGCTCTACTACTTTTTATTACTCTTCTAATAGTAGTAGCATCCCTCCTGCAGGTGTTATATATAATATTATAGGATTAGATTAATTATAATATTAATTACTATATTCCCTTAGAGAGCCTTTACCTAGTTTAGCTACTAACACATATATATAAAATACTTATATATATATTTAGCTAGTAATAGCCTTTAGGGGCACTAAGCAGTGATTATAAGCCTTAAGTTAGTTATCTTCTATATCCTTTAGCATATCTTACTCTCTATAAGATAGGGCATTAAAATATATATCTAGCTTCCTAGGTCAATAGTACATCTTATAGTTAAATCTACTTAATATATATAATTAATATATCTACTATTTATTAAGCCTGTAGACTATTTTAAAGTACTTAAGATTATAGTAGTCTATAATAAGCTTAAATTATAGTAAGCTAATTAATTCTAATTCCTATTCCTTAAGTATATTAATAATGGCCAGTAGCTCCTTATTATAGATCTTATAATTATATTCTACTAGTATATTCTTTCTTAAGATATAGGTAACTAGCCTTAGTATACTATTATTATTATACTAGGATATAGTAGCTTCTATTACCTAGTTTAAAGTATCTATCTCTATTACTATCTTCCTATTAGGATTAAACTATATAAGAATTAGGGCTATAGTAAACATCCTTTTTAACTTCTTAAAGACTACTTCCTACTTATCTCCCTATATAAAGAGGGCTCCCTTATATATCAGTGCTATCAGTGGTTATACTATATCTAAGAAGTTCTATATAAATTACTAGTAGAAGTTTGCAAAACTAAGAAATAACTATATACTATATATAGAGGTAGGGGCCTGCTATTCTAGTATAGCCTTTATCTTATTAAAGTCCATCTATATACCCTTCCTAGCTTCTATAATAAATCCTAGATATTTTATACTCTTCACTTTAAACTTACACTTATTAATATCTAGCTATAACCCTATATTCCTTAGATATTCTAGTACCTAATAGATATACTATTAGTATTATATTAATAACCTATTAGTAAAAATTAGCATATTATTAATATATATAGAGGTAAATTTATCTAGAAAGTCTTAAAGGGTCTAGTTAATATACTACTAGAAGGTACTTAGTGTATTAGCTATTCTAAAAGAGATAACTAGCTATTTAAATAGGCTAAACTATATATAGAAAGCTATTAGCTATTTATCTTCTAGAGTAATATAAATCTTATAGAAGGTAATAATTATATCTAGCTTAGTGAACCACTTTACTTTTAAGATATATTCTAAGGTCTTATTAATTAGGGGTAGTAGGTAACAGTCCTTCTTTATAATTATATTTAGTATATAATAATTAATATAAAACTATAGTCTACCTTCTAGCTTATAGATAAATAATACTAGTGCCACAGCAGCTAAGCTGCTAATATAAATAAAGCCTTTCTTTAGTAGTTCTATTAGTATCTTATATAGTACTAGAAGCTCTCCTTATAATATATTATATAATAGTCCCTAGGGGGGCTCTATTATCTTCCTTTTCTTATCTTTAACTAGCTTAATTTAGTAATCTATATCTAGATAATACAGTGGTAGTTTATCAGCTTTCTTATAATTAAATACTTCTAAAAACTTATAGTAGTATGCTGGTAGCTTTATTACTAGATTAATATATTTCTTAATCTATAGGGCCTTCTTAATATCCTTAATACTAGTAGTAAAGATCTATATAGTCTTATTTTTTCTTTACTATTAGTTATAGACTATAAATCCTTATATATTAATCTATTTTATCACTAACTTTAGCTTATTTTTAATACTCTCTATAGTAAGGCCATCTATAAACTATAATTATAGCCCTATTATATCCACTATTACTTTCTAATCTACTATCCATAGGATTCCTAAGATTAAATTAGTCCTATTACCTAGCTTTAGCATTATATATATATAGACTATATGCTAATAGTTCCCTCTAATATCTAGTAAGAAGTAGATAATTATTAAGATAATACTTTTTATTACACTAGTATAGTTCTTAAGCTAAATTAGCTTAATCTTAATCTACTCTAGTTATAGCTTCTATATAAAGTATTTAGCTATGACTATATAAGATGTATATCTAGTATTAGATAGAATTCTATAATTATATTCCTTATTAATAATTCTAGATATAATAAATTCTAGAATATTAAATCTAATAGCCTATTAAAACCTTCTATAATTAGTAAGTATATCTTCTTCTTTAGGATATAGTTAATATTAACTTTCTAGTTATATTAACTATTTAATAGGCCTCTATGAGAGTCTTTTTATAGAAGTAACTAGTTTTCTAACTTACTATCTCTCTCTATAGCTATCTCTTCTATATTACTATTATCTAGCTTAGGTCCTACTGCTTAGGAAGTCCATGGCTATTTTATAGTAGGATAATTTAGTAGAGGGATAGTACTAAAGTATAGATATACCTTAATTATATATCTAGTAGCTCTGCAGTGTAAGTATCTACCCTTATTATAGTAATAGGTTTATTTAGCTTTATCAACCCACTTTATATAATGGTGTTAGTGGGCTAAGATTATGGCTATTAGTTCCTAATCTATAGAGTTAACTGTGTTAGGTGTCACTAGTGTTAGGGGTGCTATAAAAGATATATAGCTAGTATGGCTATAGCTTATAATAGCTACACCCCTTCTATACTAGTTAGATTAGCTTACTCTTCTTATATATAGGGCTTCTACTCTACTAGCTATTTACTATATCTAGTAATAGTATTCTATAAAGGTCTCTTCCTTTTTAATATCAGTCAGTACTCCTTTAATTTTATAGCTTAAGGTACTATCTAGATAGTTCTTCTTTATCTTATTAGACTAGAAGTAGCCTCTGACTTCTATTAGCAGTTAATTTAGGTCTATAAATAGCTTATTAAATAGATAGTTCTCTTAATATAATGCTTGCAGCTCTTATAAAGCCTTCTTAGCCTAGCCCTAGTCTTAGAATATAAGATTAAGCTAATTATATATACTATCTAATATCATCTATATTATATTTAGATTATTTCTATACTAATCCATCCAGAAAGTAAGAGCTATAGTAGCACTACCCTTAAGCCTACTAAAGGTATACTATATATACCTATAGTAAGAACTAATTATAGCTTAGTTAAGTATTAGCTTTGCCTATAGCTTAGAGTAAAAGATCTAATATATAGCCTTATTAATACTATTATATATCTCTATATTAGGTAATACTAGCTTTAGTCTTCTCATTCTATTGTCTATTAGCATTATTATTAGAGTAAGTACTATAGGCTGTAATATTAGTATAACTAGAATAGGCATGGTAGCTATTACTTATCTCTCTTCTATCTAAGCTATATAAGTAGCTATAATTTCCATCTACTGCACTATATATATATTTATACCTTCTAACTGCTAGGCTAACTAAGTAAAGGCCTTATTCTATATATTATTCTGCTATACAGCCTGCATCTATAGCACACTAGGTTCTTCTATTATTATTATTTAAAATTCACTATTATATGCTATTAAATCTATCTATTCTAGGTGGCTACTTCACAACCCTATCTATTCTATCTAGTTTATCTAGTCTATCTCATCTCTATTAATATATCTATATAGTATGCTAGCTGATTATAACAATAGCTTTAGCTAGTTTAGCTATCTCTTACTAATTCTATCTAACTATCTAATTTATCTATTTCTTACTAATTCTGTCTAACTGGCTATAGCAAGTGATTTCTAATATCATAGGCTAGAAGCCTTGAAATCTATAACCTAGATTTGGATAGTAAGAAATTACTAAGGAACCTAACTAGATCACAGCAGTCAAATATAATAAGGAGTGTGTGAATATTAGCTAAGGTCACATGACTACTAGCGTCCACCCTAGACAGAAGAATGTTACTGCCTAAGGCAGATTGCAAGTGCTTAGTAAGCTTGAGCACTTAGCGGGCCCTGCCCGCTACAAAATAACAAAATACTGCTATCTAAGAAAGATTATAAATACTTAGTAAGCTTAAGTACTTAGCAGGCCCTGCCTACTATACTATCTCCCCCTCTTTTTTAAATTAGGCGTCCCTAGCTAGCACTAAAATTATTACCCCTTAGTGGACTTAGCTAGAGCTAAAATTACTACTCTCTAGCTAGCCTGGCTAAGGCTAAAAATAGTAAATCTATTTTTCTATATCTCTAGCACTACTATATTAGCTAGATTAGTTACTAGTTCCTATATAAGCTATTTATAGCTAATCTATTTAACTAAGTATTCTATATAGTAACCTCATCTAATATATTTTTCATACTTTTATAAGATCTCTTTAATAATATATTCAGCCTTACTATTAACTAGTATTAGGGATAGCTAGTAATCATTATTTATCTAGCTTAGAAATAGATTATTAGATATAGGGTAAAGCAGGCTAATATAGAATATATTATATATACTTAGAGATATATCTAACTAGTAGGTATATAATCTAATAGCTTTAAGTACTATAAACTTTATATACTATATATTAAGCTTATAGCTCAGGTAATCTATCTAGATATTCTATAAATCTAGCTATACTTTCAAGTTAATAGCATATTATAGGCTTACTAAGTAAGTATAATTTAAATACTTCTTTTATTATTATTAGACTACTACTAGTTCTAACTAGGCCATCTCTATAGCTTCTCTTATCTTTATAATAATAGTATTAACCTTCTCCCTTATAAAGTAGGCTATAGTGGTAGTAGTAGCCTTCTAATCTAGCTTCTTTATCTCTAGTAGTTTAATATTATACCTATAGTCTAAGAAGAATAGGCTAACTCTAGTACTTATAGTATCTTAGCTATTAATTATAAGCTATACTATTAATAGTAGTAACTTCTAATTAATCTATATATAATTATAGAAGTTCTATAGATAGGCTTCTAATATAGTATTTATATATTTAATCTGCCTATTAGTTTATAGATAGAAAGTAGTTAATAATTATTATTAGATATATAGCTACTTATAAAAATACTTTTAAAACTTACTAATAAACTATAGGCTATAATCCAATGTGATTATACTAGGGATACTATAATATTTAATAAACTAATTTATTAATAGCTATACTACTATCTTAGAGTTTATTTATTTATATAGTATTAAGATAATACCCTTTCTAAGCTTATTACTAATAACTATTATATCCTTATAGCTATTAGAGATGGAAAACTTTATAATAAAATTAATAGTAATCTTATACTATTTATAATCTAGAATTAGTAATAGCTTTAAAAGTCTCTAATACTACTTATACTATATATAGTTAGTGCTATACTTATTATAGTTCTATATAAATTATTAGATATCTATAGATAGCTCTAGCTAATAGAAATTTTAGGTAATTATTATATATAGTATATTCTTTTTAGGGTGGCTAGTTAACATAGAGTTATAGATTTCTTATAAGATTCTTATTTATAGTAGTTTAGAATCAGAGACTTATTTACACCCTTAGTATAATAGATAGCTATCTAATAATAGTGAATATTTAGTAATTAATACTTATATATATAACTCACTAGGGAAGTAGGCTGCTTCCTCTCTTAGGGCCTTTTATATCTTCTCTAAAAGAATATTATTATACTTTACCATCTTCTATTACTCTTCTAATAGTAGTAGCACCCCTTCTATAGATATTATATATAATATTATAGGATTAGATTAATTATAATATTAATTACTATATTCCTTTAGAGAGCCTTTATCTAGTTTAGCTACTAATATATATATATAGAATACTTATATATATATTTAGCTAGTAATAGTCTTTAGTAGCACTAGGCAATAATTATAAGCCTTAAGCTAGTTATCTCTAGCATCCTTAGGCATATCTTGCTCCTTATAAGATAAGGTATTAAAGTATATATCTAGCTTCCTAGATTAGTAGTATATCTTATAGTTAAATCTATTTAGTATATATAATTAATATATCTATTATTTATTAAGCCTATAAACTGTCTTAAAGTATTTAAAATTATAATAATCTATAATAAGCTTAAATTATAGTAAGCTAATTAGTTTAGATTCCTACTTCTTAAGTATATTAATAATAGCTAGTAGTTCCTTATTATAGATCTTATAATTACATTCTACCAGGGTATTCTTCCTTAAGATATAGATAACTAGTCTTAATATATTATTATTATTATATTATAATATAGTGGCTCCTATCACCTAGTTTAAAATATCTATCTTAATTATTATCTTCCTATCAGGGTTAAACTACATAAGAATCAGGGCTATAATAAACATCTTCTTTAGCTTCTTAAAGGCCACTTCTTACTCATCTCCCTATATAAAGAGGGCTCCTTTATATATTAGTGCCATTAGTAGTTATACTATATTAGAGAAGTTCTATATAAATTATTAATAGAAGTTTATAAAACTAAGAAATAACTATATATTATATACAGAGGTAGGGGCCTGCTATTCTAATATAGCCTTTATCTTATTAGAATTTATTTATATGCCCTTACCAGCCTCTATTATAAATCTAAGATATTTCATACTCTTTACCTTAAACTTATACTTATTAATATCTAGTTATAAACTTATATTTCTTAGATATTCTAGTACCTAGTAAACATGCTATTAGTACTATATTAATAATCTATTAGTAAAAATTAGTATATTATTAATATATATAGAGGTAAATTTATATAAGAAGTCTTAAAGGGTCTAGTTAATATATTACTAGAAAGTGCTTAGTGCATTAGTTATTCTAAAAGAGGTAACTAGCTATTTAAATAGGCTAAACTATATATAGAAAATTATTAGCTATTTATCTCCTAAAGTAATATAAATCTTATAAAAGATAGTAATTATATCTAGCTTAATAAACTACTTTACCTTTAAGATGCACTCTAAGGTCTTATTAATTAGAGAGAGTAGATAATAGTCTTTCTTTATAATTATATTTAGCACATAGTAATTAATATAGAACTATAATTTATTTCCTAGCTTATAAATAAATAGCACTAGTACTATAGCAGCTAAGCTACTAATATAGATAAAACCTTTCTCTAGTAGTTCTATTAATATCTTATATAATACTAGAAGCTCCCCTTATAATATACTATATAATAGTCCCTAAGAGGGTTCTATTACTTTCTCTTTCTTATCTTTAACTAGCTTAATTTAATAATCTATATCTAGATAATATAGTAGTAGCTTATTAGCCTTCTTATAATTAAATACTTCTAGAAACTTATAGTAGTATGCTAGCAGCTTTATAGCTAGATTAATATATTTTTTAATCTATAAGGCCTTCTTAATATCCTTAATACTAGTAGTAAAGATTTATATAGTCTTA
>JAKLNT010000196.1:0-15308 GCA_022814375.1 Aspergillus quadricinctus | reverse complement strand
CTATTAAGATTCTTATTCTATAGGGATAAGGAAGGTTAATACCTATAATAAATTTTCTTTAGATAATTAGTATATAATGTTTGCATATCCTACTAGTAGTAATAAGAAAGATTCTAAGATATATATATTATTTATAAAGCTATACTATTACTAATAATGCCTAGTGTTTATCTAATTTATCTAATTTATCTAGTTAGTCTACTTTATCCAGTTCACCTACTTTATCTATATTATCTACATCATCTATAACATTATCCATTATATACTATCCACCATCTACTAATATAGTTGTTCTAATCCTTCTATTTATTTATTATTTAGTTTATCTAGTTAGTCTACTTTATCTAGTCCATCTGCTTTATCTATATTATTTATATTATTCACACTATCATCCATCATCCATTATCTACTATCTACTAACAGATTTGTTCCAATCCTTCTATCTATTTATAATTTAGATCATCTAGTTCATCCACTTTATTATCTAATATTAATTAACTAATTCAGTCCATAGCTTTAATTTATTTAGTTTATCTTATTTATCTACTTTATAGACTTCATCTAGTTACTTAGTTATCTAAGTCATCTAAGTTATCTAAGTTGTCCTTTATCATCCACTATTTATTATACTAATAGATCTATAATAATACTTCTATTTATTTATTATTCAGTTCATCTACTTTGACTACTTTATTATATATTATTAATTTACCAGTTTGTTCCATACCTTTAATTTATTTAGTTTATTTTATTTATCTACTTTATATATTTTATCAAGTCAACCAGTCATCTAGTCATCTAAGTCATCTAAGTCATCTAAGTTATCTAAGTCATCTAAGTTATCTAAGTCATCTAAGTTATCTAAGTTATCCAAGTTATCTAAGTTATTTAAGTTATCTAAGTTATCTAAGTCATCTAAGTCATCTAAGTCATCTAAGTCATCTAAGTTATCTAAGTTATATATAAATAATTAGTTAATTTTATTTAATTAGAGACAGCTCTATAGAATTACATTACATTACTTTATAGTATATATATCTATAGGGATTTCAATTTATTAATATTATTATACTATTATTAATACATAATGCTATAATTCTATATAGAAAGTGCTAGAGGATTATAGGCTATAATAGCACTACATATTAGTTTAATAAAAATAGTAGTAATTTAATAGAATACTAAGTATAAGAAGAGGAAGAAAAGAGTTAGTAGTATTAACTACTAATATAATAGAAACCCTAGTGGATATCTAACTTTATGAAGATCTTAGCCTTAGAGATATATTCTAGAATCTTATTAATTAAGGGCAGGGGGTAATAATCTTTATATATAATATTATTTAATTTATAATAGTCTATATAGAAACACAGCCCTCCTCCTAGCTTTTTTATTATAAGAATTAGAGAAGTAAATAAAGTATTACTAATAGTCTGGGTATAATAAATCCTTTATATAAATTATCTAGTATATACTCCCTTACTGCCTCAAGCTCTTCTATATTTATTTTATATAAAAGGCTATATCTAATAGTATTCTCCTACTCTAATTCTATCTTATAGTCAAATCTAGCACAGTGTGGGGGTAGGGTATCTAATTTATATTTAGAGAAGATATATATAAGATTATAGTACTATTCTAGTAGGATATACTTAATCTTAATAATCTTATCTATTTTATTAGGGATCATAGCATTCTAATTAGTAGATAGAGACATCAGAGACTTAGCTATAATAGTTAAATACTAAGAAAGAGTAAGCAGCAGATCTCCTCATTTCTTATTAATAATTTTATTAATTTTATATAGGCAAGATAGAAAGATTATAATCTACTTCTTCTAAATATATTAATAGAAGACTACCACTCCTACTATAGTAATATTAATAGTAATCTTATATAGAGCAGGTCAGCCACCCACTTCCTCTAGCTTAGAATTAATAAGACTAGGAGTTAAGCCCTAAACTATAGTAGGGACAGGGCTGGCCCAGCTAATACTATCTTAGAACTTATTACTAATATTACTAGAGCTAGCCCCACCCCCTAAATATATAATTTTTCAGAGGTATTAAGGGGCTTGACTCCTAGCTTAGTAGTTAGAGAGAGGAAGAAAAGAGTATATATATAGTAGGGCCTATAGAGGAATATAAGTAAATAGTAAAGAGGTAGTGCAAACTAGTTATACACCCTAGAAGGGTAAGTAGTGTGTAGAAGTAGAAAGTATAGGGCTAAAGTAGCTGACCTAAGAGATATAGTAATAGGGTTATATAGACTAATAGTTTCTTCCCTACCTAATATATATACAGCAAACAGAATGTACCTAATATAATATATATAATTTTAAGGAGTTTATTTTAAAAGAATTAGACACAGAGCAGAAGGCTTAAGAACTACTCTTATCTACTATAATATAGATAAAATCAACCTATTAAAATACTTCTATTCTAATACTACTAATATATATCTAATAACATTATTAAAGCAATTCTTTAGCTTAATAAGTAATTCTTTATCTTTCTCTATATCTAAATCTAGTTAGTAGATTATCTCCTTAGCTTAGCCTAGCTATATTTAATTATATTATAATAGAGTGAATATAATTCCTAAACTATTAATAAAAGAACCCTATATTTATTTTTAAGTATCTATATAGTTTATATATAAAGCCTCTTTCAGACCTCAGAATACTATTCTTAAATTAATAAGACTTAAAATAAATAAAGACTAGCTATAACCACTATCTAAGTATATTTTTAGCTATATTTTAGATATGCTACAAAGCCCATTTAGTAGATCTTTATCTACTCCTCTATACTATACTTTACAGTTCCATTTCCTAAATAGGGACAAAGCTAATAATATATATAATTATATATAACTAAATATAACCTAGTAAGGATATATCTTATAGATCTTATAGATTTACCTCCTAAACTCATCTCTTTTAGCCTTAACTAATATAATATCTCTTTCAGCCCTGCCTCTACCTATTAAACTAGTTTAGAAGATGCTAAACTATATCATTTATACTTAGGCCCTATTAACATATGTTAAGCTCTGCAGTGTTAGGAACTTTGTGCTCTTAAATAAATAATATTATATTATTATTATTAGATATTTCTATTCATATTAAAAATAGAGGTACTTCTATAATATACTTAACTAATTTTAACTATATACTAACCCTACTAACACTAAATAATATATAAAAATGCCATTGGGGCCTCCCCTAATTAGGCTAGAATCTAATATCCTTACTAGGGCCATCTATAGTCACTGCATCTAGTGCTATTATATACTTTATAATAGAATTAAGTTCCTAATCAATTACTATAATAATTTTAGATAGTCTATCCTAGGGCTAGCCCTCATAGTTAGCTATAATAAGATAGCCTGAGATATTACTTACTATATTAATAACCCTATACATTTAACTAAGCGTGCAAATGTTAAATAAGTGGGTGGATCTAGAAATATTATACTTACTCTTCTAATAGATAACAGAACAATCTATAGGCTGATTTATAACTAGATCCCTCTATAACTTATATATAATACCCTTTCCTAATATATTATGCTGGAGGAGTAAGCTAAGATCTATAAGATTACAACACCTAACCTTATAGAGTAACTCTATTATTATAAATATAATATTACTAATAGAGTAGACAGCACTAGTAGCAATATCTTATAGTACTATAGATTAGAGAATCTATATAGTATTCTATTTATAAAGTTCCTTTAGTATAACCAGATAGGCTAGGTTGGTAAAAACTAGATAAATAAGAAGAGTAAAATACCTCTTATAAAAGCCATGTACTCCAATGCCATGGAAATAGTGAGATGGCTAACTAAGATTAGCATTAATATTAAATATAAAGATGCCTATAGGACTACTATAGCACACCTATCTATAGAGCTTTAAAGTAATAAGAGTATTAAGATATTAGTGATACTACTCTGTTATATTAATCTCTCCTCTAGCTATTAGAAAGCAGCAGATATAATACTCTATATCTTAATAAATAGGGTGTAAAATATAGAAATATAATTATTAAATAATAGAATCATTAATAACAGTGGGCAGTAATAACTTTATTATTAGTATTATAACTATATCTATAAGAAGTATAAGGAGATTAAAAAACACAGTATAGACTGGACTCTGATTAATATAGTATATCTTATAGTAGTATAGTATATATTAAGGTTTAGCTTAAGAGATCTAGTAAACTATATTAATAGGGAAGGATATAGGCTATACTCTAGCTAGCTATAGTGAGTTTTTCTAGCCTTAATTACTAAAGGTATAGGTTAGGGATACTATTCCCTTAATATCACCTTAACTAAATACTACTTATAAATTTATCCTCTTTATCTACTCTATCTATATCATCTATATCATCTATATTATCTATATTATCTAGTTATCTAGTTATATAGTTATCTAGTTATCTACTTAGTCTACTTTATCTAGTTACTTAGTTATTTAAGTTATCTAAGTTATCTAAGTTACCTAAGTCACCTAAGTTATCTAAGTTACCTAAGTCGCCTAAGTTATCTAAGTTATTTAAGTAGTCTAGTTTATCTACTTTATCCACTTTATCTAGTTATCTAAGTCATCTAAGCTATTTAAGTTATTTAAGTTAGTTAAATTATTTAAATTATTCAAGTTATTTAAGTTATTTAAGTTATTTAATATCTAAATTATCTAACTTATCTACTTTATCTACTTTATCTAGTTATCTAAGTCATCTAAGTTGTCTAAGTTATTTAAGTCATCTAACTTATTTAAGTTATTTAAGTCATCTAGGTTAGCTAAGTTATTTACTTTATCTTATTTACTTTATCTAGTTATCTACTTTATCTAGTTATTTAGTTATTAAGTTATCTAGTTATCTAGTTATCTAGTTATCTAAGTTAACTAAGTTATCTACTTTATCTAGTTATCTACTTCATCCAGTTATCTAAGTTATCTAAGTTATTAAAGTTATCTACCTCCTCTACTTTATCTAGTTATCTAGTCATCTAACTTATATAGTTTATCTAGTTTATCTATCTTCTGCCTGTACTACTTATGCTCTCTATTATATATTATTTATACTAAGAGAATTATACTTATAAAATATTATAATTAATCTAATAAAATATATAATAGAATAGCCTTATTTATAATATAATATAATAGTGCCCTATACTTATATTATTTACTAAGTATAGGTAATAGACTATAATTCCTTATTACTAAGAGTGATATTATTAAATTCCTAATAAGGCATTTATGCAGCCAGACCCTCTCTAGAGATTAATTAGTATAGTCTAGTAATAAAGTTAGTTATAGGATTACCTCATCTAAGCAGTCTTAATATTCTAGACTTAATCTTTTAGATTAATATTTATCTAATAATGGGCAAAGACCTGCCCTATTTATTTATCCTTTTTTATAATTATAACCTAGAAGGGCTTATATTTACTAAATAGCTTAGTTAGCTGCGCAGTCTTCTTATTAGATTATAGATATTTCTAGTAATAAGGCTAGAGCACTCCTAGCTCCCTCCTAGTTATTATTTATTAGATTTAGTTATATAGTGACAGCTAATAACCTAAGTAAATATTATATTATAAAGTATTATAGTTTCTGTAAGTTAGATTTAGTAGTTATATATCTAGTATAATAAGCTTAGAGGTGTCTCCATTCTCTAGTAGATAATAAAAGGATATAAATAATATTAAACAGTAATAATTAGAGTTTAGATAATTAAGATTTAGATAATTAAGGTTTAGCTAGAGAGGGGTTATATTAAATAACCTTATTTAGTTCTATAATCTAGGGGTATCTATAGTAGAGGCTGATTTATTTATTAATAGTTAATGCTCAGTAGCTGGATATATAGTTAGTTTAGATTTAGTAGTCTCTATAGCTAAGGCAGATCCTTTAGCTAGTACTTAATATATAGTAACTATATATATAAGCAGTTCAGCTATTATAGCCTCTAGTATAGAGTTAGATTCTATTAGTCCTATTAGTACTTAATACTTAGTAGCTATATATATAGGGGGTTTAGATCTAGCAGCTACTACTACAGAGGCAGATCCTCTAGCTAGTACTTAATATTTAGTAACTATATATACAGTGGGTTTAGCTGTCATAGCCTCTAATATAGAATTAGATTCTCCCTATCCTATCAGTGCTTAATGCTTAGTAGCCATATATATAGATAGTTTAGATCTAGCAGCCTCTACTATAACAGCAGATCCTCTAGCTAATACTTAATACTTAATAACTATATATATAGGTAGTTTAGCTATTATAGCCTCTAATATAGAGTTAGATTCTTCTAGTCCTATTAGTGCTTGATACTTAGTAGCTATATATATAGAGGGTTTAGGTCTAGCAGCTACTACTATAGAGGCAGATCCTCTAGCTAGTACTTAATGCTTAGTAACTATATATATAGATAGTTTAGCTCTTATACCCTCTAGTATAGAAGTAGATTCCTTAGCTAGTTCTTGATGCCCAGTAGCTATATATATAGAGGGCTTAGCTCTGCTAGATAAACTAGTATAGTTACCCTCTATCTACTTAACTAAGGCTATATTTATAATATATTAGTTTACTAACTTTCTTAGTTTAGCTCTTACAGCCTGTACTACAGAGGTGGATTTAATTATTAATATTTAATACTTAGGAACTAGAGGTACAGAGAGCTTAGCTCTACTAGATAAAATAGCATAGTTACCCTCTATCTACTTAACTAGGGCCTTAATATATAGAGTCACTATCTTATTTAGCTATTAATTAACTTATATTATTTATACAGACAATACTATTCATATTATTATATTAGCTTATATAAATATTATTTATTATACTCTAGAGTGATGATCTCTTAACCTACTCACTAGAAATATCTATTAGTATGTTACTAATATAAGCTAGCCTCTTATCCTATAGAGTTTTCTTTTCTACTAATATTCTAGAAGGCCTTCCCTTATATATAGTAGGCTTAGGCATAGATGCTTCTAGAAGTGCTTATAGCACTGAAGTAGGGGGTAGAGAGAGTTAGAGAGAACTACTTAGAGATCTAGTAGTTCTTAATCTATCTACTAGTAGTAGTTAGATAGGGCTATTCTTTACCACTAGTTTGGATATCTGCCTTGTAGTGACTATATTAAATATAAAGGAAGGAGGTTAAGAATATATTTCTAGTTAGATACTAAGAAGGTACTATAAATAAAGAATGTTTAAATATTAATAGATTTAGTAACTTCTTTATAGATAATACTTATATATATTTTATTTTTTATCCTAATCTAGCTAGGACTAGAATCCTTTAGATTCTTTATATATTACTAGCCTAAAGCTATCATTTAGTAATTATTTTATTAGAGTATTTATTCCTATATTATTTTTATTTATATTTTTATTTATAATTTCCTTTTACTTTACTTTTCTGGACTTCTAGTTACTAATTACCCTTTATATTACCTAGTGCCTGAGAAAGTCTAATTAGATATATTACTATTTAACTTATTTAGTAGCTAAGATAATAGTTACTAGATTATACTGCTGGTTTTCTTAATAAATAAGTATACTACTATACTACTTATATCCTTGCAAAAATACCATAGGGATAGTAATAAATCTATCCTAATGATCAGGCAGCAACTAGGGCCTAGATATAGTAGCTCTAGAAGTAATAATAGCTAGAGTATAAAGTATTACTATAAGATTCTAAATAGTAGACTATATTAAATTCTAAATAGTAGACTACACTAGATTCTTAATAGCTAGCTATATTAGAATCTTAATAGTATACTATATCATTTCCTTAATAATAGGCTATATAAGGTAATTAATAGCTGGCTATACTAGTAGAGTAATTTAGTAGTCTCTATCTTATATAGAACTTATAAGAGTAATTAGATCCTATTCAGTCTCCTAGTCTAGGTAATATTTTTAGCTATATATAAGAATCTCTAGAGGCCATCCTAGTTCTATAAGAAACTACTTATACTGGATTAATTCAAGACCCTAGAAAAGGGGTAGCTAAGGAGGGAGGAGAGGAGGATAAAGTAGAGTAAGATTACTAGAAGGATTTAGACTTACTATTATCTCTAGATATTATTAATAGTGCCTTCTCTAATAATAGGGATAGTAGAGATTTCCTAATACTTTTAAAGAATAATAAGGATGCTGAGATTACTACTTCTTATTAAGTAATAAAGGTAATATCTAATAGTAAGTAAGCTATCCTTTACTCCTATATAAATATAGCTACTAAGTATAATAAAGGATTATAAACTCTACTTATAAATAATTTAAGACTATTAGAAGAGTTAGACCACCAGCTATATAGATTTATAGTTATAGTACTAATTATATCTATAATAGCTTTATAGATAGAAGCTTTACTAGGCTCTTAGCTACTAGAACTACTTAAAAAGAAATTAGCTGAGCAGCTTTATTAATATTATAATTATACTCTAGATATCTATAATATAGCTGGGATAGCAACCTCTAATATAGTATCTCTAGATAAGATAATAGTATGGGACTGCCTAGATATACTAGCCCAAAAAGATATCATCTAATATCTAAGATTATAGGATACTATCTTCCCTTCTAGCTAATATTAACAGATTTTTAGTAAGATATCTATTATAATATTAGATATAGCTAGAGACTAGTTAAAAGTAGGAAGTCTATAACCTATACTTTATATAGTAGATCCTTAATAGAACATAGCCCCAATCCCTATAGTTATCTATATCTAATTTAATATTAATAGTATAGAGGGCTTTACCTCTAGCATTACAGTAGCTTATAATAATTTTACTTAGAAAGCTATCTAATCACTTACTAATAATCTATAAAGTTCCCTTTATCTAGCTCTAATCTATATCTATTATAATGATCCTAAGACTAGGAGATGATAGTAAGACTTTTAATTAGTATATTAGATATCCTATCTTCTATTTAGATAGCTTATTAACTTTCTAGAGATAAAGGTCTATCTTCTCTTTCCTTACTTATTTAATCTAAGCTGCTAGCATTAGATTATAATATTAGATAAATTTATTCTCTAGATTAATAAAGTTCTTCTTCTTATTCTCTAGAGAGAATATCTAGTATCTATCTTTTAATATCTACCCTCTAGTACAGCACACATCCAGCTTAATATAGCTATAATCTAAGTTAAGGAAGTGAATTAAACCTAATATAAGTAAGTATAACTCTAGAAGTTCTACTTTTCACTTTAGTAGAAGTATCTTAAAAAGATTTAGGACAAGGTACTAGGGCATATTTAGTAGAATAGTTTCTATTAGTTCTAGGGCCTTTAGTTACTTCTAACTACTAAGAACCTAAAGCTCACCATGCAGCGCCCTAGCTAGTTAGATATATAGAATGCCTTCTTTAAGTAATAGAACCAGGCTATAGATGCAGATTATTTATAGGAGGATTTCTATAATATAATAAAAGAGATTATTATATTATTACTACTAAATTCTTCTAAGCCACTAACTTTCCTTTAGTAATGCTATTATCTAAACTTATTTTATAACTAGCTTTATAAGTATAATAATACTACTAATAGTACAGACACTATAGAGGTTAGTAAGCAGCTATAAGGCTTAACTTCTAATATAGAGATATTACTATATAGATAGCTGCAGTCTAATAGATTAAAGTAATAGTACTATCCTCCTTTAGTTAATAATAAATCTAGAATAGACATAAACTTAGAAAATAATAATTATAATAGAAGTAAGAGCAGAAGTAAGAGTAGAAGGAAGAGTAAGATTAAGGCCTCTAAAGAGGGTGTCTTTAACTCTAAGTCTAAGTTACCTAACTCTAATTTAATATCTCTATCTAACTCTAGCCTTCCTTAGCACTAAAAATTCTATCTTATCTCCTTCCTTAAGGATACTATTTCCTTTATTATAGAGCTAATATAGAAGTCTATACTATAGAAGTAGAGTCTTAAGTATACCTAGCTATATAATATATATAAAGATATACTTATCACTAGGAAGTAAGGTCTATTCTAGAATAAGAACCTAGATATATTTATACTAGACCTAGGCCTAGTTCAGACATAGCAGTATATTAGTTCTACTATTAGTTATTCCCCTCTTACACTTCTCTAAATATATATCTATATAAAGTAGTAATACTATATTATACTAAATACTAGTCACCAGCAGTCCTACAGTATTCAGAAAGAGTATTAAGTAATAGGTATACTATTTATAGCACTAGACTAGGAGGTGTATAAATATAGGTGGGCTATAGAGCCCTTATAGATCCTATATACTACTCTATCCTTCTTCTATTACTAGAGTAATTACTTCCTGAGTTAGCTATAATAAAATATTAATAAAATATATATTAGATTTAAAATAATATACAGCCTATAGCCACAGCAGGTTATTCACTAGGAGTATACTTAAATCATAATAATATTCCTAAAATATCTACTCTAAGAGTATAGTAGATAGGGTAACTATCTGTAGCAGAGTAATAGCCTTTAGCTAGACCACAAGGTTAGATAACTATAGGATAACTCTAATATAGTACTAGTCTAGAAGGGGATAGGCATGAGTGTAATACTTAAATAATCCAGCTATATCTAGCTCTAAGATAGAAAAATTAACTAGGATTTAATAACTTTTCATCTATAGCACTATACTTATATTATCTTCAATACTCTAAGCCTCTAGTCTATATATATTTCCCAGTACCAGGTAGTGGTTTATACTAAAACTAACTTTCTATAGTTTTATAATATTTTCTCTAAGATAACAGAGCTCTGCAGAGACCTCCCCTAGTTATTATAGCTTCTCTAACTCCTTATCTATCTTTATCTAGAAGTATTCTATAAGAATGTCTTTATAGTACTAGAAAACTCTATTAAGTAGCCTCTAAATTAAGCTAGTATAGCTAAAGCCTGCTATAGAGAGGTGTTATTAACTCTCCCAGATTTTACTTAAGTATTCTATAATGGGGTTCTAGAAGTAGATCTATACTTTATAACTAGATTACTAATAATAATTAATAGCATTAAAATACTTTTTACTTAGCTTTAGGGCTGGGATAGTAATAGTAATAATAGAGACTAGCCCTAGAAGCACTAGAAGTTTAAAATATACTAGTTACTCTATTAGCAGTATTTCACTATTA
This sequence comes from Aspergillus quadricinctus, assembly GCA_022814375.1. NCBI lineage: Eukaryota > Fungi > Ascomycota > Eurotiomycetes > Eurotiales > Aspergillaceae > Aspergillus > Aspergillus quadricinctus. The sequence goes on along the minus strand of JAKLNT010000196.1, from coordinate 4,126 downwards.
TTATATAGATCTATAGACTATATTAAATATAGGTATAGTAGATAATTCTCTAGCAGACATTTATCTATATATATTTCATCTTATTATATCTAAGTAAGAAGTTATTCTAGTTATATATATCTAATAGTAAGCTCTAAATCTAGATTAATATATATCTAGGTCTAGTAAAGTACTACAGTATCTAGTAGCTACTAGAAGGATAGGTTATATAGCTAATAGAGATTAAGCAGCTTCCCCTTAAGGGCTAGAAGTAATAAAAATATCCTTATAGCCTGGATATTATCCTACCCCTAGTCCCTATAGACTTAGAGATCTAGCTAGTAAAGATAACAGTGCTAATAGAGTAGTTATATCTCTATAGACTAGAGCTTCCTCTACTAATTATTAGAGTGTGTAGTGGCCCTATTAAGGAGTATCTATTAGTAGAGAAACTAAAATATTATATTCTATAATCTTTTATATATAACTAAGAGTTATTACTTACTAAGCTTTATACTAATTCTAAATAGCTTATGAGGCATCTTACTTATTATATAAATATACTCTTATATATTTAGATATAGTAGGCCTATAAGCTTAAGATCCTATAAAAGATATAAGTATAGCAGTTACATCCCTAGCCTAAAATCTTTAATATACTAAGAATATTAAATACAGGCCTATTACCTACAGACTTTAAGATAGACTCTAATCTAGAAAATCTTTATATAGAACTAGACTAGGTGGCAGGGTAATAGAGATAAATATAATAGATAGTAAATAATATATAAAAGCTAATAGACTAGTATATTATATATCACTAATTTATAAAAGAATTTTACTAGCTTGCTAAGACAATGATAAATACTAAATATAATAATATAAAGAGAGAGTTCTATAAGATATAGAAATAGTAGTAAAAAGTAAAGATTTAGCTAAAGTATATCTCTAAGAAAACTATATAGTATATTTATTTTATTTAGTTAATCTATTTTCTAGCTTATTCTAATTATTATATTTATTCTAGGTTTACTATTCACTCCATTTACTCTATTTAATCTAATAATTCTATTCACAGGATCCTATATATAGCTAACTTAATTTCTATTTAATTTCTTATTACTAGCTAATTTATATCTAAATTCTTTAAGTAGTAAGGCAGTGTCATCTTTAAAAGATTCTCCTATTATTAATATAGATTTACTTACTCTCATTGCCTAATTAATTACTTAGGGTTACTTAGATATATTTTATATAGTAGTAAGTATTTTCAGTTCTTTAATAATATCTTTATTATAAAAAATTAAGCACTTAGAGAACTTATTATTATTATCTAGTATTTAACAAGCCTTATCCTTACTATTATTACTTACTAGATAGTTATCTAACTCTAATACCCTAGAATCTACTTAGTTATTGAAGGCTCTAATATCTAGATTTAAGAGTAAACTCTTATCTATCTCTATTATAATACTTATTATAATACTGGTTATGATACTACCCTAACTAGAGCTAGCTAATTCTATTTCCTTATAAGCCTTACTATCTATATCAGATTTTACTTCCAGTTTTTAGAGGAATTTAAAAAGTAATAGCTAACTAGCAGATACTAAGGGGGCATAAGGATTAGAGAGACTAAGTTATCTTTAAGCTTTATGTTCTTTAGCTTTCTTTTTAGCTCTCTTCTTTTTATTAGCTTAGTATTTCTTCTCCTTTTCTCTAAGCTCCTTAGCTTATTCTTTATATTATTTATTATATTTAATGCATTGGATCTGTAATACTATAAATTAGAATTATTTATTACTATATAAATACTAGTAGTATACTATCTTAGACTTTTCTAGAATAATACACCATAGTGGATTGTGTATAATAGAGATATAAAAAATAGGTTTATATATAGATTTATCTAATTAAGATATAGAGATAGAGAAGAATATTATAACTTCTAAAACTCTCTAGTTAATATATCTACTAATATAAAGATAGTAATTATTATTATTAGTACACCCTTATCTAGCAGTAATATAGTATCCTAGTAATTTAGCTAGATTATTAATAAGACTTAGGACTCAGGAGTTTCCCCTCTTCTAAAATTCTAATAAGAGTCCTTAGTGCCCACCACCTTTATAGAGTACTTGTCTATCTAGAGAGATAACTAGTTATATAAATATTAATATTATTACCTAGTATCTATCTAAGAGAGGGTATTACTTCTTCTATATATAGATAAGATTACAATATATTTTAGCCTTCTAACTTATAGTATCTAGATAGGATTATCTGCCTTGCATTCTAAATTTATATTATATATTAATAATAGATAACTAGTGCTATTTATAGTATAGCCATAAATAATATAAGTAATAGCCATAGAGTTTATTCCCATCTGCACTAAAATAAAAGATAGATTAGATAAGGGCTATATAGCATAACTTCTCTATTCATCTAGGAATATCAGGACCTAGGAAGATCCTTATATAGGTTATCTACCTATTTATAAAGAAGTAATAACACAGCCTTATATAAATTTAATACCTTTTAAATCCTAGAAATAATAATAAGTATTATTATAGATGTCTATAGCTTAAGTATTATTAGCACTACTAGTATAAGCAGAGCTAGGTTTACTAATATCTTATTTAGTAGAATAAACCAGGGCCTTAATACCTTCTAGTGTAAGGCTAAATAATATTTATATCTAGTTTTATATTAGCTGTGCTTAGATAAGACTAATAAAGACTCTTACTAGGATAACTACTCTAATTATATTAGGCCTAACCATACTAACCCTATTATATTATATAACTACTGCAACCCCATTATATTACAGCCCCTTAGAATTACCTTAGTCTTAGACTTTCTTATCTAACTATAGAAGGACTACCAGAATTTATATTTAGCCATTCTAAGCCATACAGATCTAATATATATAGAGGATATTATATAGTGGTAGGAAAGTGGGGACCTCTAGGCTAATAATCTTATACTTCTATATAGTACCTGTCTACTTAATTAGTGTTAGACTAGTAGCCCCTAGCTTATGTAGAAAGCCTATAAATATTTCTATAGCTAGAATCTTATTATTATAGGTCTCTACACACCCTATTTTTACTAGTAGGTCCCTAATAATAGCTTTAACCTATTATACTAGTTACAGCGCCTCTAGGTGGTCTGTTCTCTATAGCCTAGTAGTAAAGATATCTTATATAGGTCTAATAACACCCACATATATATAAATAATGTTCTAGAATAACTAATTAACTATAACTAGCTTAACTATATAGTCCTTAAACTTTAAGGGGCATAGCTATAGGATGTTAGAACACTATAGTTATATTTCTTCTAGTAGAAGGATAGGGTTTACTAACTAGATAACCAACTTTAGAGGGGAGTTCTAGTAGTTCAGGAGTATGCCTAGGATTAATAGGGCTACTACCTCTAGTCCTAGGCTATCTATCTTCTATAGTGGGATTAAGAGAAGGTGGCCTGTATAAAGGAAGTAGAAGATAAATAATAATTATCTAGTTAAGTCTAGTAAGTCATCTCCACTAGGAGCCTAGTAGCTAATAATATAAGATATTATTAGGGCTGGCTTCATGCAAAAAATATGTTTAGAGGTAAATATATAACTAATCTATCACTATATAATCTTTCTTATATAAGAGTTCTATCTATAGCCCTGTCCATGCACCCTAATCTAATAATATCTAGACTATATCTCTCTAATATACTTATAAGGCCAGGTGCAGAGGTATATCCTTAAAATTATTAGTATTAGAAAAAGAATTAATAAAGACTCCATAATCTAATAGTAACTTAGTAATTTTAATATCCCCCTTCTACACAGCTATATAGATAGCAGAATAGTACTTATAATTATAAAGCTAAATATCTACTCCTTTATTAAGTAGGAACTTAATAATATCTATATACCCTTCCTCCACAGTATAGAGTAGTAGTGGTGGATGCTTAAAATTATTATAAAAGTGATTATTAAGACTAAGATTAGCTCTATAGTTAACTAGTATCTCCATTATATCTAGGTCCTTATTAAGTATAGCAGATTCAAGAGCTTTATTATAGGAATATTAATTATCCTAAATATATACTCCTTTCTAGAGTAGATATTTAACTATATTATATT
>JAKLNT010000195.1:0-15373 GCA_022814375.1 Aspergillus quadricinctus | reverse complement strand
TATTAGTATTCTAATTAGTATTTTATATATTATTTTATTAGATTATAAATTATATATTAATTAATATTTAGATTAATATAGCTATAGTATTTTAAATTATTATATTTAGTTAATCCTATTAGACTTTAGTAAATATTAAATTCTAATTACTATTTAATAGATCTATACTTAGGCCTTATCTTACTATTATTATAGTAGTTAGAGATTCTATTATTAATAAATCTTTAGAAAATAAACTCATAGCTATACTTTATAGAAATTTAAATAATTTTAATAATAATAATAAATTAAGAATAAGTAGAGATATATCTTCTAGCTTTTTAAATAGTAATAATTTAATATTTAATCTATAATCTTTAAAAGATAATAATCTATTTTATAATCCTAGTTAACTAATCTATTTCTTAAAGTTTAAAGATACTAGGAATTTAGCTTTAGTCTAGTTTATCTTTAAAGTTTTAAATAATATTATTTTCTTCTGAAATATTAGTTTTTTTAATATTAGTAGTATAAAATTCTTTAGCCTCTCTAAAGAATTTTTAACTACTTAATTATTACTTTTTAGATAATTTATATAGAAAGTAAGAAACTATTAATTATTCTAAAAAAAGTTTAAATATTTTAAGAATTATTTTATAGCTACTTCTAGTATTACTTAAATATATATCTAGTTATTAGAGAATTTAGTACTTTTAGAATTTTCTTAATATTATAGTAGAAATATAATCTAAGCTATAATATTTAGATTAAAATCCTTTATATATCTATATCCTATCTCTTTAAAAGACTAGAGTTAAGTAGTAGTAGTAATTAGCTATTTATTAATTTTTTTTATTATTAGATAAATAATAATGCTTTAATATAATAATAATAGCTTAATATTTAATCTAATAATATAATAACTTAATAATTATTAATAGTTTAGAAATACTAGAGCAGAAATAATAAAATATAAGATAAAATTTAAAATTTTTAATATTATAAATAAATATAGATAACTAAAGATAGAAAGTAGTTAAAAAATAAAGTAGTACTTAGATAGAATTACTTAAAAGAATATTAAAAGATTATAGAATAGATAAGATTTAATAAAATTTAATAAAGTAAGATATTTAAAAGTTAAAAATTAGATATTTAAGGAAATAGTTAAGGTTATTAAATAGTAATAACTAGATTTCTAAGCTATATAACTAACTCCCTTATTAAATAAGTAGTAGAAGGTGGTAGAATAAGCTTTAGTAGAATTCTATTTATAAAAGAAAATTAATAGATATAGAAGAACCACTATAGCATTATTTATTATTAAATAATTAAATTAATATAATTTTAATAATAATTAGTTAATTAATTTTCTAAATTAAAATATCCTAGTTAACTAAGATATACTACTATTTAGTATAGTTATATATAGCTAATACTATATAATAAGGAAGATGATAGTTAATTCCTCCTATCTAAGCTAAAGCTAAGCTATAATATGAAGTGTAAGTATTATATGACATACTAGGTAAGCACCACAAGACTGTGGGCATACAATATTATAGATATATAGAAGAATATTTTCTAATAGTAAGATATATAACTTAGATATATAATAGTCTATTATCTATAAATTAATAGATAATTTGAATATTATAATTAGATTATTAAATTATACCTCTAGATAGCTATTATTATATTAAAGAATTATAAAGAATAGCTAAAAGTCCTACTATAATTATAAATAATATTAAATAGCTACTAAAACTTTATTAACTAGATACTCTATTTATTAATTAATATATAGAATTATACTACTAATACTAATTACCCTTGGATTATATAGAGTAGGTAAAGTTTAGAGTTTTAATATTTATATAAATATAGTAGAAATACTTAAGATAGTAAATATAATTATAAAATATTATTATAATAGATTTTATTAATTTATAATCTTTTATCTTAAGAATAGGGTCCTTCTATACCTATATAAAGAATATAATATTTCTAAAGTAATTTTATTTAAATATAGTAACTAGTATACTAGACCTTTTAAGATTCTATAGTATATTAGACTATTAATATATAAACTTAATTTACTAAATACTTAGTATATCTATCTAATTATCTCTATTATATATCTTAAACTTTATCTATTAGACTAGGATCTCTTTTGTTAAAAGAGGTTACGCCAGTTGCCTAGTTAGGGAGGGAATTAGGAGGTTATAGAGTATATTTAATGTTACAAGACTATCAGCTAGAAACTATCTAAGGCCTTAGTTATATATATGTAAGACTAGGCAGTGAGGGATGCCTAGTAAATAAATCTTTAGATAGGGTATAGGGCTCTGGCTATAATAGCACTGGAGCCTAATTTACCTTCTGCTAATACTCCCCCTTAAAGTAAGGGAGGTAGGCAGATCTAGGGTCTTATAAATCTCTTTATTGGGCTTTAGATAGATATATCCAGCTGTGTGCAGTGCTAAGGGTAGGTCTTACTCTTTTAGGCATTATATTACTAGTGTAGACCTCCTGCCTTATAGAACTCCTTAAATATACCTTATAATAGAGGTTTAGTTAGCCTGTTAGCTAGAATATTTAATTATAAGTTGATATAGCTTAGTGACACTAGGCCTTCCTCAACTTTCTTATAGATAAAGTAGTATTAAATATCAATATACTTAGCACATTAGTATAAGATAGGGTTCTTTATTAGAGTAAGCACTCCCTGATTATCACTTAGGAGCTTGATAGCTTGGGATTCTTTATAGCCAAAATTCTGGAGAAGTTATTTAAGCTAGATCACTTTCTTAGCTACTTTAGATTTAGCTATATATTCCACCTCATATAAGGAAGTAGCTATAGACATTTATTACTTAGATAACTAGTTAATTACTCCCTCTCTAAGGGTGAATATGTATCTAGATATAGAGCATTAGTTATAGTAGTCCCTTATCTAATTTATATTAATGTAACTGACTAGCTCAGTGCCCTTTCTATTATAGATAAGGGTAAGTTCTAAGATATATTTAAGAAATTTAAATATCTAACTAACTTATTCCCAGTACTATTTTATTAGCTTAGTACTAAAGTGATTTAGCTGCAATACTAGGTAGGTGATGTTAAAATAGGTGCCTAACATTACATACATTAGGGAGCCCATAGTAGATTAATATCACTTAAGGAACTAGATATTAGGTTTATCTATTAGATCTCCTAGGGTAAGCTAATAGCTTAGGTCCATAAGCATTATAATTAGCTTGCAATCTAGGCTGGAGAATTCCTTAAGAATCTTCTAAATATATTCTTATTAGCTAAGCTGCATCACTCTCTAGGGAGTTCTAAGGATTTTAATCCTAAGATAGTATCTACATGCCCCTAAATTAGTTATTTTAAATTCTTTATTCAGCGCAGCCTTTAGGGCGTTAATCTAAGTTTAATCTCCCCTAAAGATAAGGAGGTTATTAATATATAGGGCAATAATAAGACCTTTACTAGTAAAGATACTGGGATCTTTAAGAGTGGCTATTAAGCCCTAGCTAGTGAAGAACTTTACTATATATTTATACTAAAGCCTTAAGGACTATTTTAAGCTATAGAGGGCCTTCTAGAGTCTATAAACCCTACCTAATTTATTATTAAAATTAGTTAGTTAGATAATGTAGATAATTTCTTTAACTTTACTATTAAGGAAAGTAGTTTTAACATCCATTTAGTTAATATCCTAATCTAGGAGGGCTGCTATAGCAAATAGGGCCTTATAACTTATTAGTTTAACTACTACCACAAATATTTCCTTGTAGTTTGTGAAGGGTACTTGATCGCCTACACTGCCTATTTGGGATTAGTGTGAGTCATTGCATATACTCATCTCTCTCTTATGTATGAATAGCTTCAGTATCTTAGCTAGTTAGCTAGTTATTAAATATAATATTATTCTTTTATACTTATAGATTATAAGCTCTTGTTGCTTAGTATAAGATTATTATCTCTCTCTTCCCTACTTCTAATATCTCTTTTCTCACATTCTATACATGCAATCTTACTAGTTAAATTAAAATTTTAATTACTATAGATCTGCTCTGCTCCTACCTTCCTTCTTAAGATAATTCTTCTAAAGAATCTAATTAAATTTAATAGAATAAGCCTCTGAGGCTTGTAAATATATAGAATTAAAAGCCTAGATCTATTCTAGCCTAGTAAAATATAATGGATATTAGTATTAAACTATATAAAGCTATCTCTATACTAAAAGGGGAAGCTAACTAGACTATCTAGCTAGAAGATCTCTAGAGCTATCTCTATAGTAAGAATACTATCTACTAAAAGCTTCTAAAGTAATAGTATCTACCTCTCTCTTTATCTATATTCTATAATATTAAGCTAGAGCACGTCTAGCAGAGCCTGCTTAAATATACTAAAGAAGAATATATACTTATAGCCTAAGCTATTAAGGCCTAGTGCTAAAAGGATAAGTAATCTATTAGTATAGCTTTTATAGTGGTAGCAGGCCCCTTAGCTTCTATAGTAAAAGAGACTAGAGATACTAATCTATAGGCCTAGGCCATCATAGCTATTAAATAGCTTAAGTAGTCCTTTTCTATTACTATTAATAATATAGATATTGAGCATTAGATCTATAAGTAGAATGCCCAGAATTAGTAGATCTAGTATGAATTTAATAAAAAGTAGAAAGCCTTTACTTATCTTAATTATTTAATACTTATTATTATTTAAATCACTATTAGTGATGCTATGAAAGTATATATATAAAGAATTAATAATACTATTCTTACTTTTAAGAAGCTCCAAAGCCTTTATAAGTACTTTAGATGTAATGGTCTATATCTACTCTAGTAGAAGCTATACTAAATTAAATATAATCTAAATAATAACTATTAAATATTTCTTTAGAAGTGGCAGGCGGCCATCATAGAAATCTATACTCTAGGAGAATTACCTAAATAGATAGAGTATTATCTCTTTCTATAAATAATTAAGGGTATTACCCATCTAGAAAATTTTATAATAAACATAGAGCTAATAAAAGCTGGCTAATATATTACACTAGCTAATATATATTTCTAATTTTAATATTATAAATTTAAAAGATATGCAATAGAGGTATATAAAGCTTAATTTAACACCTCTAATAATTAACTATCTGTAAATTCTATCTGAGGGGGGTATGAAGGCTTCTCTTAGTATAGTAGATATGATGGATAATAGAACTAGTCTAATAATATATTATCTTATATTAATTCTAACTCTAATTCAAACTTAAGCTGTCTATCTGATGGTCTGTCTATATATAATTCTAATAATAAGGATACAGAAGTCATCTAGTATCTATATTATAAGAAGTTTAGCAGCCATCTATTATCTAAATATTATAAATAAGACACTATATCTTATCTCTCTACTAATAATTCTACTATAAGAGGAACTCAGAGAGACTGCAGTAGAGGATATAGTGGATTTACTGCTTATACTATATTAATATAAGCTTCTTCCTTAATCTAAAATAATTCCAATGACACTTATGACAGAGAGGCTAATTATGTTGTACTTAATAGTGATTCTCTATTTATAAATATTATTAAACTCTCCTATTAGTAGATATAATATAATAAAGTAGCTGCTGTTCACTATAATAGGTAGTATAACTAGATATTAGATTCTAGTGCTAGTGATATTATAACCCTATATAGATCTTCCTTTATTAATTATTACAAGTATATTATACTAGTAAAAATGGCCACTAGATAGGTCTTCTAGGTATATAGATATAGTACTATTATAGTCAATCTTATACTCCTTAATAGTATAGAGAGAATTGGCTCCCTAATCTTCCCTAAAGTTTAGTATGCCCCTGCTCTCTTATATAATCTTATCTTAGTATAATATCTTACTGAGCTAGGTATAGATATAGTATTTAAGATAGATAGCACTATTAAACTTTTATATTATAGGCTAATTAGAGTATTTACTAAGACTATATAAGGTTATTACTTTCTTTACACTATAGGGTAAGAATCTAATAAGACTATTAAGTATCTCTAATAGGCTAGCACTCTTATAGATTCTATAGATATTATATATATCTTACACCCTAGCTTTAAAGTCTTTATTAATGCTACTTCTATTAAGGAGCCTTAGCCTATCTTAATTAAACTAGTATATTACTGTATAGTATATCTCTCTAAGAGATGGCTATATATATTCCCTAACTATATCTCTAGACTATGCCTTAAGAAAGGGGGGCTATACTAGCTATATAGGCCCTATATTATTAGTAAGGGTCACTAACTACTCTATAGCTATGATAAAAGTATCAGATCAGGCCCTAGTAAGTTCCTTTATATTAATATATATAGACCTCTCAGTGTCCAGGCTTATAGTAGTAAAATATACTTTCTAATAGTTATAGATAATGTAATATAGTTTTATTAGATATTTCTAATAAAATTATGCACTGAAGTGCTTAATAAATTTATATAGATTATTAATTATCTAGAGACACAGTTCTCCTACTGTGTAAAGTGAATTTATAGTGATAATACTAGTAAGTATAAGGCTATATAGAAGTATGCTCTAGATTACAGTATTACCTAAGATCTAATACCTTTTTATACTCCCTAGCTAAATAGTATTACTAAAATTAAGAATTGCTATCTTATTAAGTCTATAATAGTAGTTATAGTAAAGAATTAGCTTCTAAAGTATCTCTAGGGGCATCTAGTACTTACTATTAATTACTTTTTAAACTAATTCTTCTACTCTAAGATTAGAATGACCCCCTATAAGGCCCTATATAGTGTTTAGCTAGATATCTTATATTAGTATATACTTAGCTGTAAATACTAGATACTAATTCTAAAAGAGTAGTATAAGAAGCTTAACCCCTATATAGCTAAAGGCTGCTTTATTAGATATACTAATAACTACTATAAGATCTATAATATTATATCTAAGTATATCTTATACTTCTAAAATATTATCTTTACTAAAGAGCTGCAGCTGGCTAGTAAGCTAGAAGTTTAATATAATTTAGATCTATAAGATTAATGCTACTAGTAGGCTATAGATTAGATAAATAATCTCTTAGAGCAGTGGCATGTGCCTATTAAATTCTTAGAGATATAGAATAATAGCTTTACTACACTGGCTTTGCCCTAGATTCTAACTATCCCTATCTTTATTTTATTTAATTCTACTACTACTTCTACTTCTAAACTAGACTAGCTAATTAAGTATAAATCTATAGGTATTCTCCCTAAGATTCTACTTCCTTTTTCTATTAAGAATAGTCTTTCTAATACTTCTAATACTCCTACTACTACTAATTTAGCTAACAATAACCTAGAATTGCATACTCTAGCTAATGAGAATCCTCTTATAGACCCACCAGGACCAGCTTCTATATCTAATACTTAAACTAATAAAGATCCACTACTATAGTGATTTATATGGCTCTAGAAACTGTTGTATTAGCTTTAAGAAGTAATAGAGAGTCTTTATATATACTTTAATAAGCTATTTCTACTCTAGCTAGTTTAGACTATAGATATATGTGTTCTATAAATAATTCTTAAAAATATCTCTAATCTAGTCTACTAAACTGAGGCAGATCTATATACTTATACTCTTAAATTAGCTATCTCTAACCCTAATATCTTAACTAACTTAATATATAATAATTACTTTCTCTAAATATATAATAACACTATCTTCTATAAGAGGGCATCTAGTTAGAGAGAAGTAATCTATAAAGAAGTCTAAGAGCTTATCTATAATAGTACCTTTAAGATAATAAATTACTAGAAGGGGATGAGGCTTCTACCTCTTAAATAAATATTTAAAATTAAGAGGGATGGCTCCCTTAAAGCCTATCTTATTATCTAAGGTTTCTAATAATAAAAAGAAATAGATTTTTATAAAGTCTATACTATAGTTATAAAGCTAATGAGCTTTAAACTTTTTACTACTCTTACTACTTATAATAGCTGGTCACTACACTATATTAATATTACTACTATATTCTTATATATCTATCTTAAGGAATTTATCTATATCAATCTTCCTAATAGCCTATAATAAGTAGGTAAGTATGCCTTACTTATAAAGACTTTATATAGCCTTAAATAGTTACTCTAAGAGTAGTATACCCTATTATATAACTTCCTAGTCTCCCTAGACTATAAATAAATATATACTAATTATTTAGTATTTATTAAGAATAGCATTATAATTCTTATCTATATTAATAATATACTAATTCTCTTAAAAGATTCTAGACTTATTAATGACTTCCTAGTATAGCTAGAGAAGTCCTTTAAGTATACTAATAATAATAAGATTTCTAATTATCTAGGCATTGATGTACTGTGTAAGAAGAAGGGAATTTATCTTAATTAAACTATCTATATCTATAAGATACTTAAATACTTTAATATATTTAACTGTCTTCCCTGTCCCACACCCTATAATAATAAAGAAGTGCTCTCTAATTATATAGAAGAGGTCTTAAAAGAAGATATTCTACTATTTTAAAAGATGATTAGTTTACTTATATAGCTTATACTAGGGATCTAGCTAGACATTATCTACTCTATATTAAAGCTTACTTACTATATAAGGAACCTAGGCCTGAGACACTTTGTTATTATTAAGTAGGTCTTTTACTATCTATAAGGGATATTAGCACTCTCACTTTTATATCCTTTAATACTAGAGGCCCTTAATAGATATATAGATACTAACTGGGTGGGTCCCTATACTATTAAATATATCAGCACTTCTAGCTATCTATTTCTTCTTAGCTAATTATCTATATCTTAGGTAAATAAGTGCTAGACTAGCATCTCACTATCCTCTACAGAATCTAAATATATTATAATAGTATTAGTAGCCTAGGAAGTAATCTGGCTGTATTTTATCTTGTCTAAACTAGTTATTCTTAATAGTGTTAGCTATAACCTTCTAATTATAATTTATACTAATAATATAGGGGTAAAGTCACTGAGTATTAACACTAAGTTCTATTAATAGATGAAGCATATTAATATATAACATTATTTTCTATATAAAGAAGTGGATAAAGGGAAATTAGAATTTATTTATATATCTATAGATGAATAGATAGCTAATAGTTTTACTAAGCTACTAGCAAAGCCTACTTTTGTCTAATTTATTAAATAACTTAGGATATTGGACTTATCTACTACTTAATCTATCTTACCTTCCTATTTAGAAAATCTGTTAAGCACAATTCCATGCTCTAGCTCTGAGTAAGGGGGGTGTAAAGGATACTTAATTGCCTATACTGCCTATTTAGGATTAGTGTGAGTCATTGCACACACTCACCTCTCTCTCATATATAAATAGCTTCAGTATCTTAGCTAGTTAGCTAGTCATTGAATATGACATCGTTCTTTCACACTCACATAGTTGATGCTATATTATTATATAAATTTATAGACTACCCATCTAGCCTTATACTAATTAGGTTTCCCATTAGGGCTGACCTTTATCTTATATATCTACTTAGTAGTAAGTGGTTTGATCCCTTCTAGATAGTTAATGAGATCCCAGGTGTTATTTTTAAGGATAGAGTCTAGCTCCTTTTATATTATATCTTATTATAGCTTAGCTTATCTACACCTAATAGCTTCCTAGTAGGATTAGGGCTTATTAGTGTTAATATATTCTGCAGTATTATATATAAATTCTTATATCTCTTCTATTATAGTAAGTAGGGTAATAACTTAATAGTTATTATAGTTGTTGCTTTTAAGGCTTGAGCTCTTAAGTATAGCTTTAAGCTATTACCTTAGTATATGTAGGGCATGATTAATAGCTTCTATTAAGGCCTTCTTTAGTATTAGTATAGAAGTACCACTATTTAATCTCTTCTAATTCTCCCCCTTAAATAGCAGTGCTTCTAGTATATCTATTAGAGGCAGGTTATTATTAATCTAAATAATTAATTCTTCTAGAGATTCCAGTATAAGTATTATAGCATTAAGGTCTTGAATAGTACCCTTAAGAGGTAGTGAGGTGTTCTTATTAAACACTATATTATATATATATTTAACCCAGTTTATTTTTAGATTCTATAACTAGTAGAGATTATGAGCTTTATAGCCTAAAAGGATACACTTCTAGCTTTAGTCTTTAAACTTACTTAACTTATAATTATAGGGGGTGACCTTCTAGACTATATAACTAATAATATAGAGGTGGGAGAGGTTAGGCTTCCTATCTATTAGCTTCTCCTAGAGGGTACTGTTTAGTAGGGTCCTAGATACTAATTAGTTCTGAAGATATACTACTATAAGTAGGAGTTCTATCTATAAAATTTTAGGTAGTTAGCTTTCTTATAGGGTAGCCTATAGACAGTTCTAGAGGTCTCTATTAAATTATTTACTAATCCTATTCTATTTAGGATTATGGGGGGCTATCAGTTCCTAGATAATGCTAGTTTTAGTAAGAAAGATATTCTAATACTTATTAATATATTCCCTATTATTGTCGCACTGAATCTACTTAATAATAGTATTATATTATATGATGATCTGTCTGTATTAGGTCTTGAAGGTTTAGAGTATATTACTTTTTAATTTTAGGCAGATTATCTATATACATTAGATGTAATTATTAATAATAAGGAGGTAATAGGTCTCCCCCTTTAGCCCTTTTATTAGTATAAAGCCTATATTAGTATAGACTTATTTAAATAGTGCTAATGTCTGGGTGACACTGCTAGTAATATAGGCCTTAACTATTTTAGATTTTATATAGGCATTGCAGGAGGCTTATTACCAAGCTATAAGATAGATATTGTCTACTAGATCTAATGTCTGGATGACTATATTATGGTTAAGGTGACTTAATTATCTATACTAAAGGCTGGCTATTGCTGAGCCCTCTAGCCTTAGTTTTATAATCCTTATTAATTTAGATATTAGAGTGCAGGCTTCCTCAGTGGGTATACTAATATTAAGGTAGTAGAGGCTGTATTATTTAGTTCTAGTAGTATAAAGGACCTTATCTATTAGAATTTAAATATACCTCTTATAGAAGTTAACCTTATACCTTTAGTTATTAAGGGCCCTAATTAAGAGTAGGTTTTTAATTAGTTTAGGGATATAGAGAACATTCTTAATTATAATCCATCTTAGAGAGCTATTAATAATTATATAGATTATGACAGGGCCTTCCCCTTCTACTAAAATAGACTCTTCTCTAGCTATAAAGATATATTTAATCTTACTTAGATAGATCTGGGAGAAGCAGGTCTTATTATATAATATTAATCTTATAGCACCTAAGTTGAGACACTATTTATAGGGTTTATTTAGGGTCTTATTATTTAATAAGAGTACTACTACTCATGCTATAAAGCTATATTTAAAGTCTGAGTCTTTAGTATTATTATAATTCTTACTAGTAATAGCTAAGTTAGCCTATAGTGCTCTTTCTTTAGGCTTCTAAATTTAGGAGGTAAGTTTCCTACTCTTCTCTTTATATCTCTTTCTTTTAAGGAAGTGTATTTTATCTTTACTTTTCCCTTACTTAATCTAGTAGGTATTTAGCTAGTAGCTAGAAATCTAATAGTGGGTGCAGTAGAGGCACCCTCTTAGGGTTGGATTCTCTTATAAGAGAAGGGCCCTAATCTAGTTAAGTTAGTTATTAGAGAAGGACCTGAAAGCAGTGTTAACTAGTATAGTAGTAGTATTTAATACTATAATTTAGAAGCCTTGACTAGTGTTATTTTTTCTTAGGGAATCCTTATAGTTTACTACTTTCTTAACTAGTCCTATCTAGTTTATTAAGCTTTCTAGTTTACTAAATAATTTATTCTGCTTAATAAGGATTCAGAATTATTAGAAATTATTACTAAGGCTATTAATAAATAGGATATTAATAGCCTATTAGGGTAGCTTAGTAGCTTTATTAAATACTATTATATATTCCTAGAGTTTAGTGAATTTATTAGCATACTCTTAAATATTCTTAAAATTAGTATAGTATAGCTTAATAAGTTCCTAAAGGGTCTTAGTGAGCATAGAGCTATCTTTAGCCTTTTAATTCTTTAGATAGTTATAGACTTCTATGCAGCCCTAATCTTTATTAATATTTACTTAGAGATTATAGCTAATAGTAAAGATAAGGTGTGCTATAATCTAAGAGTTAAGGATCTTCTAGTTTTTATAGGTCTTAAAGTGCTTAGCAGAAATATCAGTACTAGTAAGACTTTAGATATTAGCTTAGCTATGAATCTTAATACCTAGTAGTATTAGAGGTGGCTTATCCCTAGTAATTAGAGGCTAGACCCCTAGAGATATAAAAGCTAGATGTATAGCTTAGTGCTATTAGTTATAATTCTATAATCCTTTAAGAGTAGGAACCTTATTAATAAGACTAAGGTCTTTCCCTATGGTGTATTGCTTAGGGTTATAGTTATATAGATTAGCTATTTCAGTATTAGAGTTAGTGTTATTTTATAGAGGGTCTAGTAAAGATAGGTGAGTTATAGAATACTAGTTTTAATCTAGTTAAGTAGGTGGAGACTGTTATAACAGTACCAGATCTACTTAATTTAAAGGGATTAAGTTGCTAGGAGCAGTTAGTAAGGCAGATACTTAAACTACCCTAGAGTTAATACTCTAGTTATTATTAGCCTTAGATATAGGCTGGTTCACTTTAGTGATGATATCTTAATTAAAGATCTTAGTACTAAGTATAGTAAGGTTCTTAGTTTACTTACTGCTAGGGGTACACCTATTAGTAGTTACTTAGATAGTATTATTATAAATCTTTTAGTATATTTAGATTACTTATTTATTGCTTTTAGTCTTAAGCTTATTAATATTAATTAGTGCTATATCAAAATCCTTTTTTACTTTAGTAGCTAGTGAATGTCAGGGGATAGGGTAGAATAACCTAGGCTTATAATCTATTAAAAGAGGTTACACCAGTTGCCTAGTTAGAGAGGGAATTAGAAGGTTATAGAATATATTTAATGTTACAAGACTATCAGCTAGAAACTATCTAAGGCCTTAGTTATATATATATAAGACTAGGCAGTGAGGGATGCCTAGCAAGCAAATCTTTGGATAGGGCATAGGGCTCTGGCCATGGTAGCGCTGGAGCCCAATTTGCCTTCCGCCAACATCTTTAATTAATCTAAGCTAGACAACCTAGACCCTATCTAAATTAAAGGATAGGATAAATATAAAATTAAATAAATTATTATAAAATATATCTATAGAACTAAAAGTAGTAAGACTAAAGTTTAATATCTTATTAAATAATTAGAATATAATAAGTATAAAAATATCTAGCTAGAAGAAAAAGACTTTAAATATATCTAAGAGTTACTTAATAAGTTTTAATAATAAAATATAGTTTTATTATTTTATATCTTTAAAGATATATTAAAGGTTTCTTTATATATTATACTACTATATATAATATCTATTATATATTTTCTTATTATTAAAAATTTTATATATATTATATTTACTACTGCTATTATATTTATATATTTTATATTATTTAATAAAGAACTATTTACTATATATAGAGTAGTATAGAATAAAGATTTATTTACTATATTATTTAGTACTTAATATAAATACTCTTTTATATCTTTTTAATATTAATTTACTTTTTCTCTCCTCTTTTATACTATAACTTACTACCTCTCTTCTAAATTACTAGAAAATAAAGTTAGATTAGTAAATATAATATCTAATTATAATATATATATTCTTAGTCTAGAAGAATATACTTTATATATTAATATATCTATAGAAAGCTTTTAAGACTTAAACTAAAAAACTTTTTATAATCTATTTATTAGAATCTATTTTAAAGAAGAGATAGATATTTATTCTTTATTATATTTATTTATATATTTATCTATATACTACCCTTCTATAGATAATATAGATAATATATAAAATAAAGATAAAAAAAATATCTATTATCTCTATCTTTAAGTATAGAAATATCTAATAAATTAAAGATAAAGAAAATCTATATTTAAACTACTAAAAAAACTACTAAAAAAGTATAATAATAGATTATAAATATTATTACTAAAGTAAAGATTACTAAAGTAATTTAAAAGTAGAATAAGAGTACTATATAATTAGAAGAAAATAATAATAAATTTATAATTATATTAGCTAAATCAGAATTTATATTACTAGCTTTTATATTTATTTAATATAAATTCTTTTATAGTATATTTATAAGTAATCTATATATAATTAATCTTAATATTATTAGTACTTTAAGTATACCCTTTAATACTTTTAGAATACTAAATTAACTAAATCTATTATATATAGAAGGGTATAATCTATATATAATATAATATATACTATTATTACTAATCTCTTTTAATAATTAATAAAGTAATTCTAAAGTACTACTTTAATAAAATAATTCTAAAATACTATTATCTAAGAGTTATTAAGAATCTAATAAACTAGAAGTACTATCTAAACCTTAAAATACTATAAATAAATCTAAGATAATAATATAATTTATTATATAGTATATAACTAAACTATTAATAATAATATTATACTCTTTTATATATTTTATTCTTACTTAGTTCTAAATTATTATAAATTTCTAAAATATTAACTATATTAGTGAT
Organism: Aspergillus quadricinctus; assembly: GCA_022814375.1. Lineage (NCBI taxonomy): Eukaryota > Fungi > Ascomycota > Eurotiomycetes > Eurotiales > Aspergillaceae > Aspergillus > Aspergillus quadricinctus. The sequence goes on along the minus strand of JAKLNT010000195.1, from coordinate 717 downwards.
ATACCTAATCTAATATCTAAATTTAAAGATCTAGAACTATAAATAACTAAATATAGTATAATAATAGAATTCTTAGTTAAGAAAGATAATAATACTAATTATACTATTATATATAAATATAAATTAGTATCCTTATAGCTATTATTTAATAAACTCTATAAAATTATTAATATTAGAGATATAACTATATCTATAAAGAACTATTATATTAGATTTAATTATATATATATTATAGAAAAATAATATTTATAAATAACTTTTAATTTATATAATAAAGTATATATTCTATAGGAAGATATTAAAGAGAAATATTAAAATAAAATATTAAAATAATAAATTATCTATTATAAATAAGAATATAAGATTACTAAAGATAATTAGAAAATAAGAAACTACTATCTTTTCTTTATTTTATTTACTAATAAAGATTTTTGCCTGCTCTAATAATAACTTAATATTAAAAATATATTAGATTATCCTAATAAAATATCTCTATATAAAATTAGTATAATTTATCTAGAATATCTAAATATTATTATCTATATATAAAAGCTATGCAGTGGACTAGTATATAATTTTATTAATAAAAAAATTATTAAATATATCTTAGCTATAAAGAGAATATATAATAAGCTCTATCTATAGCTTAATATATAAAGTAAAATTAAGATACTAGTATAAATTAAATTTAATAATTCTAATAAAGAATAATAGAAT
>JAKLNT010000194.1:0-15600 GCA_022814375.1 Aspergillus quadricinctus | reverse complement strand
ATAGGCTAGAAGCCTTAAAATCTATAATCTAGATTTAGATAGTAAGAAATTACTAAGGAATCTAACTAGATTGTAGTGGGTAAATATTATAAGGAATATATAAATAATAGCTGAGATTATGTAATAGAATAATTAGAATATTAAGTATAATATTACTGCCTAAGGCAGGCAGTAGCTGGCTTTATAATTTCAGCTAGGGCTAAAGGAAGATTGTGAGTGCTTAGTAAGCTTAAGCACTCAGTGGGCCCTGCCCGCTACAAGAAAGGGTAATTACCTAGCCTAAGACTAGATTAAATAATTATATAAATACTAATAATAGAAGTCTATTCTTCTTCTAATATCTTCTAGTATAATATATCACCCTTAGCTATCATAGTAGTGAGCTTAGTTAGGGTATAGTAGAATTATAGGGCTAACTCCTTATACTAGGTCATCTCCTAATATTACCCCCTTTTTTTTCTTTTCCCTATGATAGCAGCATTGCTAGTTAGCTATCTAAATTTATAATACTCTTATAATCTATCTAGAATTATAGATTTATAGTATACAGTGTCTATTTAACTAAGATTAAGAGATTCTAAAAGAGCCTACTACTACTATAATTAATAGATTATACTATATATTATCTATAGATATAATCTTTACTATACTTACCTCCTTTTTCTATTTCTTCTTCTTCTTATTAGAACTTAATATAGTAATAATTAGAGTAATAGAGATAAGGGAAGGGGTAGAGATAAATATAAATATCTTTCTTAGAGCTTTTATCTTTCTAGTTAATTTTAATACTTTATTAGATATTATTATTAAATTAGCTATAGTAGGCTTTGCTAATAGTAGTAAGTCTTAAAAAATAATAACTAACCTAGTATTAGATGCCTTAGGCTCCTTATTAGATAGATTAGATACTATAGGAGTATCTGAACCCCTATTATTAATATCTATACTAATTAATATTATATCTTAAGGGTGATAAAAAAATAATATTACCCCTCTATTTAACATCACTACTTAGGATAAATAGGAAGGAAGGGTATAGTAGGAAGTACTATTAATCTAAGTAGTCTCTACTAAATTAACCTTATTAGCCACTGCAGTAGTGGATATATAGGTAGACTTAAGGCTAGTAGGAACTAAGTTTAATAATATAGATAGTAATAGAATAGCACTAGCCTAATTAAGAACCTTCTACTATTTATATAGTATAGGACTATTATTTAGCTAAGTAAGCATAACTAACTAGAGAGCTATAGCTTAATTAGATATAAAAGAAAACTATATAATAATAATGTAAGGCCATGGCTTGCACTTAATCTTATAGAAGCTGGCTAACTTATCTATAATCTATAGTAATCTTCTAATATAGAGCATACCAAACTTTCCCTATTAGTTAGTATTGGGGAAGATGCAGGCTAGATAGATATTAATATATTACTAGAAGCTAGTCTTACTAGGAGTAGTAGACTCTAAACTAATCTAATAAAGATAGTTATAGACTATCAATTTAACACCAAAGCCCTATATAGTAGAGGGATCTATAAAATAATTAATAACCTTAGTAATAAAATAAACTATGGACTATGTTAGGGGGGGGGCATACTTATTATATATATTAGAGTTAGGGTCACTAGGCATACTAGTAGAAGGAATATATTAGTATAGTATAGTAATTAGAAGACAGAGAATAGTAGATAAATAAAAATAGAAAATATAGTCCTATACATAGTAACCTAATCTATATAAACCTATAACTATAATAGTAAATCAGGTCATAGTTCTAGTAATATCTAACTATAGTAGAAGAATACTATCTTAGATAAGAAAGACTAGCTTTACTAGTTAAAGTAATTAATAGTAACTAGCAGGCCCTTAGTATTATAGATTAGCTTAGTTAAGTTAGTAAAGATAGGATCCTAAATATAGATATATAGTATAACTTAGGGACTACTAGTATTAATATAGCCAATTACTAAAAGACTAGAGAAGATAATATAGATATTATTTAGAGTTACAGCAGCCATTATTAATAGAAAGAGTAAAAGTATAGTAAGATAGATAAGAAGTAAGATAGAGATAAGAAGAGAGGATAAAAGAAAAGGAAGAAGAATAGTATTTAAGCTAAAAAATTAATTATTATATAGTATCTTTCTAGAAGTAGAAGAATCTTACTATATAAAAAGGATAAGTATAAATATAATATATATATAATATAGTAATAACTTTATATATATATAATTAAAGAGCTATCATATATCCTCTATATAATTACTAAACCCTAGCAGAACCTTAGGATATATAATATTATCTATAAGCTTAGCCTTATTATTAGGACTGTAGAGCACTAAAAGATTATTAATATTAGTTATCCTTAATAGCGCAACATAGAGCTAACTATAAGTAAATACTAGATTTTATAAATTAATACTAATATAGTTCAGGGACTAACCCTATAATTTATTAATTATTATGGTAAACACCAGCTAAATAGGAAACTAGATATATATTAAGATAAATAGAAGTTTACTAATATTAATAGAGAGCTTATAGCAAAATAGTATATACTATTAGTTATAGAAGGCACCACTATTAATATAAATACTAAGATAATATATACTAATATAAGTAATAGTCAAGCAGGTGCTATTATAAAAGCCATTTTCTAGATTTATATTTTATAATAGCATAACTAGAGCCCCAATACAGAGATGTAATATCCCTGGTTATAAGCTTTAAATATCTAAGGATCTTAGTATCTCCAGTATTATATTAGGATACCTATTATCAGTCTCTTTAATAGAATCTAAAGAGTAGAGGGTTATTATAGATCTATATAAATAGGGAAGGAGTATTATATTAAATATATTAACCTTAGTATTATGTGCAGTGAGGATAGCATGACTATTAAAGAAGTTAGGGTTCTAGTGCACAACCACCATCTAAAGTAAAGGGTAGATCATATCAATAAAGGACACTAAGTTAGAAGTCTATAGGATAATTAGTGATAGGGAAATAAGGCTACTTATATTATTATTATATAATAGATTATATAGCTAATCAGTAAATATCTAGTTCTATAGATTAGCAGATTGCAACTAAATATTTTTATATAATATTAAGATATTAAGATAGGGCCAGACTATTATATATTAAAGTGAGGTGCTAATAATCATTAAGTAATTACCATCTAGAATAATAGGTAAGCACTATTAAAAGTTACTACCTAAGATTATTAGGATGCTACTAAATAGATTATTATAGCCAGACAAACCCTATCACATATCCCAGAGTAATTAATTAATAGTGTCAAACACTGAGTGGTTCATCATCAGCATCTCATCCCAGATAATAAGGTTTACCAGATCAGCTTCTTAGTCCTTGGCTTCATAGCATATATAGAATCCTTATAGATCTTGATAGGAATAGTAAACTAGTGATATACTATATAACCCCCAGGAAGAAGTAGCACAGCTATACTAGTAGATGTAATATAAAATATAATTATCCCTTAACTATATAGGAAGGCACAGAGCATTATATAGAGGAAGGTTTTACCTATTCTATCTAGGCTATATAGAAAAAATTATATATTTATTACATCTATATTAAGGTAGTACAGTATATACTTAAATACCTATATCTAGTTAATAGTAAAATATATATAGTTATTATTAGCAGTGATAATTAGTATAGTATAGTTATATAACATCTCCTAATAGATCTTAGGATTCTGAATGTACTCACCCTATATATACTTATACTATAGTAGACTAAAGTCTTTAAGGGAGTAAGCACTGTATTATAAACCTTTATTAATCTTAAATAATATATAGTTAAAGTAGGGATTATAAAGTATAGATAGTAGTATAATACTAATAGGCAGCTATCCAGTGCAGATATTATATACTAAGTTATTAGAGAATTTATCCTTAAAATAATTCTAAATTATAAAGGCCTATATCTTAGTCAACAGAACTAAAATACAGGTAGATATAAAGATAGCCTATAGAAGCCATACTAGTATATAATAATAGGCCTTAGTAAAAAACTCTTTCCATTCCTACTTATAATATAGAATACCATAGGCGTAGCAGACATTCTAGAAGGATAGTAAGAGTATATTATTAATAGTGCATAGATCTTTATAGCAAGTAAGCCCAGCTATAATCTAAAGAAGATAGTAAAGATAATATATCTTACTATAAAATAGGGTAATATTATAAACCTAATTAATCACAAAGGAACTATTCTTCTATAGATGCTACTTATTAGCCTCCTAGATAAAATATATAGAGAACTTATAATATTTATGCACCTATATAGCTAGATAGTATTAGTTATACTTAAAGAAGGCCTTAAGCTATAACCTCTAGTTCTTAATAACATAGGCCAGCTCATCCTTATCTATAGTTAGATTAAAGGTAATATTATGCTAATCTAGTAAGTAGACCACTAAAGCAGTAACTATTGTCACGGGCTAGAAGCCTTAAAATCTATAACCTAGATTTGGACAGTAAGAAATCACTAAGGAACCTAACTAGATCGCAGCAGTCAAACATAATAAGGAGTATATAAATATTAGCTGAGGTTATATAACTGCTAGTGTCCACCCTAGATAGAAGAACATTACTGCCTAAGGCAGATTATAAGTACTTAGTAAGCTTAAGCACTTAGTGGGCCCTGCCCACTACACTACCCCCCCCCTTACCTTAATGCCAGCGGCTCTCCCACTCATTAAGCACTATAGTATTAGCTAGATTAGCCACTGGTTCCTATGTAGGCTATTTATAACCCACCTATTTAATTAAGTATTCTATGCAGCAGCCTTATCTAATACATTTTTCATACTTCTATAAAATCTCCTTAATAATATATTTAGCTTTGCCATCAACTAGTACTGGGGGCAGCTGGTAATTATTATTTATCTAGCTTAGAAACAGGTTATTAGAAGTAGAGCGAAGCAGGCTAATATAGAATATATTATATATACCTAATAGCATATCTAACTAGTAGGTATATAATTTAATAGCTTTAAGCACTATAAACTTTACATACTGCGCATTGAGCTTCTAGCTTAGATAATCTATCTAGATATTCCATAAGTCTAGCCACACTTTTAAGTTAATAGCATATTGCGGGCTCACTAAGTAGATATAATTTAAATACTCCTCTTACTATTATTAAGCTGCTGCTAGTTCTAACTAGGCCATCTCTATAGCTTCTCTTATCTTTATAATAATAATATTAGCCTTCTCCCTTGCAGAGTGGGCTGCAGCAGTAGTAGTAGCCTCTTAATCTAGCTCCTTAATTTCTAGTAGTTTAATATTATACCTATAGTCTAAGAAAAATAGGCTAACTCCCATGCTCATAGCATCCTGATTATTAATCATAAGTTATGCTATTAGTAGTAGTAACTTCTAATCTATCTATATATAGTTATAGAAGTTCTATAGGTAGACTTCTAACATAGTATTTATATATTTAATCTATCTATTAGTCTAGGGATGGAAGGCTGTTAAGAGCTATTACTAAATATATAGTCATTTATAAAAGTACTCCTAGAACTTACTAATAAACTATAGGCCATAATCTAATGTGATTATACTAGGAATACTATAGTATCTAATAAACTAATCTATTAGAAGTTACACTACTGTCTTAGAGTCTGTTCTTTTATATAATACTAAGATCATGCCCTTCCTAAGCCTATCACTAATCACCATAATATCCTTATAACTATTAGAGGTAGACAGCTTCATGATAAAGTTAATAGCAATCTTATACTATTTATACTCTAGAATTAGCAGTGATTTCAGAAGTCCCTAGCACTGCTTACACTATATATAGTTAGCACCATACTTATTACAGTTCTATATAAATTATTAGATATCTGCAGACAGTTCTAGCTAGTAGAAATTTTAAGCAATTATTATATATAGTATATTCTTTCTGGGGTGGCTAGTTAATATAGAGTTATAGGTTTCTTATAAGATTCTTATTTATAGTAATTTAGAATCAGAGACCTATTTACACCCTTAGTATAATAGGTGGCCATCTAGCAATAGTGAACATTTAGTAATTAATATTTATATATATAACTCACTGGGGAAGCAGGCTGCTTCCTCCCTTAAGGCCTTTTATATCTTCTCTAAGGGAATATCATTGTGCTCTACTACCTTCTATTACTCTTCTAATAATAGTAGTATCCCTCCTGTAGGTATTATATATAATATTATAGGATTAGATTAATTATAACATTAATTACTACATTCCTCTAGAGAGCCTTCACCTAGTTTAGCTACTAATATATATATATAAAATACTTATACATATATTTAGCTAGTAATAGTCTTCAGGGGCACTAAGCAGTAATTATAAGCCTTAAGTTAATCATCTTCTATATTCTTTAGCATATCTTGCTCTCTGTAAGATAGAGTATTAGGATACACACCCAGCTTCCTAGATTAGTAGTGCATCTTATAGTTAAATCTACTTAGTATATATAACTAATATATCTACTGTTTATTAAGCCTGCGGACTATTTTAAAGTATTTAAGATTATAATAGTCTATAATAAGCTTAAATCATAGTAAGCTAATTAATTCTAATTCCTATTCCTTAAATATATTAATAATGGCCAGCAGCTCCTTATTATAAATCTTATAATTATATTCCACTAGTGTATTCTTTCTTAAGATATAGGCAACTAGCCTTAATATGCCATTATTATTATACTAGGATATAGTAGCTCTCATCACCTAGTTTAAAGTATCTATCTCTACTACTATCTTCCTATTAGGGTTAAACTACATAAGAATTAGGGCTATAGTAAATATCTTCTTTAGCTTCTTAAAGACTACTTCCTACTTATCTCTTTATATAAAGGGGGCCCCCTTATATATTAGTGCTGTCAGTAGTTATACTATATCTAAGAAGTTCTATATAAATTACTAGTAGAAGTTTATAAAACTAAGAAATAACTATACACTGCATGTAGAGGTAAGGGCCTGCTATTCTAGTATAGCCTTTATCTTATTAGAGTCTATCTACACACCCCTCCTAGCTTCTATAATAAATCCTAGGTATTTCATGCTCTTTACTTTAAACTCATACTTATTAATATCTAGCTGTAACCCTATATTCCTTAGATATTCTAGTACCTAGCAGACATACTATTAGTATTACATTAATAATCTATTAGTAAAAATCAGTATATTATTAATATATATAGAGGTAAATTTATCTAGGAAGTCCTAAAGGGTCTAGTTAATATACTACTAAAAGGTACTTAGTGCATTAGCCATTCCAAAAGGGGTAACTAGCTATTTAAATAGGCCAAACCATATATAGAAAGCTATTAGCTATTCATCTCCCAGAGCAATACAAATCTTATAGAAGGCAGTGATCACATCTAGCTTAGTAAACTACTTTGCTTTTAAGATATATTCTAAGGTCTTATTAATTAGAGGCAGCAGGTAATAGTCCTTCTTTATAATTATATTTAGTATATAGTAGTTAATATAAAACTATAATCTATCTTCTAGCTTATAGGTGAATAATACTAATACTATAGCAGCTGAGCTACTAATATAAATAAAGCCTTTCTCTAGTAGTTCTATTAGCATCTTATATAGCACTAGAAGCTCCCCTTATAATATATTATATAATAGTCCCTAAGGGGGCTCTATTATCTTCCCCTTCTTGTCTTTAACTAGCTTAATTTAGTGATCTATATCTAGATAATATAGTGGTAGTTTGTTAGCTTTTTTATAATTAAATATTTCTAGAAACTTATAGTAGTGTGCTGGTAGCTTTATTACTAGGTTAGTATACTTCTTAACCTATAGGGCCTTCTTAATATCCTTAATACTGGTAGTGAAGATCTATATAGTCTTATCCTTTCTTTATTACTAATTATAGACTATAAACCCTTATATACTAATCTACTTTATTACTAACTTTAGCTTATTCTTAATACTCTCTATAGTAAGGCCACCTATAAATTATAATTATAGCCCTATTGCATCCACCATTACTTTCTAGTCTACTATTCATAGGATTCCTAAGATTAAATTAGTTCTATCACCCAGCTTTGGCACTATATATATATAGACTATGTGCTAATAGTTCCCTCTAATATCTAGTAAGAAGTAGATAATTATTAAGATAATACTTCCTATTATACCAGTGTAGTTCTTAAGCTAAATTAGCTTAATCTTAATCTACTCTAATTATAGCTTCTGTGTAAAGTATTCAGCTATAACTATATAAGATATATATCTAGTATTAGGTAGAATTCTATAATTATATTCCTTATTAATAATTCTAGATATAATAAATTTAGAGGTGTTAAATCTAATAGCCTATTAAAACTTTCTATAATTAGTAAATACATCTTCTTCCTTAGGATATAGTTAACACTAGCTTTTTAGTTATATTAACTATTTAATAAGCCTCTGTAAGAGTCTTTTTATAGAAGTAATTAGTTTTCTAACTTACTATCTCTCTCTATAGCTATCTCTTCTACATTGCTATTATCTAGCTCAGGTCCCACTACTTAGGAAGTCTATAGCTATCTTATAATAGGGTAGTCTGGCAGAGGGACAGTACTAAGGTAAGGGCATGCCTTAATTATATACCTAGTAGCTCCGCAGTGTAAATATCTACCCTTATTATAGTAGTGGGTATATTTAGCTTTATCTACCTACTTAGTATAGTAATATTAGTGAGCTAAGGTCACAGCTATTAATTTCTAATCTATAGAGTTAGTAGTATTAAGTGTAGCTGGTGCTAGAGCTACTAGAGGAGGTATATAACTAATATAACTGCAGCTTACTATAGCTATGCCTCTTCTATACTAGTTAAAATAGCTAGCTCCTCATGCATATAAAGCCTCTACTTAGCTAGTAACTTACTATACTTAGTGATAGTAGTCTATAAAGCTATCTTCTTTCTTAATATTAATTAATACTTTTTCTACTTTATAGCTTAGAGCACTGTCTAGATAGTTCTTTTTTATCTTATTAGACTATAAGTAGCCTCCAGCTTCTATCAGCAGTTAATTCAAGTCTATAAATAACTTACTAAATAAGTAGTTTCCTTAGTATAGTATTTATAGCTCTTATAAAGCCTTCTTAGCTTAGCCCTAGTCTTAGAATATAAGATTAAGCTAATTATATATACTATTTAATATTGCTTATATTATATTTAGATTACTTCTATACTAATCTATCTAAGGAGTAAGGGCTGCAGCAGTATTGCCCTTAAGCTTACTAAAAGTATACTATATATATCTATAATAAGAACTAATTATGGCTTAGTTAAGTATTAACTTTATTTATAGCTTAGACTAGAAGATCTAGTATACAGCCTTATTAATACTATTATATATCTCTATATTAGGTAATACTAGCTTTAGTCTTCTTACACTATTATCTACTGGCATTATTATTAGGGTTGGCACTGCTAGCCTAGAGGAGGCAGAGGGTATAGCTACTTCTAGGGCTATAGTATTCACAGTAGTAATAGTAGCAGCAGCCCTTACTTCTACCTTATTTATATAGGCTTTAAATTACTAAGCTATATTACTACATATATTCTTTATCTACTAGGTTAGCCATGCAAGGGCTTTATTTAGTAGATTATTTAATAGCACTTACTGTGTGTTATGCTCTTCTATTATTATTAATTAAAATTCATTATTCTATATTATTAAATCTATCTATTCCAGTTAGCTGCTTCACAACCCTATCTATCCCATCTAGCTCATCTAATTTATCTTATCTCTATTAATATACTTATATAGTATACTAGCTAACTATAATAATAGCTTTAGCTGGTTTATTCATCTCTACTACTTTAATAATATCTTATTATATTAGCTCTGTCTCACTGACTAGCTTTAAGAAGTAATTTCTAATATCATAGGCTAGAAGCCTTGAAATCTATAACCTAGATTTAGACAGTAAGAAATCATTAAGGAACCTAACTAGATTATAGCAGTTAAATATAATAAGGAGTGTATAAATATTAGCCAAGGTCACATAACTGCTAGTATCCACCCTGGACAGAAGAACGTTGCTGCCTAAGGCAGATCGCGAGTGCTTAGTAAGCTCGAGCACTCAGCGGGCCCTGCCCACTACAACTATTAATATATTATAGTATATATTAAACTTTATTAAACACTACACAGCCTCAGTAGAGCTAATATATTAATTATTAATATAGTTATAGATCTTATTACACCAGAACTTTGCAGTCACTTAATCTAGTCCCTTATAGATATACTTATATAAATACTTAATTACCTTAATGCTATTGCAGGCCTTAATATTAATATAAGCCTTATATTTCTAGATAAGATAGGGGTTATAAGGAACTACCTACTCACTACTAATAGAAATCCACTCATCTTATTAAATAGAATTAGTTATATTATGATGTGGTGTATTAGCATATTATTAATAGAAAGGATAGCTATTATTAGATATAGTTATTATATCTATAAAAAGTTTAGAGAATCTTTTTAAGCAGGTAAATATATTATTTCTCTCTGCTATATAGAGTGCTTTAGGATTCCTAGTATAAGATATATGAATTATAACTATTATTATAATATTATAGAGTTCCCATTGATGGGGAGAATCCTAAAAGGGGATCTTAGTAGATATAACCTTATCAATATTATTAGGAGTATATAGTTTAAATATAGACTATAGCTATAGAAGAATATATATATATAGCAGACTATACTTCTAATACTTAATTATATAGAGATATATAGTCTAAGCACTAAATACACTATTAGTCTCTAGATCTTTTATAAGTATATTTAACTTCAGCTTAAATATATATATAATTAAATTAGGCTATGTAAAGGCATCCTAGAGGTAATATTATTTAGTAGAGTCCATCTTAAGCTCCTATTAGATCTTAATCTAATATAGATTAGTAGTAAAGGTAATAAAAAGATCTGGCTAACTATAATAAGTAAGGATAGCTATAGAATTATAGTACTGCTATTAGATATAGTGGATCCTACTAATAAACTTTAATAAAAGGATTATACACTACCTAAGCTGCTTAAATAAAAGCTTAGTATTATAGATATAAAGAACCTTAAATAGAGTTAGTATAAGTAAAGTGCAGGGCTATAGTAAGAATAGATTATCTTATAGATATTATAATACTTATTAGAATGAAGCTAGTCTTAATACTTATATAAAAAGTTTAATTTATACTTCTTAACTACCAGCTATATATTAATAAGATACTACTAGAATAAAGCAGCACTATAGATAAAGAGATTAAATATTCTATAGTACTTAAAAAGGATGTAGTAATAGAATATATAAGGAGTAAGCTTTATCTATACCCTCTAATTCCTAGCTAAGGTATTACCCTCTAGTTATATTAATAAATTATAGCCATGCCCACTATATATATAAAAAATTAGATACTAAAGTAGCATGTAGAGTAGGTGTATAAAGTAGATAGTTATTAGATAGTGCTCTCCCATCTCCTATACCTTAGTATTAAGTAAGATCTTATAGAAAAAGGTATTATTTACATAATTAGAGAGAGTATAGTAAAGATAAAGCTAAATATTATAGCAGCTAGCTATATTATACTTACTAGATATATTTAGTAAGAAGATAGCAATCTTACTATTTAATTTAGTTAAAGTTAATAGCTAGTACTAGAGGCTGCTATAGTAGTTTTTAACTAAATATAGACTTAGATTAAGATAAATATAGGGGACATCAGTGTTAGTATTAAGAAAATTATATATATAATAGAAAAGCTTATAAAAGGGATTAATCTACTAGATATATTAATTAAGCATCTGCAAGGCCCTCTTATAATTAGAGCTAAGTATAGGATTCTATTTAATATATAGTTTATTAGCTATCTTAGGATCTAGGAAATATAGCTAAGTATATAATATATTTAAATTATATACTAAAAGGCCTTATTAATAGTAGATAGAGCTATGCAGTTAAAAGATATAAGTTAAAGTTTATTAGCTAAGGTGGGGATCTCTTATATAACTAATAGATATAAAGGTAAGTATATTATTTAGCTATTAGATATAACTACAGAATTCTTTTATAATTATGGTTATAGTAGTAAAAAGAATATAGAGTAAGGGTAAGGTTTCTAAAATGATATAATCTAGCTATAAAGACCCAGATCTATAATACTTATACTAAGTAACCTTCCTATCCTATTTAAAGTGCTCTATATTCTAATAAAGTGCAGTATAATAGAGGCATATAGTATCTATTTAACTAATATTAAGGGGCTGCTATGGTAGGGGTGATGACTAAAAAGTAGGAGGAATTATAGTATAACTAATATTAGTAGCCCACCATTAATAATTATAATAATTTATATTAGCACCATCCCTCTAGCATAGAGGATGGGCATAGATAAAGTAGATATAATTATCCTAAATATTCTAATAACTATAGGCTGGAGCATCATAATAGTATTTATATTAACTAAAATTCTAACTAATAGATAATAACTAATCATAGTCCTAGTAGAAGTACTAACCTTAGATCTAGTTTAGATAAGAGAGAGGAGGTGCATTGCGACCAAGAGTATAATAAAGATTATATTTAATACTAATTAGTTAAGGAGTTATAACTAGTACACTATAACAACTATAGAAGTAATACTAATTAGGTATAATATTAGAAAGTAGATAAGGAAAGAAAGGAGTGTAAAGATTAGATAGAGAAATATATAGTAGGTAATATATATAGTAAGTAATATAATATATAAACTATTAGAAAATTCTACCTATACTTTAATAGATAAATATACTAATAAAAAAGTACCTACTAAGGAAATAGCAGTAAGGCAGTACTAATATAGTATAGAAAAGAGGGAGGAAAACTATATAGAAAAATACATAGAAGAGCAGCTATCTATAAAAAGTATTTTATAAAGAGATTAGTAGTAGATATAGATATATAAAAGTAAGGAGAGATATATATATAAATATATTAATCTTAGTAATAAACTAAATTAGCCACCCTACACAGCTCCTTAAAAAAGCATTATAATTTATACTCTAAATAAGATTTCTAATATAGAAGGTGTAGTAGATACTAGAGTATAGTATTAGAAAGCTTAAGAGATTAGTAGTAATTAATAAATAATAGAAGATATAAACCTTACTAATATATAGATAGTATAAGCCTTAGCATACTTATTATAATAGTGTGCTCATCTACTTAAGAAAAGATAATCTAGTAGATTATATAGAGGGTGCCCAGCCTTAATAACTATCTAATAATTAAAATAGTAATAATAAAGACTATACTAGGGCACTACTAGTAGTAGAAGTAGCTCTTTTAACCCTAATAGTATAATACTCTAATTAACTGGCTTAAAAGAGGCAGAAGTTCTAATAAAAGAAATAAAAGATATTATAGTAGCCTTAGTAGAAGCCTTAGAGATAGTAAGAATATTAATAAAAGATATAGTAGATAGATTAGAAGTAGGTAAAATTATATAGCAGAGATAGAAGGTTATAGAAGAGGTAAATAAAGTAAATAGATTTATAGGGAAGTAGCTAGACTCTAGGAGTAGTAGTAGAAATAGTAGCTAATAGTAAATATATATTATAAGAAGAAAGAGCTAATAAAGATAGTAACTAATTAAAGAGTAAGGCTAATACTAGTTAGTAGTAGCAAGGTATAGTAAAATATAGATAATAATAGTGATAAAGCTAGTTAACAGCAGTAAGATGTAAGGCAATAAGATAGTAAGAATATAATAGAGAGGCAGAAGTAGCAGATTAATGGGGTGCTTCCTAAAGATAGTAATAGAATTAACTAATCAGCAGAAGGGAGTCAAAAGGCATAGCAAGATATAGATAATGATAGTAATAAAGCTAGTTAACAGCAGCAAGGTGCAAGGCAGTTAGGCTGGCCGTAGGGACGGGAAGGGAAACCCATGGGATTTCCCACGGCTAGTTGCCCTCCCATTTTACCCTTAGTTATGGGAATCCCATCCTAATCTATAACTAATATAGGAGTCTCTAAAGATTAGGGATGGAAAGGGAATTTCCTCCCTTGAGTCCCTTCCTATTATCCTATCTAATAGGAATTCCCTTCCTATTTCTTTTTAATGGGATGGGACTCCTACTAGATTAATCTAGTATAAATGGGAATCCTATTCTAATAAGTATGATGCTTGGGAATTCCTATCCTATTAGAAAAATCTAATAGATTTCCTATTTCCTAATAAGTATCCCTATACTAAGCTATATATAGTAAGGTGCTATGTAATTTATAGGTATACTATACTATTATAATCTTACTTATAACTAGTAAATAATAGAGGTAATAATTATAGATAATTATAGCGGGCAGGGCCTGCTGAGTACTCAAGCTTACTAAGCACTCGCAATCTTCCTTCAGCCCTAGCTAAAATCATGAAGCCAGCTACTGCCTGCCTTAGGCAGTAATATTATACTTAATATTCTAATTATCCTATTACATAATCTTAACTACTATTCACACATTCCTTATAATATTTATCTATTATAATCTAGTTAGATTCCTTAGCAATTTCTTACTATCTAAATCTAGGTTATAGATTTTAAGGCTTCTAGCCTATAATATTAGAAATTACTTACTAAAATGAACAAATAAACCCAATAAGAAGAAGTAAATAAATAAATAAATCTAATAAACTAATAAGCAGCATGCTAAGCTAGATAGTTAAATAAAACTAGTAAAAGATAACTATATCTATAGAACTAGATAAATAGAACTAAATAAAATAACTAATTAGCTAAGATAGCTAAATTAGATAATATAGATAGTATAGATAGTATAAACTATAATAACATATTATTAGAGATATTAATATCTCTTAGAAGATCTAGTAAAGAATAACTACTATAATAAAATAAAGTATAAATAAACCCTATAGCCCAGATGGCCTAGTAGCTATAAGAGATACTTAATTAGATAACTCTACTTAAGGCCTAATAAGTAACTACTACCCCTTAGGCTACTACTACTTTTATAGCTTCTATATAAGTAATACTAGCCTCTTAAGTAGCCCCTATTCCTATAGAAGACCTAGTAAGATAACCTAAACTAATCTTATTAGACCCTAAGTAATATAATAGTATTAATAAGATTATGTATAATATCTTTTATACTAATCTAATTATAAAGTTTAAGATAGATCTTCTATTATTTAGTAGCTACTATAACTATATATAGTATATATTTATTAGATTTAAAGATTAAGTAGTCACTATAATAAGCCCTTAGATAAATTAATATATTAAGAACTACTTTATAATAGTTAAGGACTTAGATTATATAATTAATTAGTTTAATATCATATTTTAAGATAGAAATTATATAGAGAAGGCTATAGAAGAACTTTACTATCTATAATAAGATAATTACCTCTTTAGTAATATATTTATAGACTTTAACTAGTTATTAATAAAAGTAGGAGGCTATAGCTAGATAAATAATATAAAGTAGATCTTTATTAATAGAACCCTAAGCACTAAGATAAAGATATAATTAGTTAATATAGTTAAGGAATTAAGCTTTAAGAAGT
>JAKLNT010000193.1:0-15660 GCA_022814375.1 Aspergillus quadricinctus | reverse complement strand
GAGCTATTTATAGATATCTAATAATTTATATAGAACTGTAATAAGTATAGTACTAACTATATATAGTATAAATATTACTAGAGACTCTTGAAACTATTACTAATCCTAGACTATAAATAATATAAGATTATTATTAATTTTATTATAAAACTTCCCACCTCTAATAGCTATAAAGATATAATAATTATTAGTAATAGGCTTAGAAAAGGGGTAATCTTAGTATTATATAAATAAATAAACTCTAAGACAGTAGTATAGCTTATAATAAATTAATTTATTAAATACTATAGTATTTCTAGTATAATTATATTAAACTATAGCCTATAGTTTATTAGTAAGTTCTAGAAGTATTTTTATAAGTAATTATATATTTAATAATAGTTATTAACTACTTTTTATCTATAGACTGATAGGCAGATTAAATATATAAATATTATATTAGAAGCCTATCTATAGAACTTTTATAATTATATATAAACTAATTAAAAGTTACTATTATTAATAATATAGTTTATAATTAATAGTTAAAATACTATAAGTACTAGAGTTAGCCTATTCTCTCTAAATTATAAATATAATATTAAACTACTTAAGCTTAAAAAATTTAATTAAAAGGCTATTACTACTACTATAGCTTACTTAGTAAAAAAGAAAGTTAATATAATTATTATAAAGATAAAGAAGGCTACTAAAATAGTTTAATTTAAACTTATAGTAGTTTAGTAGTAATAAGAAAAGTATTTAAATTAGATTTACTTAGCAAGCCTATAATATACTATTAATTTAAAGATATAGCTAGACTTATAGAATATTTAAATAAATTATCTAAGCTAGAAACTTAATATATAGTATATAAAGTTTATAGTTCTTAAAGCTATTAGATTATATATCTATTAATTAGATATATTACTAGATATATATAATATATTCTATATTAATCTACTTTATCTTACTTCTAATAATCTATTTCTAAGCTAGATAAATAATAATTATTAGCTATCTCTAGTATTAGTTAATAGTAAAGCTAAATATATTATTAAAGAGATCTTATAAAAGTATAAAAAATATATTAAATAAGGCTATTATATAGAATACTTAGTTAAATAGATAGGCTATAAATAGTCTATATAGAAACTAGTAGCTAATCTAGCTAATACTATAATACTTAATATATAGAAGGGCTACTGATATTAAGGTAAGAAGAGAGATAGTATAGTAGATAAGACCTACTAAATACTTAAGCTTACTAAGTATTTATAATCTATTTTAGGTAGTAGTATTCTAGGATAATATGAATTATATAATCTTTATTATACCTAATATTCTAATTACTTATATTATATAATCTTAGCTAAAGTTTATATACTTCTTATAATATTCACTCACTACAATCTAGTTAGATTCCTTAGTAATTGCTTACCATTCAAATCTAGGTCATACATTCCAGAGGCTTTAGCCTGTGATATTAGAGATAAGTATCTTATATATATTACTCTATAATACTAGAAGGTCTAGAATTTCTATATTATTAGTTATATCTCTTTTATCTATTAATATATTCTATCTATAGATAGTAGCTTCTATTTAGATATCTATAAGATATACTCTTAGATTATTTTTTATACCCCTCTAAGCTATACTATATACACTCTTATTTTATTTTATAGAAGGTAATTATCTAGTTATAATAGCTCTATATATAGCTTATTTTATAGTATTAGTAGCTATAATAGATCTATATTATTAATTTTAGTTTTATTAGTATAGTCTAGATAATAATTAGATGTATTAGTAGAATTACTAGTCCCTAGATAATATTTAATTAAGAAATTAAATATAAATAGATATTCTGCCTATCTTATTTAATATAAATTTAGTTTCTTTATTATTATAAAGTAGTATAAATTAGTATAGTTAGATAATATTAGAATAGAGAACTTATTCTCTTCTAGATAGTGTCTTTATTACTTAAAGTACTTTATAATTATAAGTAGCTTAAAATTATATATTTAGTAGTTTCTTTCTACTATAATAAGTTTTCTTAATTAAAATATTATTAGATATTATTCTATTCTAAATAGTTAAATAAGTACTTCTACTATTATCTATTTTAATATATTTATTTATAGATAGATTTATAGTCTAGAATTAAAGTATTATAATATTAATATAATTATAAAGTATTACTTTAGCTCTTTAAATACTCTTAATATCTTATATATTAATATAAATTATATAGTTTTATTATCTTTCTTTATTAATTTAGATAAGGATGTAGTAATCCTTGAGTATTTTTTAATAAATTAATAATAGAAGTTTATAAACCTTAAAAATATTTATATCTCTCTTATATTATATAGTACTAGCTATTCTATAATAGTCTAGACTTATTTTAGTTCTATATATACTCTATAGATTCTAATAATAAAATTAAAAAAATTTATTTTTTTATATAAAATATATATTTACTAAACTTTATATATAGCTTTACTCTCTATAATTAATATAATATTATTTAGATATATTTTTTATACTCCTTCTTATTCTAAGAGTAGATTAATATATTATCTAGATAGATAATATAGTAAATATTAAGTAGATTATTTAATATATTATTAATATATATTTAAAAGATAGCTAATATATTTATTAGTCTAAATAATATTATCTAATATTTATAGTATTTATATTATATTCTAAATATAGTTTTCTATTTATTACTAAATTTAATTCTAATCTAATAATATATATTATATAAATCTAGTTATATAAAGATCTTTACTTTTAATAGTCTATTTAGTATCTTATTAATTAAAGATAAGAGATAGTAATTCTTAATTATAATAATATTTAGACTCTAATAGTTAATATATAATTATAGGCTACTATTTTCTTTAATATAAAGAGGATTAGTATTTCTATAAAGCTCTTAAATTATCTTATTTATTTTTTTTAATATATTCTTAATATATTTCTTTAAGACTTATAGTTCTATTATAGATAAATTATATATTAGCTTAAATAATAGCTACTTCTCTAGTTCTAGATTAATAATATAATTATACTTTATATTTAATATAAATATATTTATTTCTTTATTAGAGAAGATATTTATAAATTTCTAATATTATTCTAGAAGTACTAGTTCTTTAATTACTAATATAAAAAAAGAGAGTATCTCTCTATTTAATATCTCTTTTAAATAAATAATAAATATAGTATTAATAGTAAAAATATTTTTTATAAATTTCTTTAATAGTATAATCTCTACTCTAGAAATATTAACTAAATCTTTATTAGTCTAATATTTCTATATATATTATATAAAATTAATTATTAAATTTACTACTACTAGCTTGTTGCTGTTCTCCTATATTATATTATATCATTCCTACAGTTCTAGTATCTCCAGCTACCTATATAGTAGAACCTTAATAAATTAGTAGAACCTTTATATCTTAGTCTTCTATAATTAATTTATAATAAAGGAATCACAACAAAACTACTATAACTTAGTAGTATGTCTAGTTTCATTCCAGAGGGTATTTTCCTTCTGGGTTTGTGTCCATCTTTCAAAGTATATTAATTCTTAATCTCTACTAACTATTATTAAACCTTAGGATTCTAAGATATCTAATGCTGCTCTTTCCCCTCTACTATTTACTCTACTATTTTTCTAACTAGTGCTCACCGCCTAGGGTTTAACCCTAGCTATATAAGACTATATTAGGCCTCCTACATGTCCAACCTCTTCCCTATTAATTATTAATCATCTTTTTAGCCTTCTATATCATACTCTACCTTTATGCTATTAGTCTAACAGATTTAATAACTAGTTAGAATTTATATCTTATAGAGCTTAGTTATTAAATCTACTAGTTCTATAGGCAGTCTAAGAGCTTATTTACTTACTAGTTTAATAGTAAGATAATCTACTTAGTATAATATATCTAGTCTATCAAGCCTTCCTCTACATTATTAAACCTAAATCTATACCCACCTGATTAGGATATTAATTATTCTACTTTAAATAAGGCTATCTAAGAATTTCTATATCTAGTCTATTACTTAGATCTACCTAATTCTGAAGAGTACTATTACTAGATTAATACTAACCTTACTACTATTAATCTAAATAAGTCTAAATAGCTACTAGATTAGATACAGTCCTATTCTTATTTAGCCTTAATATTATCTAATTAGTCTAAACCCTTTAACTAGGTAATTCTAGTCTAGTTAGGGTCTTCTATTAAATCTGCTATATTAATCTCTTAAAGGATAGTTAAGTAAACTAATCTAATTATAGTCTAATCTATATATTATACTTACTTCTAATCTGCTTCTCTAAGATAAATAGCTAGATAATTATTTCTCTATAAGAATAGACCTTTAGTTATTAAATACTCTTTAATACTTAGGCAGGTCTTATTACTGTAGGACTTACTATAGATTAGCTAGCTTATCTAATTATTTAGTATAAATAACTAACTACTAAATAATACACATCCATAAGGACCTCTAGATATTAAACTATTTATATAGGACCTTATAAATATAATATAGGCTAACTAAAATACTATAAATTAGTAATTTAAGTAATTCTAAGCTATAGTAAATAAGTAACTTAATATTAATAATATAGACTAATCTATAGATCTATTACCTCCTCTAAATAACCCTCTATTACCTATCCCTATAATAAATAGTTATTAGAAAACTAAAGAGCTTAACTACTTCTAGCCTAATATACTAGAAGATATATTTATTAAGTAGTATAATAGCAGCCTATTTTATAAAGATATTTATATATTTATTAATTATATTAAGGATGTTATTAACTATAAGGGTGAAGCTATAGTTAAAGTAAACTTATAAGTAATACTCTAAGATACTATCTTAGATTAGTTTACTACTAAGCTTACTAATCTAGAAAAATATTCTCTTTATACCTTACCTTTAGACTAAGGATGGCTACCTAAATTAGTTAAATATTTTAAACTATATACTACTAATACTCTAGTTAAACTATAGTCTCTTTCTTATAGATATAATAATATCTAGAATATATCTTATATATTTATCTAAGAGATTATCTATTATACTTAAGCTATCTAGATCATAGATATATTTAATTAAATCACTATAGTATAGACCTGTCTTAAGCTATATCTATAATATAATATCCTTAAGCCTATATTAACCACTACTTTGACCTAGTTTCTTAAATAACTTGAGTCCTATACTAGTATATAGAAAGACATTATTACTAGCTATAAGAAGGACTGTGATAAGATCTATAGTAAATCTAATTATTAATCCCAGAGCAGGACCTAAGGTAATTCCTATTCTTAGGAATATCTAACTAACTAGAATAGAAGTAACTAACCATATGCTCTATAGTATAGATATAGATATAGTTAATTATACTATCTATAGCCTACTTTATAATACCAGTACTAATTATAGATATCCCTATTTACTCAGTAATTATAGTAGTTCTAGTACTCTTAGCATCTATCTAGCCCACTATATTAATATCCACTATAAATAACTATTTAACTATAGATGACTACTTAGCTATAGGGAAATTAGTAGTCTAATTAACCTTTAAATAAGGCTACTATAAATTATAACTATCTTATATAGAATTAGAATAGCAAGCAATTATGGAATTAGGCTTATATTAGTCCTCTAAGATAATAAGCCTATATTACTAATATAATAAACACTAAACTAAGTACTGAATATTTAGTCTATAATAAACTAGAATACCTACTATATAGTCTAGCTAAACTAAATAAGCTATACTAATCTAATAATACTAATTCAGGCTACTAAGTATTTCTTAGTTATCTAGTATTTAAGCTTAATAACTTTCTAGAATATAAGCCTAGAGATAAGTTATATATATATATATAGTTAATATTATTAAGCCTATTATTATCTATAATAACTATAGGGCTATCTTCCTATTAAAGAACTATTTATATACCCACCTATTAAAATATCTATATATTTATAAGCTAATTTCTATCACCCCTATTATAGATGATCTAACTGCTATCTAGATTATTAAATTAAACTTTTATAAGCTAACTAGAGCTATTAGAATCTACTTATAGTATTATACTATAATAAAGATTAGGATTAATACTACCTTAGAGTACTATAAGATATATTTTAATACTAATTACTTATCTACCATTAGTAATTCAGAATTTATTAAATCCTTATCTAATATAATAGTCACTGAGCTTATCAATAGGATTACTATTTTAGGTATCAGATCCTAATATTAATTAAGCTAATCTACTATCTTAATATTATAATTTCCTAGGCTTATAAATAATAGTAATTCTATAAATATATTTACTAAGATTACTATCTATTACTATCTAGTTAATGATCTGAAACTTAAACTATTTATTAAAACTAATATTATTTATAGTAAAAATTTTATGCTTAATTTTAGATATAATATTATAATAATTAGCTCTTACTGTTAGTTAACCTTCCTAATCTCTATATAAGCTAAACCACATTAGATTACCTATATAGTAATATATATAAAGTAATAATCTATTATATCTACCTATTTAGTCAGCAAGTTGCTAGTATATCTAAAAACTAATTTACTAACTAACTATAACTTTATCTTTAACTTACTAGATAATCTATATAGAGCTACTATATATATCTATATAGTTAACTATAAGTTTTCCTTTATTAAAGTTTATAATAAGATAGCTACTCTAATTATTATTATCTACTATACTTAGATAGATACTATCTTAGAGGCTAATTTTATTATAGCTTATTAAATTAATAAAGATACTATCCTATTAGTATAGCTGCTAAAATTTAGTACTACTAAACTAATTAACCCTTCTATTAGATACTGCAGATATATTAAATATTAATTTAAATATACTTACTAACTAACTATTAAATAATCTAAATCTATTATTCTAACTAACTAAGATAATTAAACTATTCTATTAAATAGTATTACTATCTATAATAAAGGCCCTAAAGCTAATTAGTTTGCTAAGGTACTTATAAAATATAATATCTAGAATGATAATAGTTCTACTATCTATATATCTAAAGAAGAATAGATAGAAGTTCCTTTAAAAAATAATTAAGAGAGCTGCCTTCCTAAGCTATATATCTATTATATTAGTCCTAAGAATTATAAATATATTAATTATATACTTAACCTTCTTTACTAGACTAAAAAGATTAAGTCTACTATTAGTTACACCCTATTAGCTTATCTAGTGTTTATTATATAGAAGACTATTACTAATTAGAATAGTTAAACTAAAGAGAAAGGATAGGTGGTTATTAACCTATATAGTATTAATAAAGAGATTATTCTAGACCTATATCCTATCTTATAATAGAAAGATATTATTAATATAGTTTAGGGCTGCTGCTATATTATAATTATTAATACTTATTAATTCTTTTACTAGTGGCCTATAAAATAATCCTATTAGAACTATTTTACTATTATTAGCTATTATAGCTAGGAGATATTTAATATTATAATTATAAAATTTATTAATTCTATTCTATATATCTAGTAATAGATAGATTAGATTCTTAAAAGGCCTTCTATTTATTAAGATATATATTAATAATAACCTTATTACCTTAGAAGTATTTAATAAGTATATAGAATACCTTAAGGTCATCCTATAGTATCTATAGGATGTCTGTATTTAATTAGAACTAACTAAGATATTTATTAGATTTTTAAATATTTAACTACTAGGGTAATATATTAATATGTTAGGCCTATCTATCTCTAATAAAAAGCTTACTACTATCTATAGCTTAGAGTTCCTATATAATCTTAAAGAACTTAAGTATTACTTAGCTTTAACTAGATAATTTTATTACTATATTAATAAGTATACCTATATTACTAGATCTTTATAAGAATATAAGATATAGTTACTTAAGGGTAGCCCACTAAAAGGGCTTAAATACTAGGTATTTATTACTAGTAGATTAATTAATATATCTAGTAAGTAGGAAGCTAAAGTATTCTACTAGATATAGTCTATATTTAATAGTCTACTTTTCTATATCTATTTTAATTCTATAAAGTATCTATATACTGATCTAGATGCATCATATAATAGCTTCAGTATTATAGTATATTATATCTTAGATAATAATTAGCATACCAACCTCTTAATTTTACTAGTATAAATAATTATTTAGTCTATTCTCTTCTTAAGCTATATACTTACTAGTACTAAATTATAGTATTAGCTAACTAAACTAGAAGTAGCTTATCTTATATAGGCCCTATAGAAGCTTCACTATATAATTAAATTATCTTATTATCTAATAGTTATCTATATAGATTATGCTTCTACTATTAGTATCTCTATCTAAATATCTATAAATACTATTATCCTTAAGTAGTTAAATCTATAGTTAATCTATACTTCCTAATATATCCAGTAATTCTAGCTATAGATATTCTATTAGCCTAGTAAGTTAAACATAGTTATAGATACCCTATCTTATTTACTAATAAAGTAGAATATTAAGTATAATAAATCTAATCTTAATTTTATTAATATCTACTATATTATTAGCACTTATCTTACTAATCTTAGATATACTATATCATCTATCTAGTTATCTAATAAATTTAAAAGATGTGTGACTAAAGGATACTATAATAATTAATAAACTTTCTATATTATTAAGGTCCTTTATAATAACTAAATATCTAATCTACTAACTATTTTATCTTACTAGCTAGATAATAAATTACTTTATATAATAAAGCACTGCTTAGTTAGTAATAAAATTATTAAGGAATCTTAGATTTATATACTATACCCCCTTATATAGGATCTCTTTTAGTTAATCTATAATAAATAGAACTATTAGGGAATTAATAAGTGCCTGGCCTTACTTAATAGATTTATATTATACTAGGGCTATCACTTACTTTATTAATATATTAAATACTATCTAATCTACTTATAGAATAAGATCTATTATTATAAATTATATAGTAGTCTCTAGCCTATATAAGTACTGCCTACTCTATTTAAGATTATTATTATAGATTTTATTATAGTATTACTAGATAACAGTAGTTATAACTAACTATTAGTTATTATTAATAAATTTAGTAAATATATTAATCTTATCTCTAGTAAGATAATATCTATTACTAAAGAATAGGAATCTAGTGTCCTATAGTACTTCTAAGGATATAATTAGAGAATGTCCTATTCCTTTATCTCTAATTAAGATTCTATCTTTATAAGTAAGTTCTAGAAGGGGTACTTCACTATATTAAAGATATACTAATTATACTTAACTATATTTTATCTATAAATTAATAGATAGACAGAATATATTATCTAAATAATTAAAGTTATAATATAGTATGCCTATATTATTACTAACTAGCCTAATTAGTTCTAGTAAATATTAGAATTACTAAGTATTATATTAATAATTAATAGATTATTAAATAACTTTATAAAGATAATCCTATATTAGCTACTTTTTAGTATTAATCTCTACTAACTATAGTAGCTCCTAAAGTAGTTTATTAAATAAGACTTCTTAGTATAGTTAGATACTAAAGAAGCTATAAAATATATATCTATATAAATAAAGAAGATCTATAATTAATATTATAAACTAATTAAATTTTATATTAGTAACTAAGTCTATATCTAGTTATATTATAGTTATATCTTACTAACTAAGTAAACTAACTATAAATTCTAATTATAGAATGCAGGTCTATTCTATATCTTAGAATATATTAAATAACTTATCTATTATATTAAACTACTACTAATATAGAAGATCTATCCTATTTTATTAGTTATTTATCTTAAGTTTATACTAGGTCCTAATCTATTCTATTATAAATTACTAAAGCCTTCTACTATTATTAATACTAAGGTCTATAGTAATAAAGATAATATCTATAAGATTAAATATTTACTAAAAAAATATATTATTTAGTATAGCTGTAACTATACCTCTTTTATAGAATATCTTATCTATTAGAAAGATTATAGTGCTAAAGATGATTAGTAGATTTAGAAAGATGATCTTTAAGGATTTTTAGAGCTTATTAAAATATTTAACTAGTAAGCTAAATATCCTAACTAAGCTATCTAGCAGATCTATATAGCTAGCTATACAGGGATACTTTCTAATCATCTTTCTGATTAATACTAACTAATTATTTAACCAACTAAATACCCTGAAATATTTAATCAGACTATCTAATATATGCCACTAGATAGAGTATATTTAACCAGCAGTCTATAGTAATATGGATATTATTTTTCCTTCCACCCCCTATAATATTATTGTTCTCCTATATTGTATTATATTATTCCTATAGTTCTAGTATCTCTAGCTACCTATATGATAGAACCTTAATAAATTAGTAGAACCTTTATATCTTAGTCTTCTACAATCAACTTATAATAAAGGAATCACAACAAAACTGCTACATAGCTATAGCTATCTTAAGATAAAATTATATTTAAATATATCTACTATATAGAATTTTATTTTAATACTTTAAGATATTCCTTATATATCTATAGTAGTAATATAGAGATAATATCTTTTATATAATATTATCTTTTAATTATTAATAGCTTTAATCTAGTAAGATATTCCTATTATTTATAATAATAAATTCTTTTTTATTTAATATTAGCTAATAAAGTTCCTCTATATATTAATATTTAGGAGTAAATTAATATCCTTCTTAGCTATAGTATTAATTAGTTTATCTATAGCTACTTTTATATCTAATATTAGAGATATAATATTTGATGTAGTGGTAGCACAGAGATGGTTAGATTCACTATCTAGGGAAGCCTTACTGTGTAGGAGAAAAGGGGCTGGTAAGCTAGTAGACTAACTAAGTAGTTAGGTAACTCTATAATATAGCCCCCTTAGCTTACTGTATAGCATAGTATCTAAGGCCTATCTAACTTTCTAAATAGATAATATTCATATACTTTAAGTAGTTATAAATACTTTTATCTAAAATACTTTAAATTCTATCTTTACTTATAATTTTATTAGCTAATTAGTAATATTCTCTTTATATAGGATTTATTTAATTATAATTTTATCTTTATCTATTACTAATTTAATTTAATAATATTAGTTATTAAGTTATTTAGTAATAAATTAGTATCTTAATTTCTTTATAATATTAAGTCTATTAGTACTATTAATTAAGAGCTAAATAAATAAATTATCTTTAATTTTAAATATAAAGATAAGTTATTTAAGCTAGATTATTTTTTTATTTATAGTATTACATACTATATATCTAATAATTATAAATAAAAGAGTAATAATTAGCTAAGCTTTATTATTTTATAAGATTAAGACTTTACTAAAAAAGAAGATATATATTTTAATAAATTTATTCTTCTTCTAATCTTAATATAATAAATTAATATAACTAATAAGCTTCTAATTAGATTAAGTATCTAGCTTAATAGCTAGATTAGGATATTTTTTAAGATATTAGTAAATCTTATTAGCTATATTTAAATTAATAATATTTAAAGTTAATCTACTTTATAATTAGTTAATTAGAAAGATAATATTAGATCTAGTCTTAATACTAAGCTAATTAAATTTTCTAATATATTATTAATAAGTAAATAATTTAATTATATTAATATCTTTATTTAGCTTCTAGCTAAGGATTATTAGTAGATCTATTTTTTAATAATTTATTATATCTATCTTATAAAGAATTTTATTTATATAAGGCTTTTATAATAAAATAATTATTTATTTAGTATAATCTCTAGTAATCTTATAATCTAAAAATTTTATTAATTTATCTAATTCTTTAAGATTAAAATCTTCCTTAAGACCTTATTTAATCTTATTTAATTAATTATAGATTAGTATAATTATTATATTATTATTAATATATAGTAGTAAGAACTATTTAGAATCTTTAATATATATATAAAGATCTTCTAATAAAGGTTTAAAATCTATCTTCTTTATAATTTTTGTCATGGTAGATAATGCATGTATGATATTCTATATGATTAATGATTATTGTAAGGTACTTTCTTAAGAAGATTCTCTAAGTATAATAATATACTTATATAATATTAGACTAGTAATATTATAAATACCTAGGCTTAAAAAGATTTAGCATCTTTACTAAGGGTATTATAATAGAATATAAGGTATTATAGAAAGGGTATTATAGAGTATAAGAGTAATAAGATAAAAAAAAGATAAAGAGTAATAAGATAAAGAAAATATAAAAGGAATTATAAAATAAAATTATAGCCTATAGAATAATTTAATATAGGCTATTAGAATAAGTAATATCTACTTAAGTAAATTATTTAGTTAATAAATTAAATCTAGAGAAAGTAGCTATAGTTAGATCTTTTTAACTAAGAAAGATTTATTATTTAACTACTTAAACTATTACTTAACTTTAGTAGTTAGTTAGTATATAGAGATAAAAAAGTATTCTAATTTTATTTTACTTACTATAAGAAGTACCTTACTAATATAGTTTATTAGTACTCTAAATAATTATTTAATATTAGATATAACTATATAATTAAGTAAATTATAGAGCCCTTTAGACTAGATAAATAATAAAAGATAAATTTAATTAGATAAAAGTAGTTAAAAGATTTTATAAAGATTTATAATACTCTTAATTTTAATAGATCTTTAGTATATATATCTTTCTAGATACTATATAATATAATTATCTAATTTTATATTAATAAATTTATCCTATTATTCTTTATTAGAATTATTAAATTTAATTTATACTAGTATCTTAGTTTTACCTTATATATTAGGCTATAGCTATAGATAGAGCTTATTATATATTCTTTTTATAGCTAAGATATATCTAGTAATTTTCTTATTAATAAGATTATATACTAATCTACTATATAGCTTTTATATATAGATAATAGTATTTAGATATTTTAGATAAATTATACTAATTTCCTATAGAGATATTTTATTAGGATAGTCTAATATATTTTTAATATTAAGTTATTATTAGAGTAGATGAAAATCTTTATTAATAAATAAAATAAAAAAAAGATAATAATTTCTTACTTTCTAATTATTCTTAGTAATCTTACATTCCTACTTATAATAAATAATTTATTATTTTAATATTTTATTTTAATATTTCTCTTTAGTATCTTCCTATAGAATATATACTTTATTATATAAATTAAAAGCTATTTATAAATATTATTTTTCTATAATATATATATTATTAAATCTAATATAATAGTCCTTTATAGATATAGTTATACCTCTAATATTAATAATTTTATAGAGTTTATTAGATGATGGCTATAAGAATACTAGTTTATATCTATATATAATAGTATAATTAGTATTATTATCTTTTTTAACTAAGAATCCTATTATTATACTATATTTAGTTATTTATAGTTCTAGATCTTTAAATTTAGGTATTAGATTAGATATATTACTAATATAGTTAGTATCCTAGAAATTTATAATAATCTAGAACTAAGTAAGAATAAAATATATAAAAAAGTATAGTATTATTATTAGTAATTTAGTTATATATTATATAATAAGCTATACTATTATCTTAGATTTATTTATAGTACTTTAAGATTTTGTGGTAGCTACTGGTGGTGATACCCTATGGTAGATGTAAGAAGCTTGCATTCTTATCTATGCTATCGTTCCATGCTATAAGGGAACATGATGAGCTAAGCTCGCTGCCTG
Source organism: Aspergillus quadricinctus (assembly GCA_022814375.1). Lineage (NCBI taxonomy): Eukaryota > Fungi > Ascomycota > Eurotiomycetes > Eurotiales > Aspergillaceae > Aspergillus > Aspergillus quadricinctus. Next base: position 1,854 of record JAKLNT010000193.1, on the reverse strand, counting down.
AGGTGTCTACCCTTGTGGTTCTCGCTTCCAGTAGCACCATAATCATCCCCCCCTTTAGAAAAGTGAGTAGCGAGTATGATAAAATTATAAAAGGGGAGGGAATCATGAAGCAAAATCACAAGAGGGGAGGGAATCATAAAGTTATTCACCTATTAACTAGTCTATTAGTGTGTTGATCAGTTCCTTAAAGGCCTTGTTAATAGACTGGCTTAGTCCCTAATTTTTAAGATCCTTATTACTAAGTTTACAGTGCTCCTGTTCTAGTAATTTAAAATATTATTTCTTAATTAATATTAGAAGCTTATAAGCAGTTTTAGTATAAATATAATTATTATTATAGTAATTTATTTTTTTTAGGGTATTAATGAGCTTAGTAGTAGGCTTTCTAAATAGAAAGATATTAAGATCTTTATTTAAAGCCTATAGCTTAGATGAATTATAGTTAAACTAGTTAGTATTATCTAGCTATTTATCTTTTATAAGGTTATTAGCAGTGCTAATATTATAATAGATATTATATTTCTTAATTTTATCTACTCTTCCTACTTTGATCCACTTATTAAATTTAAGCTAAGTTTTATAGTATTTAAAGATCTAGTTAGATAGTAGGTTAAGGTTTTTAGATATAAATAAATATCTATTATTATCTTAGTTATATTAATTTATATTATTTTCTTTATAGTTAGACTAGATAAGGATTTTATTATTATTATTTTCTAATATCTTCTTATTATTACCTTTAAATCTATCTATAAAGTTTTTAATTCTCTAAATCTTAATAGAGATAGTAATCTTAACTATTATATTATAGTCCTTATATTAGGCTATAATCTAGTTTACTTTATTAAGATAGCCTATATATTAGGGGGAGAATTTATTATTTTTATCTTTATTATTTTTATTATTAATCTATATAGTGAGTATATTAAGGTTATTATCTTTTATTTTATTATAATAAATAAGAATATTAGGGTACTTTATATATAGCTATTTAATAAAATTATACTCCTAGTTTTAGTAGTTATAATATTAGTTAGTTTATTCCTTAGTAAAGTTCTTAACTATAATATTAAGCTTATTAAGATGCTGCTTTAATAATATAAGGGCTATCTTATTATTAAAATCCTTACTTATATAATTAGAATTAAGATATATAAATTAGAGACTAATAAGATATTTATTAGTATTAATAAATTTATACTAATAGCTATTTTTCTTTAGAGAGAAATAGAATTAGAGAAATACTTTTATATAGGCCTATAAGCAGAGGACTTTTTCTTTTATTATTAAAATATTAAGTATTTTAGTGATTCCTATCTTTATAAAGAGTATTAGAATAGATTTCTAAGTAACTAGCTTATTAGGGGTATTAAAGTCTAGCTTAGATAAAAGGATTTTCTTAATTATCTAGAGTTCTAGAAGAAAATAGATAAGATTAATAATAAAGATAGTATTTTTTTTTTTTTTTTTATTAATATTACTTTTTATAGGGTTTTTATTTTTCTTTCTTTTAAGTTTCTTCTTAATAGAGCCCTTATTAAGCTTAGTTCACTTCTTTCTAATCTTAGTAGTAATATTTCTAGCCATAATAATAATAGCAGGGGAATAATTCTTAGAGAGAAATAAGATAGATAGTTATATGATAGATGGTGTGAGGGTGATAGGAAGTTAAGGAGATGAAATAGAGGATAGTGGAGGTAGGAAGGGGCAATATATTATAAATAGTAAATACTGTAAGTATTGTGATATTGTTGGTGAATATATGGCTTTAGTAGATCTATGGTTGGGATTATATAGAGTATGACTATATATATATTTAATATCTAGTTAGTTAGTTCTAACTCTATAATCTTT